>CM019721.1:48379087-48956889 GCA_009760885.1 Achatina immaculata | reverse complement strand
TGCCCTCCTTGTTGTCACTGTACCCCTTTGTTGTCACTTTGCTCCCTTTTTTGTCACTGTGCCCCTTTGTTGTCACTGTGCCATTTTATTGTCACTGTGCCCCCTTGTTGTCATTGTGCCCCCTTGTTGTCATTGTGCCTAGCTTGTTGTCACTGTGCTTCCCTTGTTGTCACTGTGCCCCCTTGTTGTCATTGTGCCTAGCTTGTTGTCACTGTGCCCCCTTGTTGTCACTGTGCTCCCTTGTTGTAACTGTGCCCCCTTGTTGTCACTGTGGCCCCCCCTTGTTGTCATTGTCCCCCTTGTTGTCACTGTGACCCCCTTGTTGCCACTGTTCCCTCTTTGTTGTCACTGTGACCCCCCTTGTTGTCACTGTGGCCCTCTTGTTGTCACTGTGCCCCCTTGTTGTCATTGTGGCCAGCCCCTTGTTGTCACTGTGCCCCCATGTTGTCACTGTGCCCCCTTGTTGTCATTGTGGCCAGCCCCTTGTTGTCACTGTGGCCCTCTTGTTGTCACTGTGCCCCCTTGTTGTCATTGTGGCCAGCCCCTTGTTGTCACTGTGCCCCCATGTTGTCACTGTGCCCCCTTGTTGCTACTGTGGCCCCCTCCTTGTTGCACTGTGCCCCCTCCTTGTTGTTACTGTGCCCTCCTTGTTGTCACTGTGGCCACTCACCTCCTTGTTGTTACTGTGCCCCCCTTGTTGTCACTGTGTCCCCCTTGTTGTCACTGTGCCCCCCCCTTGTTGTCACTATGGCCACCCACCTCCTTGTTGTCACTGTGCCCCCCCCTTGTTGTCACTGAGCTTCCCCTCCTTTGTTGCCACTGCGCCCACCTTGGTGTCACTGTCCCTGCTTCTTGTTGTCACTATGGCCCTCCTTTTTGTCACTGTGCCCCCTTTATTGTCACTGTGGCCCCCTCCCTGTTGTCACTGTGTCCCCCCCTTGTTGTCACTGTGCTCCCACTCCTTGTTGTCGCTGTGCCCCCTTCTTGTCACTATGCTCTCTCCTTGATGTCACTTTCCCCCCTCCTTGTTGTCATTGTGGCCCCCTTGTTGTCACTGTGCCCCCTTGTTGTCACTGTGCCCCCTTGTTGCCACTATGCCCCCTAATTGATGTCACTTTCCCCCCTCCTTTTTGTCAAAGTGCCCCTCTTGTTGTCAGTGTGCCCCCTTGTTGTCACTGTGCCCCCTCCTTGTTGTCATTGTGCCCCCCCTTGATGTCACTTCCCTCCTCCTTGTTGTCATTGTGCCCCCTTGTTGTCAGTGTGCCCCCCGTGTTGTCAGTGTGCCCCCTTGTTGTCAGTGTGCCCCTCTTGTTGTCACTGATCTTTCCTCCTTGTTGTCACTGTTCCCACCTCCTTGTTGTCAATGTGCCCACCTCCTTGTTGTTACTGTACCCCCCCTTGTTGTCATTGTGTCCCCTCCTAGTTAACACTGTGCCCCCCTCTTTGTTGTCACTGTGCCCCCTCCTTGTTGTCACTTTCCCCCCCCCTCCTTGTTGTCACTCCCCCCCCTCATTGTTGTCACTGTGCCCCCCCCCCATTGTTGTCACTTTGCTCCTTTTTGTTATATCGGTTACATGGTTGTCGTCCTCTTGCTGTGATTCCTTCGTTTCCCTCGAGTCTGGTTTTCATTATTATTTTATACTTCTTGATATAGCCTCCGTGTTTTAACTGTCTGGTTATTTTATTTTTACTCTTATCTTTTCACTTTTAGTTGATTTAGTAATTCTTTCTTTCTTTCTTTCTTTCCACCACTCTCCGCTTTAATCTATTAGCATAAACATGTCACAATTTCCCCCTCTACTTTCTAAGTCACGTGTCACAGAGATCGAGGAAGATGGCTGGATAGTTCAGATATTTGCCTGCATGTACCTCGTAAATATTTTGTGTTTGCTCATTTCTAATCAGAAGTTTCATAATTTCTATTACAAATGTCACATTCTTAAACAGCAGCAAAAGAATCTTCACCAACAGAAGTAACAAAGGTATCAGCACAGAAAACTTCACCAAGACCACACCAGAGAGACAGTCAACAACATTTAGTAGACCACATCAAAGCGAAGTCTGTCTCGTCATCTTTCTCGTCACCGTTTATTTACTCTAAGGGCGAGGCCTCGTCACGTGACGTCAACTTGAAAGGTGAGTCATCCACAACTAACCAGGCTCAGAATATAAAAACTTTAAATTCCTTCACAAATGTTTTCCAGTTTTAACAAATCTTGAATGAGGTCAGTGTTTAAACAATTTTTTTTTAATTTATCGAACAATTGTCCTCTTCTGCCCCCTTTCCTTTTTCTCTTCTTCTTCTACTTCATCTTGTTCCTCTTGTCCGTGTTCTTCTTGTTCTTGTTATTTTTATTCTTATTATTACTATTTCTTCTGTTCTTATTCTTCTTGCACTTGTTTTTCTTCTAGTTCTTGTTCATCTTATTGTTCTTGTTCCTCTTCATCTTACAGTTCTTCTTCCTGTTCATGTTCTTATTCTTTTTCTTCTTGTTCTTTTTCTTCTTATTATTGTTCCTCTACTTCTCATTGTTCTTCTTCTAGTTCTTGTTCTTGTTCTTCTTTTCTTCTTCTTCTTGTTCTTTTTCTTCCTCTTCATTTTCGTCTTCATCTTATTGTTTTTCTTATTGTTCTTTTTCTTCTTGTTCTTGTTCACCCTATTCTTATTCTTCTTCTTATTATTATTTTTATTATTATTATTTCTTGTTCTTATTAACCTTATTATATTATTACTATTATTATTATGATAATAGTGCATTACTGATGATGGTTAGGACATGTGCTCCGAATGACTGACATTACCAAAAATAGCACTAAGATGGACACCACAGGGGAACAGAAGTAAGGGTAGACCAAAAGAGACATGGAGAAGAACAACAGAAAGGATGTTGAGCAATAGAGGGCTCACCTGGGCAAGAGCAGAAAAAAAGGCAAAGGACAGGCATTTGTGGAAAACCCTTGCGGAAGCCCCATGTGCCCCCTTGTTGCCACTATGCCCCCTAATTGATGTCACTTTCCCCCCTCCTTTTTGTCAAAGTGCCCCTCTTGTTGTCAGTGTGCCCCCCTTGTTGTCACTGTGCCCCCTCCTTGTTGTCATTGTGCCCCCTCCTTGATGTCACTTCCCTCCTCCTTGTTGTCATTGTGCCCCCCTTGTTGTCAGTGTGCCCCCCGTGTTGTCAGTGTGCCCCCTTGTTGTCAGTGTGCCCCTCTTGTTGTCACTGATCTTTCCTCCTTGTTGTCACTGTTCCCACCTCCTTGTTGTCAATGTGCCCACCTCCTTGTTGTTACTGTACCCCCCCTTGTTGTCATTGTGTCCCCTCCTAGTTAACACTGTGCCCCCCTCTTTGTTGTCACTGTGCCCCCCCCCTTGTTGTCACTTTCCCCCCCCCTCCTTGTTGTCACTCCCCCCCCTCATTGTTGTCACTGTGCCCCCCCCCCATTGTTGTCACTTTGCTCCTTTTTGTTATATCGGTTACATGGTTGTCGTCCTCTTGCTGTGATTCCTTCGTTTCCCTCGAGTCTGGTTTTCATTATTATTTTATACTTCTTGATATAGCCTCCGTGTTTTAACTGTCTGGTTATTTTATTTTTACTCTTATCTTTTCACTTTTAGTTGATTTAGTAATTCTTTCTTTCTTTCTTTCTTTCCACCACTCTCCGCTTTAATCTATTAGCATAAACATGTCACAATTTCCCCCTCTACTTTCTAAGTCACGTGTCACAGAGATCGAGGAAGATGGCTGGATAGTTCAGATATTTGCCTGCATGTACCTCGTAAATATTTTGTGTTTGCTCATTTCTAATCAGAAGTTTCATAATTTCTATTACAAATGTCACATTCTTAAACAGCAGCAAAAGAATCTTCACCAACAGAAGTAACAAAGGTATCAGCACAGAAAACTTCACCAAGACCACACCAGAGAGACAGTCAACAACATTTAGTAGACCACATCAAAGCGAAGTCTGTCTCGTCATCTTTCTCGTCACCGTTTATTTACTCTAAGGGCGAGGCCTCGTCACGTGACGTCAACTTGAAAGGTGAGTCATCCACAACTAACCAGGCTCAGAATATAAAAACTTTAAATTCCTTCACAAATGTTTTCCAGTTTTAACAAATCTTGAATGAGGTCAGTGTTTAAACAATTTTTTTTTAATTTATCGAACAATTGTCCTCTTCTGCCCCCTTTCCTTTTTCTCTTCTTCTTCTACTTCATCTTGTTCCTCTTGTCCGTGTTCTTCTTGTTCTTGTTATTTTTATTCTTATTATTACTATTTCTTCTGTTCTTATTCTTCTTGCACTTGTTTTTCTTCTAGTTCTTGTTCATCTTATTGTTCTTGTTCCTCTTCATCTTACAGTTCTTCTTCCTGTTCATGTTCTTATTCTTTTTCTTCTTATTATTGTTCCTCTACTTCTCATTGTTCTTCTTCTAGTTCTTGTTCTTGTTCTTCTTTTCTTCTTCTTCTTGTTCTTTTTCTTCCTCTTCATTTTCGTCTTCATCTTATTGTTTTTCTTATTGTTCTTTTTCTTCTTGTTCTTGTTCACCCTATTCTTATTCTTCTTCTTATTATTATTTTTATTATTATTATTATTCTTGTTCTTATTAACCTTATTATATTATTACTATTATTATTATGATAATAGTGCATTACTGATGATGGTTAGGACATGTGCTCCGAATGACTGACATTACCAAAAATAGCACTAAGATGGACACCACAGGGGAACAGAAGTAAGGGTAGACCAAAAGAGACATGGAGAAGAACAACAGAAAGGATGTTGAGCAATAGAGGGCTCACCTGGGCAAGAGCAGAAAAAAAGGCAAAGGACAGGCATTTGTGGAAAACCCTTGCGGAAGCCCCATGTGCCCTGGGCACTTAAGGTTCAGATAGAGAGAGAGAGTGCATTACCTTTCTGAATCTATGAACTTGAAACCTTTTGGCGGCTGACGCCGCGGTGATGGTGATCTTGTAACAGAAAAGTAAGACTGAGAAAGAAACATTCAGACAGGCTGGACCATAATGATGCATTAAATATATGAAAAAAAAAGCGAGCTGGTTACAAGTACACATTTCTCCTCCTATGGATGGTCTTTTTCCTAGGTATTTTACGTCCCTTGACATTTTCATCAGCTTCTCCCTTTTTCCCCTTTCTCTGCCACTTTCCTGTGTTGTTTATATTTTATTTTTATCACGACATGTCCAAACATTTTGTTTTTTTTATGTGGCTTGAATTGATTTTACTTGTCTCGCAGCTTCTCTGAGAATTTGTTTGATCGATTAATGAGGTATTTGTAAATCTTTTTTTTTTATATCGTGGACTCTCTTTCCGTCCTGAGAACAGCTGTGAAACATTTAATGTCCTGAGAACAGCTGTGAAACTTTTAATGTCCTGAGAACAGCTGTGAAACTTTTCCCGTCCTGAGAACAGTTGTGAAACTTTTCCCGGTCTGAGAACAGCTGTGAAACTTTTCTCGTCCTGAGAACAGCTGTGAAACTTTTCCCGTCCTGAGAACAGCTGTGAACTCTTTCTCGTCCTCAGAACAACTGTGGACACCTCTCTGGATTGAGAACAGCTGTGGACACTTCTCCAGCCTGAGAACCGATGTTGACATCTCTCCGGACTGAGAACAGCTGTGGACTCTTTACCTGACTGAGAAAATTTATGGATTCCTTTCCGAACTGAGAACAGCTGTGGACTCTTCATTAAAAATAACGCAATAAATAAAACCATGATGTTGGTTTACCTTTTTTTTAATCGAGTAAAGTCCATTTACTGGTCCGTGGACCCATGAACATCCTTCCATGGATCCCCCGCCCCCAAAAAAAAAATCCTTCCATGGACCCGCTAGTGGTCCAAAGACCTGAGGTTAAAGAAGCACTGACCTAATGTGTACGCACACTTTCTCTTTCTCCAAAATCATACATGACGTGGTTTCTCTTTCTCCAAAATCATACATGACTTGGTTTCTCTTTCACCTTTGGAATTTGATTCTGTTCATTGCTTAGGTCAGTGAATTATAGAGGCGCGTCTACTCTATTTAGCCTTACTGCTGCTGCAATGCCTCACTATGTGAGGACGAAATAAGACAATCAGTCAGATTATACTTTTAAAATAACGATCATATGTGGTACAAATTTCGCTTTTGATTTTTGTTTTTTTTTTCAAATAAAGTAAAGGAAAGATAGCAAGATTTTAATTAACATAATTATACAGAGTATTGTAGTATGTTATCACAGGTTATGTTAGTAAATTCATGTTTAAGTTTTCAGAGTAGGATATCTCTAATATGAAGCGTTTAAAATCTTGTGTCTACATACAGATAAGAAAGGTAACCATTGCTTAAATCTATAAGACACTGAAAATATCTGTGAAAATGGATGGATTTACAAATTTGCCTCCTTCATCACAGGAAAATATCCAGCAACCAGTTCAAAAACAAAAACTAAAACCATTGCTGCTATAATAGAGTGCGCCAACTCAACATCCGATTTCATCAGTAGTCATAATTATCTGAGGAAATGTGGCTCAAAGACTTGTCGGATGACAAGGGACCTGGAGAAAGCAGACGTCGTTGTCATTTATGCGTTTAGGTATCTCATGTCCATTGTTTCCAAAGTTTATTTGTTTTATCCAGGGTAAAGAACATGATCCAAACTTCCAGGTAAAGCCGAGGTCTTGGCTTTCTTGGGTCTCGCCGTTCTGACTCTGTCTATGATAAAGGTATATGGAAACACTGACCCACGTGGGGGTCAGGGAAGATAGCAGACTACCTGCGTCAGGACTGATGAACCATAATCGATCGAGATCCTCTCACACTCCTCCCTTGGCTAAAGAGACCAGGCTCACCGTTGTCTCCATGGTGGTGGAGTCTACCACAGAAGTATTGTTCCTTCTTGCTTTTCAGCTTCTCTTCGAATCTGTATTACAGTCGAAACAGTGCTTGAATTTGAACACTAAAGCTCCTATAACACACTCGACACGATGATTGTATCTGAACAATACAACTTTATGCAACACACTCGACACGATGATTGTATCTGAACAATAGAACTTCTGTAACACACTCGACACTATGATTGTATCTGAACAATACAACTTCTGTAACATTCTCGACACGATGATTGTATCTGAACAATAGAACTTCTGTAACACACTCGACACGATGCTTGTATCTGAACAATAGAACTTCTGTAACACACTCGACACGATGCTTGTATCTGAACAATAGAACTTCTGTAACACACTCGACACGATGCTTGTATCTGAACAATAGAACTTCTGTAACACACTCGACACGATGCTTGTATCTGAACAATAGAACTTCTGTAACACACTCGACGCGATGCTTGTATCTGAATACCTTCGCCGAACTGCTTTTAAATCAGATCATACACAATTTCAGACTTTTAAAAACATGGCTGACAAAACCAACACAAGTACAAAGAGAAATATCTTTATTACAAATAATAACTGGATCCCCAGTATAACTTTATGGCAAGGACACGGGAATTGTACCTTTTGTTTTAAGCTGACCAGGTTGAGACTTAAGAGAGGTTTCATTCTTAAGCTTTGAGATGCTCTCAGCTACTTCTGCGGCAGAAAAGAAAGAAAAACGTAAAAAAAAAAAAAAATACCAGGAAAGAAAATCCAGAAGATTGCAGGAAAGGCAGTTCTTTTTAAGAAGATATGCGAAGGCTTAAACCATTGTCATAAATGTCACGTAGTTATATAATTTATATAGACAGAGACTGTCACAATAGGGAAGCTTTATACAGTTGTTAGCCTTTAGGACATATGCTACTCTTTGTCACAACATGAAAGGTTGACAGAGTTGCTAGTCTTTATGATATATGCTGATCTTTCTATATTCGCTTCAGGAAAACACGTCATGACAAATAATTGGTGGTCGAGCAATATAAACATTCTTGTCACCCAGTGCTAGCATCAACATCATCAAGTGACCAGAACTGAGCATAATGATCAAGTATCTGAGCCATATTAAAACTTATGACAAGAAATGTTGCTTATTTTCTCTAAACCGCCCTTCTTTGTATACAAATATTTGTGTCTTGTGTGTTGGTGCTGCTGTGAAGTGTTGTAGCTCTTGTGCTAATGAAAACTGTGCTGCTCGAAGCGCCGCCATAGTTGATGCCATCAATGGCCTGTTCTACAACATACGGGTATTCTATAGACATTAACAAGTCCTTTCATATTTCTGACTTCCAGAATGGGAACTGATGCTTGTGTTCCCAAATTCCGCCGACCTTCCGGACAGAAGTGGGTCATGTGGACCAGTGAAGCAGCCAGTCAGGAACATAATTTTTATATGCTGGATCTACCTTCCCTGATAGGTAATTATAGCGTGCAGATGTTGCTTTAGCTGACATTCTTTTTTTTAGGCAAATATTTAAGTTGTTAATTCACTTATTATCCATAGCGGATGAAACTCTTGTATGATGACTTCCAGATCAGCAAAGGTGATAGTTTGCACTTGATCGTTTCATGCTCTCACAAGTGATACTCGGATTGCCATGATCTTTGACGTAGAGTTGGATTTTTGCGCTGTCGGTTGAAAGTGCTTGCGTCCTGTGGTGGCTCTTCGCACTTTGACTGAGTGTGGTGCGAACAGGAACGCGAGGACGTGTCAAATGAGCAGCGGTATCGTCAATGCTTTCAGGATGGAGGTCGGTTCTGTGCGCCGAGAGAGTGAGCTGTGAACATCGCATGAACAGCATTGATGGTTCTTTGTTATGTCTACCCAGGCAATGGTGAGTAAAGATGGTCTTTGGGTGTACTGGTTGGGCTCGGCGCCTTAGTTACGGAGTTCATGTCTAGAGCCCCGTAAACTAGTCTCCCATTTGGGCCTTTGTACGCTGTTGGCGAGATTTTTCAGTTGCCGTGCGTGGAGCGGTGCTCCTCCCGGCCAATGAAGAAAGGTGCAAACGACGTTGCCGCGCAGCATCACTGCGGAAGGGGTGGTAGAAAGGATAAGGCGAAGCAAACAGTCAAATCACGGCACCTCTGGTCTGGAGGTCGGCCACGTCCTGAGTGCAGTCATATCGGGTGACATGCATGAACCGGCTTGTCCCAGAGGTTAAGACACTGCTGGCGAGACTCTTCAAATGCCGCGCGTGGAGTAAAGCTCCTCCCGGGCAAGGAAGAAATCCGGAAAAGAAATAAAGGTTGCTGTGCAGTGCCGATGGGAAAGGTGGTGGAAAGGATAAAGTGAAGTTTAATCGGTATGTCCAGTAGTATCGATACGAGAGCTATACATACCATGGCACCTCTGCTCTAGAGGCCGGCCACGTCCGAAATACACCTACACTAGTGAAATATGCCTAAACCGGCACATACCAGGGGTGGAACTTGATGGCTAGACATGTCATGCCATCTCCGCTCTAGAGGTCGGTCACAATCATACTGGTGAATTTTGCCTAAATCGGCTCACACCAGGGGTGAATCTTGAAGGCTATGCATGTCACAGTACCTCTGCTCTAGAGGTCGGTCACGTCCCAAACACGCCCATACTGGGATAATATGCCTAAACCGGCTCAACCCATGGGTGGAAGTCACTAATGGCGAGGATTCGTCCTCCTGGACAAAAGCTTCATCCTGGTCACAACTAGGAAGGGTAGCGGCCACGACCGCAAAATACTGAAGTCGGAGACACTGGACCAGGGCAGTCTAGATAAGCAACCACCTCTCACCCGGCGGGGATGTTTGCGTATCCTAATCACGCTGAGGTTTTCCGGTGAGAAAGTCCAACTCTGGACTGGATGGGCAACCACCTCTCACCCGGCGGTGATACACGGGTATCTCAAAACTCGTCGAGGTTTTCCGGTGAGAAGGTCCAACTCTGGCCTGGGTGGGCTATCGCCTCTCACCCAGTGGGGATGCACTGATATCCTAAACACGTTGAGGTCTTCCGGTGAGAAAATCCAACCCTAGACTAAATTGGTGCAATGAAAACCACGGTGTCACGCAATCCCGCTTCTGAGACCCACCAAGAAATACAGGCTAAAGCCCTGTGATACTCTGAACCCCATGTGGTCCTCTCGTGGATCTTGTGTGGTCCTTCGGGGAGACCACGGGACCTAACGAGGACCACAGGCGTAAATTCAGTAGGATCACAGTGCGGTTTTGGTGGTAGAAGCGAACGATGAAGAAGAAGAAGAAGAAGAAGGGCCTTTGTAGTTCTCCCAAAATAGCGTCTTTGCTGGGAGGTTAATTATCAGGGTCTGATGCGAAGGATTGTCGATGAACATTCTGTGCAATATTCACTGCTATAGGCGGTGGAGCGATTATGGGAGCATCTCGTTTGCGATGATACCGAGAACCTAATATTGAAAAGTAAAAACTCTCGTATGATAAAGTAAGAATAAAGAACTTGGTAATAAGTGGACAACTGAAGAGGAAAAGACGGAGAAAAAGCCAAAAATATCTCTCCGGACTGACAGAGTGTCATAGGGGAAAAAAACCAGAATCTGAACTGACGGAAAACAGCCAGGATTTCACTAGACGGAAAGGCATGATCGATATCGATGTCCAGCACTGCACGTAATGAATGAAAGAAATATGACTATAACAATTTATATCCCTCATTTCTTGATTTTACTTTCCTTAAAAGGCAAATTCATTCACTTTTATTATTTATTTATTTCTTTATCTAGCAACGACTAAATCAATTATCGGAACTGATAAAATCTCTTTGCATTACTGTGATAAAAATACTATCTGCATAATCTCTTTACATTTTTGTTCTATACATTTTTCTTCTCAGAATATCCCATGATCTCTCTCCCCTTCTACCTCTCTCTCTCCCTCTCTCTCTCCCTCTCCCTCTCTCTCCCCCTCTACCTCTCTCTCTCCCACTCTACCTTTCTCTCCACCTCTACCTCTCTCTCTCCCCCTCTACCTCTCTCTCCCCCTACCTCTCTCTCTTCCCCTCTACCTATCTCTCTCCCCCTCTACCTCTCTCTCGCTCTCTCTCCCCCCTCTACCTCTCTCTCTCCCCCTCTTCCTCTCTCCCCTTCTACCTCTCTCTCTCCCTCTACCTCTCTCTCTTCCCCTCTACCTCTCTCTCCCCTCTACCTCTCTCTCTTTCTCTCCACCTCTACCTCTCTCTTTCTCTCCTCTCTACCTCTCTCTCTCCCCCTCTACCTCTCTTCTCTCTCCCCCTCTACCTCTCTCACTCCCCCTCTACTCTCTCTCCCCCTCTACCTCTCTTTCTCTCTCCCCCTCTACCTCCCTCACTCCCCCTCTACTCTCTCTCCCCCTCTACCTCTCTCTCTCTCTCTCCCCCTCTACCTCTCTCTCTCTCTCTCTCTCTCAAGTGTCATGGGCACGTATAGCTTCTACAAATGCCTGTCCTTAGATTTTCCCTCTCTCTCCCAGGTGAGCCCTCTATGACTTAACGTATTCTCTGTCTCTCTTCTCCATGCCTTCTTTAGTCTACCATTATTCCTGTTCCACCGAGGTGTCCATCTCAGTGCTACTTTTCATAATGAGTAACCAGTCTTCCCGAGCATTTGTCCCAACCATCTCCAGCGTCTTTCCTCAATAATAGAAGTCATCTGCTTTTCTGCCAGCAGTGTGTTAGCTCTTATGATATTCGGCCAAACTGTTTCTCCAAGTCGCAGGATGTAGCATGCAGATATTTGCTCCCAACTTAGTCTCTCTTCGTGTTCTCTTAACACATTTATTTCCATGACATAAATAAACAGCGCGTTCAGTGAATTACACAGTCAAGATATTTGTTCTTCCATAGTACCTGTACCAACCTCCATGTGTTCTTAACCTTGTTTCTTAAAACTACAGTAAAGAAGCGACAATAAAGAAGCGAACGTACACGTACGAGTGACGTATATGACATATCTGAGCTTTTGTTACAATGTGAGTGAGTGAGTGAGTGAGTGAGTGAGTGAGTGAGTGAGTCAAGTGAAATCTATGAGTCTTTTCTTTAACTTTTCCATGTATCCCTTAGTGCGTAATGTTGATATGTCTCTTCTTGTTCGGGCCGACAACTTTTCTGCACCCCTTCCCCAAAAGCCTGTAAATTTGACGTTTGATGGTAGCAACTGTTTATAGGTCAGTGATCCTCAGCTAGAAGCCCGGTGGCTTGCCGAGTATTCGGTAATTTTTTTCATTTCTGTAAAAAAAAAGTATGTATATGATGATGAAAGTCTTTCTGGATGTTGATTTAATAAATAGGAGAAGATTCAGGGGCAAGCAACCTGGGTGGAAAATGAAGGATTTGGACCTGTGACAATGAGAGCCTGTATAAACTGACCTTACATTGAGTGTGAGGTGGGGTGAGGTAGAATGGGGGGGTATGGTAGGCGATAATGCAATTGTTTATATTTTGTGTGTGTTTAAGCCCCGGTGTTAATATATTGATGTGATGTGTCTCCACACTGAATATTGTGCTCTAGTCTCTTGGCACTTTAAGATGTTGATGTCACTCAGAATGCACAGCCCAACAAATAATAAAAAAAGTCTTATTGCCTTGGATTTTAGGCCCTTTCCTGTGGTTATCTGGGGCGCTGATTCAGAAAACTTCATTGGATAGACCACATCAGCTCTAGTTTCTTAGATATGGTTGGCATCAGCTCTAGTTTCTTAGATATGGTTGGCATCAGCTCTGGTTTCTTAGATACGGTTGGCATCGGCTCTAGTTTCTTAGATATGGTTGGCATCAGCTCTAGTTTCTTAGATATGGTTGGCATCAGCTCTAGTTTCTTAGATATGGTTGGCATCAGCTCTAGTTTCTTAGATATGGTTGGCATCAGCTCTGGTTTCTTAGATACGGTTGGCATCAGCTCTAGTTTCTTAGATATGGTTGGTATCAGCTCTAGTTTCTTAGATATGATTGGCATCAGCTCTTTCTTAGATATGATTGGCATCAGCTCTTTCTTAGATATGGTTGGTATCAGCTCTAGTTTCTTAGATATGGTTGGTATCAGCTCTAGTTTCTTAGATATGGTTGGCATCAGCTCTAGTTTCTTAGATATGGTTGGTATCAGCTCTAGTTTCTTAGATATGTTTGGCATCAGCTCTAGTTTCTTAGATATGATTGGCATCAGCTCTTTCTTAGATATGGTTGGTATCAGCTCTAGTTTCTTAGATATGGTTGGTATCAGCTCTAGTTTCTTAGATATGGTTGGTATCAGCTCTAGTTTCTTAGATATGGTTGGTATCAGCTCTAGTTTCTTCTATATGGTTGGTATCAGATCTAGTTTCTTAGATATGGTTGAATTTGTAAAATTATAGTCCGCTCTTTTAAAAAAAAATCTCTTCTGCATAATTTGGATGTCATAACAGGCTGTCTTATGTGATTGGAAATTTATGTATTTAATTTATCTACATTTTTGTGTGTATGGTGACCTTTGTTTCCTAATTATTGGTCTACTTCCTTTCCTATAATGCCCACCGGCATAAAAATCTATAGCTCAAATGACAAAATCGCTTTTCTTCTGTTTTATTACATAATTATGTGCACAAAATTAAGATGGTAAATCATGGTTTTCGCAGATTACTTAAATTTGTATTTCAAAGGTTTCTCAACCTAATCTATGTAAAACAGTTGCGCTGTGTAATAGTCATGATCGTATAAGAGATTCGTGTATCATTTATCTTATATCATTTCATTTTTACAAGTCGAACATCGTAGAGGTTATGGCTACTTCAAGACGGAGCTGCTTGAATCATCCAGACGTATTTTGCTATATTTGTGGGGAGTACACACTGGAAGAAAGTAGGAAACCTATTTCAGAGTTAGTAAAAAGAGCATATGTAGGTTATTTTGGCGTCAAGCTTGGAGATCAAGATGAGCCATTGCTCCCCACATTGTATGCTAAACTTGTAGGAGCATTTGGGTCAATGGATAAATGTAAAGAGAATCTACCTGAAATTTGGAGTACCAATGGTGTGGAGGGTACTGAAAAAACCACTTCGATGGCTGTTGTTTTTGTTTTGTTAATATCATAGGCATCACTCGAAATAATCGTGACAAGTGGTCTTACCCTGATCTACCTTCAGCCTGGAGACCTGTTCTGTACTAGGACCTTGTACCCGCCCCACCTTTCCTTGAACTACCACAGCTCTCAGAGGATGAGTCTTGCATGTCTGATATCGCACAAGGTAAAGAAGGGGGAGGGCAGTGACAATGAATTCCAAACAACTTCACATAGTGATCGTTTTGATCACATAGTGAATAGAGTGAAGTGATCACAGATTTAAATCTTTCCAAGGCGACTTCTGAATTGCGTGTCTCCAGACTAGAGGAAAAGAATGTACTTCAGCCTGGAACGAAAATGACATTTTATCAAAGGAGAGAAAGGGATTTCTTGCCATTCTTTACCGAAGACAACAACTTAGTATTCTGCAGTGACATCGGAAACCTTGTAAAGAAAATTGGTCTTTCGGAACATAACTCAAGTTAGTGGCGTCTTTTCATCGACAGTTCAAAACGTGGTTTGAAATATGTTCTTTTAAATAACGGCAACAAATATGATTCTATTCCAGTTGGTCATTTCACCAGGATGAAAGAAGAGGACAAGGTCATTTCTTTAGTCTTGGAAAAAGGTAAAATTACCAAGAACATCAATGGATGATTTGTGTAGACTTGAAGATGGTTAATTTTATTCTTGGTCAACAAAATAGCTACACAAAGTATCTATCTTTGCTTTTTATGCCCTTGGGATAGCAGAGACAAAAATGAACATTGGGCAAGAAAAGATTGGCCTCCGAGGGAATAAATAATGGTTGGAGGACAAAATGTGATCAATGAACCTGATACTTATTTTGTATCGGCAGTCTGATGGTGGCTTTGCTTAAATACGACAACAGCATTACTGCGATACCGATATCTTCACTGGCAAAAATTCTTCATAAAATTCCACGAAACAAAAGCATTCCTTTCATTCTGCGAGCTTTGTACATCGGAAGAATGGCGTATCTACACATGAATCGTATAGAACACTACTTTTAGCAACTGCAACAAATACTCTTCCTGCTTCTATGAATTACACATCTTTTAAACAGATTTCATGTCGCTCTTCTACCATCATTTTCTACCATCAGTACTTGATTTAATCGCAGTGTTTCTCGTTTCGTGGACATATGTCTCCACGAGATATCCACACAAAAATTGAGACTGCAAATAGTTTAAAGATGACACCCAAAATAAATATATATCTATCGCAGTACTCATGAAGTGGAGATGAGAGTTGATTATTATATTAAGATTTTTGTTTATTTTCTTGCCAATTTTATTTATAAATTTAAGTTTTAATTCCAGGTCAGTTTAACTGGACAATGACCTATCGCCTTGACTCTGATATTGTGGAGCTCTATGGGAATCTAGAAAAACAAAACATACAACGGAAGAACTATGTAGATATCTACACAGGCAAGAAAGTTGTTGCTGCATGGTTTGTCAGTCATTGCAGGACCAGAAGCTTAAGGCGTTTTTACGTAAAACGTATGCAGAATATTACAGAAATTCACATTTTTGGTTCGTGTGGAACGTATAACTGCTCCAGTGGAAATGATAACCGAGGGTCAGACAAGACTATCTGCTTTCCGATGTTGTCTAGGTATTATTTTTTCTATCTAGCCTTTGAGAACTCCCTATGCAATGACTATGTCACAGAGAAATTCTTTAAGATCTTCAAGAACGTTGACGTGATCCCAGTTGTCCGAGGAGGCGCCGACTACAAGAGATTTTTCCCACCTGGGACGTTCATTGACGCCTCTGACTTCGCTTCTCCAGAAGATCTGGCCAAGTTTCTTCTAAATCTGTCCAAGGACAGAAAACGGTACATTGACATGTTGAAGGAGAAGTCAAGGTATACGTACAGGTATCCACAAAACGCTTTTTGTAAGCTGTGCGACAAACTGCAAAGATATGACAGTGAAAAGTCGTATCCAGACCTCGGAAAGTGGTTTGTTCAAGGTCAATGTCATGAGCCAACTGATTTATAGAGCGGTGTGCAGTTCTCTTTAACGTTAAAACATTAATTCATGCAATGGAAATAATTAAAAGATATGAGACTTCTTAAGTTGTAATTTTATAATAAACAAACGACCGCAAATTCTGTTGTGTACTGATCTTATTCTGTTTCATCACGATCAGATTCTCGGCAGTTTTCTAAACTTAAAGACTGATATAGCTGAACAAATGTAAATTATTTCAGGACACTATGAAGTGCACAAGTATGCAATATTGTTATGTTTACTTATTTAACAGGGGGAAGAGAACCAGCAAGTGTCATTTATGCTGAATATGAATGACGAAAAGTGGCCACATTTAAAATCTAACTGCAGTCTCAAAACTGTGACCACCAAACCATCTGTAATAATATTTTATAATTCCCATCTTTCATATTTCGCCAGACACCGGATATATTTATTACCTGTAACTGATTGCTTGCATCGTATCAAAACTTCAACAGCACATGTTGCTTGCAACTCTTTGAGAGCATTGATGGAATATAGAAACCTGTTGCAACCCTGCAGTTGTTCTCTACTTTTCGAATATGAGATGGATACACCCAAGTGTCGAAACATGTCGCTATAGAACTGAAAGATGCCTATAACACACCTCCTGTGTACGTGCTCCTATTATATCAGCTGTTTGAAGTCACCATCAGCGTCTCTCTACTAAAGAAAGGTGGTACTTAGATGTGGCAGCTGGGCAGGAACGTCTCTCTACTAGAGAAAGGTGGTACTTTGATGTGGCAGCTGGGCAGGAACGTCTCTCTGCTAGAGAAAGGTGGTACTTAGATGTGGCAGCTTGGCAGGAACGTCTCTCTACTTGAGAAAGGTGGTACTTTGATGTGGCAGCTGAACAGCAGTACTGACAACAGTGTAATACATGTCACGTGATTGGTAAAAATGAATGTAAATACGCTGCATGACTGGCATACAATATCCTTGGAGGGAAGATCCTGGATTATAGATGAGATGGATTTATGCCTGGCCACCCAGAACGGTAGTACATTCGCCATGGATTTGGAGTTGCAGTTGGGTTTCAGGTCTTGTCCCTTCCACAAATGTCCCCATTTGTAGACTTAGCACACCGCTACGTTTACATTATAGTGCCATGATGGTTGTCATGGCAGCATAAATTTACAGGATCCCCGCCCCTCAGCCCCCTCCACCATCCCCCTCCCACGTCATCTGAGTCCAGTGCCTTTTTATATGTCCCACTCCGCTGTGAAATCACGGGATTTTTCTTCATTCACCTGTTTCCATCTCGCGCCAATCACCACCCTCGTTGCTTCGATCTATAAACTATCTATCCACGGAGTACTCTTTTTTATGGTAAAGACGTCGTAAATGCAACACTTGACCGTTTGGTTTTTAGACTAGCCAGATCGCCTTCGCTAATTCCACATTATCTGATCAGGAGGGCTTCGATGACACTTCACGCAATGTCATTTGTGCCATTATGTGCAAACGCTTCCATATGAAGTATGTGGGGGAGACTGGTTTACCCTTAGGAGACTGTTTTCGTCAACATTTTAACGATATTTACAAGAGGGCATGGACTCCTATGGCAAAACAATTATGCCAAATAAACAACAGTGGAAAACGTGACATCTCTGTTAGTATAATCCGCTCTTGTTCTTCTGATGTACGACCTGGGAAGGCTTTAGAACAGGGCCTTATTTTCCAGGCCGGCTGTCTCCACCAAGCGGGAAGTAACAATGTATTTAGCTCCCTTTAAACTTGTTTAGATTTCCACCTTTTTTCTGCTTTTTCTACTCCATTTTCTTACCTTAGCCCCGTGCATTTCGCTACATTTCTTTATTCATCAGTTTCACTTTATCTCCCAGCTTCCCTTCTTTACCCCTCCTCTTCTCTAGCGGCTTGGAGTTATTTATTGCCTACTGATCTCTTTCCCGAGCGCACCCGGATCGTTCTCTCCCTTTCACAGCCGCTACCGTCTGATTGGTTCAATTTGTTTTCCTTTGTGGTCTCCAGGCTTGTCGTTATGTCGCATTCTGCTGTATTGTGTACAAGGACGAATGCCACAGAGCTAAGTTTTTCATGTTCAATTGTCTTCTTTTATATTTTATAATTTTTTTTTCCATGGTGTGTTTGGTTTTGTATGTAATCCTTTAAAAATACACACGCCGAAATATTGGATGTTGTATGTTTTTCATTATTTGTGTTTTTTCCCTCACTTTTCTTATTCCCTCTGTCGCTTTGCAAAACTGAACCATACACATGTGTCTATATGCTTGGATCTAGAACTTCTTCCTTACCTTTCTCGTGATACTCAGACTTTCCATAATGTACTAGTTCAACATAATAAGTCAATTTTGACAACAACCAGGACTCAAGAATATTAGTAATCTCTCCATCTTGGGGATTTACACTTGTTCCCTTTACGCTGGTACTTATGACATATTCTGCTAGACAAGACAACTTCAACGTGTGCACATTTCCGAATAGAGGGGAACAGCTTTGATGGGAAGCACGACGCTTGTCTGGCCACATTCTGGTACACAGACAGGACAAAGACAGAGCGAAGATTGCTCAGGAGATGCAGAAAGAATGAATAACAACTTGGAGCAGCGTTTTAAGAGCAATGACTTACTCTACAAAAATAATAGTGACATGATTCTTACTTTATAATCATTTTGAAACCAAATCTGCGACTGTGGTGACCTTCTGTTGACAGACAACTGAAAGAACTAATTCAGTGAAGTATCTACGCGTGATATTTGGTCGTCAGTAAGGTTACAAAGACATGTAGAGCAGATTACAACTAATGAAAGGAAAGTCTTGGCCGCTATCTAAATCGTGGACGATGCAAACTACATTGATGACAACTGACAAAACAAATACATTTCAATGAGGAAAAAATTGGAAGAAGTGGAGAGTTTTGAATATCTTGGATCACTACCACCTAATAATAGAGATAAAATGAGGGAAATTAAAAGGACATCTATCGCTCTTCGGAAAATAAAAAAATTAAAAATCTGTGGAGAGGAACATACAGGCCTACAGAAATAAGATTTTTAAGGACATGCATCTTTACCATCGCAACATATGTCTGTGAGACCTGGACACTTAACAAAAACAGCTGAGAAACACATAAATGCCTTTGAATGTAAATGCTACAGAACAATTCTTCAAATATCATGGACACAAAAAGAACCAATATATCCATACTACAAGAACTTAAAAGACTGTTGGCTACTAAAGAGGATAAAACATAGAAAACTTAAATATTTTGGACACACTAAACGTCATAAGACTTTAGAGAGGACAGTCTTGGAAGGGTACATAACGGGGAAGAATAAAGAGAGGATGATGCAGGCAAAGATAGCTGCAATTGGATGCATCAGCAGCAGACCATCTTGCTCACAACCGAGAGGGCCACCAGGAGTGCTGTTAGGGAAGCAAATTTCTTAAGGGACATACATGACTGACTGAATGAAATACTTGAGATTAGATCCACAAGAAAAGAATATATATATATACACACACACGCAATAGAGTCCCTAAACACGAAAGAAATCCTGATGTCAATGGCCGAACAGGTATGAGCATGCCCCACATGTAATGGAACCGCTCCCCAGGACCATCCAGGCCATATATATATACTTGTGTATATGAGATTTATATATGATATTTGAGATATATTAGATTGTATATCGGCAATGACCTCAATGTGAACAACAAGAACGCTTTTTCTCCATCTATTTAAAGATTTCAGTTCAGTAACTCTATAAGAGTTTACAAAGCTACTAGTAAACTTCGCCTTCTATTACGAGTTAGACACAAATTTAGCAAATAAAGACTTGTTCCCAAATATTTTGTTTTAACATACACGAGTTCTTCATTTATCTGCAGACACTTCTTTTGATCTTCTGGAACAATCAACATTCCAACAGTTTGATTCTCTCAATCTGTGGTCGTAATTTCCCCTCCCTCCTCGAGCCCCAAAATCCTAAAATTCTTCCAAGAGCCGGGATCTCAATTGCTCACTGGTTGAAAACCTCTGAACTGTAGGACGTGTGAGACGACTTAATGCTAAACTTCAAGTAGCGAGAAAAAGAAACAGCACATTTAGAAACCTTTGTAATATTTTTTCATTTGTTTGATTGGAAAAAATCTGCATAGATTTAGTTAAAAATCAACATTCTCTTTTGTTTTTATACATTTATTTATACACAAGCGTGAGTAGAAAACAGCCATATTTTTATAGTTTTAATACAATATAGACTTCTGAATGAAAAATTCCCATCACTTCAATACAGTTCCAACCACTTTCAGAATACCAGCCCGTCTGTCACCTCTTCATTTCTGCCTGGATTTCTCGAGGAAAATTCTTCTGACTGAGCCTGTAACCAACATTACATGGCCTATTTAATCTCTTAGTCCATACTGCACTTTCATCCCATCTGGCACCATTTGGTGGTGGGGGGGGGGGAGTCCAGACACATGAAAATTTCATAATATGAGGTCAGGTGAATACGTTGGATGTGGAAGACTCGATGTTCCTCTTGGCATGTGATTTTCCAGTGCCTTCACGTCGTAGAAAGCTGTCTACTCGAACTTTAGACCACCTTAAAAAGAGTTTAACAAATATCCTTACGGTGTTCTTTCAGGTCGTGGATGAGTTGCTCAGTAACTACCTGGCTGAGACTTTTATGTACTGTAGCAGTTCGTGAATGACGTGATGCTCCAAATAATGGCTAATCTCTAATTCTACAGAAACCCTTCTGTATATTTCTTTCCACTTCAACGTCAACGTCTGTCCTGTTCACCGTGAGACTGGTTTGAACGAGATACATCCGTCTAATTTGACACTCCAACTTTAAATTTCCTACCATTCATATACCTACTAAAGTGACACACACTTGTCCTTCGATGGATATCTGCAGATATCTAACACTCAGTATCCCAGAAACAAAACAACTGCTCACTGTTCCTCTCTCTTGCATCTTCCTTTGACCTGGTCGCTGACAACATATTCCAAAAATGGCCGACGTGCCTCTGTACTCCTGCATCTAGACAAGAATGACATTACATATCTTTAATACAACTGTCTGTTTCTCAATTTATTGTTTATACAGTATAATAGGTACAAGGGGTGCGACAAGGATGTGTACTATCTCCAGACCTTTTTTCTCTGTATAGCGAGAATATTCTAAGAACAATCATCACAGAACCAGGCATAAAAATTGGAGGATACAATATTAACAACCTTCGGTATGCTGACGACACAGTACTGATAGCTGAGAACCAACAAGACCTGCAAAATCTTTTGGATAAAGTCGCCAAAGAAAGTGAACAGAAAGGCCTTACTTTGAACATCAAAAAGACAGAGTCTATGGTTATATCTAAGGAACAGAATCCACCAGCATGCAGTATTAAATTAAACGGAACTGTTCTAAATCAGGTGCAGAAATTAAAATACCTTGGAGCAGTAATAACTTCAGATGGGAAATGCAGAACAGAAATTAGGAACAGAATAGGCCAAGCAAAGACTGCATTTCAGAGAATGAGAAACATATTGACCAACACATCCTTATCAATGAATGTTAGAAAACGAATCCTAAAATGTTATATTGAACCTATCTTGTTATATGGAAGTGAATCATGGACAATAGGCAAGTCTGCACAAAAATCATTGGAAGCAGTAGAAATGTGGTTTATTAGAAGAATGTTGCGAATCCCCTGGACAGCAAAAATAACTAATGAAGAATGTAGTAGAAGAGCTGGAGAGACAAAAAACCTTGTCAAAAAGATAAGAGAGAGACAATGTACTTTCATAGGACATGCAATGAGAAGAGGGGGCATTGAAAATATTATAACAACAGGAAAAATAGAAGGAAGAAGATCAAGAGGAAGACCAAGAGAAATGATACTGGACAGTCTGACGGGATGGTGTGAGAGGAGATCACCAACTGAGCTGATGGCCTGCATGAAGGATCGCGTACTCTGGAGAAGCATAATAGCCAACGCCAGTCGGCACGGCACATGATGATGATGATGACAGTATAATTAAGATTACTTTATATAAAAATTCCCGTTTCCATGCCAATAAGACATATTGGGGAATACCGTGTTATGTCCGTATTTTCCATGACCTTCGGCACATGGAAGTATGATATGGTCAGTATCACGTCTGGGCATTTACCTTTCCAGATGTTTGATTCTCATAGCGAAGAGTTATTTCCTACTGTAATGTATGCATTAAAAATTAGAAGAAGTGGAGAGTTTTGAATATCTTGGATCACGACTAACTAATAATGGATATTCAATGAGGGTAATTAAAAAGAGGACATCTATCGCTCTTCAGAAAGTAAAACAACTAAAGAATCTGTGGAGAGGAACAGATAGAACTACAAAAATAAGGTTTTTTAAGGGCATGCATCTTTCCCATCTCAGCATATGCCTGTGAGACCTGGACACTTAACAAAACAGCTGAGAAAAACATAAATGCCTTTGAATGTAAATGCTACAGAACAGTTCTTCAAATATCATGGACACAAAAAAGAACCAATATATCCATACTACAAGAACTTAAAAGACTGTTGGCTGCTAAAGAGGATTAAACATAGAAAACGTAAATATTTTGGACACATTAAACGTCATAAGAATTTAGAGAGGACAGTCTTGGAAGGATACATAATGATGAAAAGAAAGAGAGGAAGATCAAAGCGAAGATGGCTGCAAGACATAGTTGATGATTTGCAAATGAATGCATCAGTAGCAGACTCATCTTTCTCAAAATCGAGAGGCCTACAGGAGAGCTATTAGAGAGGAGAAGTTCCGCAAGGGACATGCAAACGAATGAATGAAAGAATGTACGCATATAAGATGAAGTTTGATTCTCATATTTAAGACATATTTCCTACTCCAATTTACGCATATAAGATTAAGTTCGATTCCCATTGTAAAGATCTGTTTCCTACTATAATGTATGTATAGATGATTAAGTTTGATTCTCATAGGAAAGACCTATTTTCAAAGGTTATGTAAGAATATGAGGTGATTCTATGTAATTCCTTTAATATATATCTCACTGGGAAACATATTGTGCTTATTCCAAAGAAAAGTGGCTTGTCTGTATTACATAGTGTAGTAACTAATAAAGTGACTTACTCCAAGCCAGTTAGTTAGTTAGTCAGTCAGTCATTTAGTCTTAGTTAGTTAGTTAGTTAGTTAGTTAGTTAGTTAGTTAGTTAGTTAGTTAGTTAGTTAGTTAGTTAGTTAGTTAGTTAGTCAGTTAGTTAGTTAGTTAGTCAGTCAGTCGTTTAGTCTTAGTTAGTTAGTTAGTTAGTTAGTTAGTTAGTCAGTCAGTCATTTAGTCTTAGTTAGTTAGTTAGTTAGTTAGTTAGTTAGTTAGTTAGTTAGTCAGTTAGTCAGTTAGAAAGTTAGTTAGTTAGTTAGTTAGTTAGTTAGTTAGTTAGTTAGTTAGTTAGTTAGTTTGTTAGTTAGTTAGTTAGTTAGTAGTTAGTTAGTTAGTCAGTCAGTCATTTAGTCTTAGTTAGTTAGTTAGTTAGTTAGTTAGTTAGTTGGTTGGTTGGTTGGTTGGTTGGTTGGTTGGTTGGTTGGTTGGTTGGTTGGTTGGTTGGTTGGTTGGTTGGTTGGTTGGTTGGTTAGTTAGTTAGTCAGTCAGTCATTTAGTCTTAGTTAGTTAGTTAGTTAGTTAGTTAGTTAGTTAGTTAGTTAGTTGGTTGGTTGGTTGGTTGGTTGGTTGACCTTATTGTTCCAGCAATCTGTAGATGGTTACAGGTTTAGAACTGTTGCTTGAATCGTCGAGTCGACCGCTGAGTGCATTCAGGATGTCAGACCGGTCCATTGCCTGTCCACCCTTCACTGTAGCCATGCCAGCAAGTCTGTCCTCTCGTTCATTACCTCTCACCCCCCGCGTGGTCTGGCACAAAAATGAAACGAGATTCTTGTCAACCGTAATCTTCTAAGTGACTCCACCCAGCGCTTTCGCATCTAACCAGACTCAATCTTCCTGAGCATATTCCTTGAGTCGCCGAGAATACATGTCAAACAAGAAGTCAGCTTCGCGTGAAATCGGCCGTTTTTTATAAGGAGCGATTTCATGTCCACAATAAGCTACAAAACCAGTTCTCCGCGTCAAATATCTGTCAATCAATACAGCTTTCGGTATTGGATGGTTTGTTGTGTTTTAATTAAATCGGGTGCAGGTGATCTTTCTTGGTTAAAATCTCTGCAGCTTAGTTTGAATTTGCTGTTTTGGTGAGTAGACAACTTCCTTGCAACGTTCTCCTGACAAATGTTCTTGTTGACGAGGAAAATCATAAACGATAGTATAGGTCATAGAGGACTGCATAGATCATAAAGAATAGCATAGATCATAGATGGTAGCACAGATCAGTGAGAATAGCATTGACCATAAATGTTGTTTTAGATCATAGACTATAGCATAAATCTTAGAGGATAGCATAGTTCATATAGCGCAGCATAGATCATATACCATAAATCATGACGGATAGCATAGATCTTAGAGGATTGTATAGACCATAGAGAATATCATAGCTCATAGAAGATTGTATAGATCGAATAAAATAACATAGATCACAAACAACAGCAAAATTCATAAAGGATAGCATAGATCCAAAGATCATATAGTATAGATCATAGACATAGCAGAGATTCTAAACAATAGAACAGATCATAAAGGATAGCATAGGTTATCGACTATAGTTACGGCGACATCCTCTGCTTTTAGTTAATAAACCAGCCAGACTGTCGCTACAGCAGTGAAAAATAATATTTCTCTTACTTATCACAAGCTGTTCTTCCACACAGTGTAATTTTTTGGGATTGACCTTCTACTACGCAGAACGAACGATGTTTTACCACGTCGCCTGGTCTTCCCGTGTTTCAGCTTCAGAAAACGTCAGTACGTAAGCGCCGAAGTTATGTGTAGAAATAAGGAAAACTATTTTTAGAGCAGTTATGTTGAATAAAAATTCGTGAGGGTGTCTGAAACAAAGGTACAGGTAACACCCCCCCTTTCCCTGCCATTAAGTCATATCGGGGGCATGATGTATTTCCAAGAACATCGGCACATGAAAGTTGTGATGTGGTCAGTATCATGCCTGGTCAGGCTTACTTTCCAAGATTTCTCTGGGGCCCTTTTGGCTGCCTGAACCCCGGAGTATTTTAGCTGTTGTGGTACCAGAAAAACATCTCCAGTGCTGGGACTTGAACCTGGTACCACCGGGATAGTAAACCGAGCTATCTTGTGATGTGCTCACTATAATTTATTTTTCTTAATGTGATCTACTGTCTCCTTTTGTTAGGCTGGCTACAATAGCCATACATTTGCTCTACTCCTTGTTGTCACTCTGTTCCTTCTTGTCACTCTGTTCCTTCTTGTCATTCTACTCCTTGTTACCACTCTGTTCCTTGTTGTCACTCTACTCCTTGTTGTCACTCTACTGCTTGTTGTCACTCTACTCCTTGTTGTCACTATGCTATTTGTTGTTACTCAACTTCTTGTTGTTACTCTACTCCTTTTGTCAATGTGCTCCCATTTGTCACTCCGCCTCTTGTTGTCACTGTGCCTCCTTGTTGTCACTCTATTACTTGTTATCACTCTCTCCTTGTTACCACTCTGTTCCTTATTGTCACTCTCTCCCTGTTACCACTCTGTTCCTTATTGTCACTCTCTTCCTGTTACCACTCTGTTCCTTGTTGTCACTCTACTCCTTGTTGTCACTGTGGCCACCTCCCTCCTTGTTGTCAATGTGCCCCCACTTGTTGTCACTGTGCTCCTTTTTGTTACATCGGTTAAATGGTTGTCATCCTCTTGCTGTGGTTCCTTCGTTTCCCTCGAGTCTAGTTTTCATTATTATTTTATACTTCTTGGTATAGCCTCCGTGTTTTAACTGTCTGGTTATTTTATTTTTACTGTTATCTTTTCAATTTTAATTGATTAAGTAATTCTTTCTTTCTTTCTTTCTTTCTGTCCACCTGTTTCTGCTTTAATCTACTTGCACAACCATGTCACAAGTTCCCCCTCTACTTTCTAATGAGGCGTCACAGAGATCGAGGAAGATGGCTGGATAGTTCAGATATTTGCCTGCATGTACCTCGTAAATATTTTTTGTTTACTCATTTCTAATCAGAAGTTTCATAATTTCTATTACAAATGTCACATTCTTAAACAGCAGCAAAAGAATCTTCACCAACAGAAGTAACAAAGGTACCAGCACAGAAAACGTCACCAAGACCACATCAGAGAGACAGTCAACAACATTTAGTAGACCACATCAAAGCGAAGTCTGTCTCGTCATCTTTCTCGTCACCGTTTATTTACTCTAAGGGCGAGGCCTCGTCACGTGACGTCAACTTGAATGGTGAGTCATCCACAACTAACCAGGCTCAGAATATAAAACTTTAAATTCCTTCACAAACCATTTTCTAGTTTTACCAAATCTTGAATGAGGTCAGTGTATAAAGTATAATTTTTTTTTATTTATCGAGCAATTGTCCTCTTCTGCCTTCTCTCCTTTTTATTCTTCTTCTTCTTCTTGTTCATCTTATTCTTGTTCTTCTTCTCCGTGTTCTTTTTGTTCTTGTTATTGTTATTCTTATTATAACGATTTATTAAAATCTTGTTCTTGTTCTTCTAATTCTTGTTTATCTTATAGTTCTTTTTCCTCTTCTTCTTATAGTTCTTCTTCCTCTTCTTCTTATAGTTCTTCTTCCTCTTCATCTTATAGTTCTTCTTCCTCTTCTTTTTATAGTTCTTCTTCCTCTTCTTCTTATAGTTCTTCTTCCTGTTCCTGTTCTTATTCTTTTTCTTCTTATTATTGTTCGCCTACTTCTCAATGTTCGTCTTCTAGTTCTTGTTCTTGTTCTCCTTTTCGTCCTCTTCTTGTTCTTTTTCTTCCTGTTCATTTTCGTCTTCTTCTTACTGTTTTTCTTATTGTACTTGTTCGTCTTCTTCTTATTCTTCTTCTTCTTGTTCTTTTTCTTCTTATTCTTCTTAACCTTATTATTACTATTACTATTATTAATCTTATATTAGTGCATTACTTTTCTGAATCTATGAACTTGAAACCTTTTGGCGGCTGATGCCGCGGTGATGATGATCTTGTAACAGAAAGCTAAGGCTGAGAAAGAAAACATTCAGACGGGCTGGACCACAATGATGCAGGAAAGAAAGGAGAAAAAAGAGCTGGTTACAAGTACAAATTTCTCCTTCTATGAATGGTCTTTTTTTCTCGGTATTTTACGTCCCTTGACATTTTCATCAGATTCTCCCTTGTTCCCTTTCTCTGCCACTTTCCTGTGTTGTTTATATTTTACTTTTATCACGACATGTCCAAACATTTTTGGGTTTTTTATGTGGCTTGAGTTGATTTTACATGTCTCGCATCTTCCCTGAGAATTGGTTTGATCGATTAATGAGGTATTTGTTGACAGTGTTTTTTTTATGTCGTGGACTCTCTTTCCGGCCTGAGAACAGATGTGTACCTATCTCTGGGTTGATAACAGCTGTGAAACCCTTCTCGTCCTGAGAACAGCTGTGGACATCTCTCCGGATTGAGAACAGCTGTGGACTCCTCATTAAAAATAACGCAATAAATAAAACCATGATGTTGGTTTATCTTTTTTAATCGAGTAAAGTCTATTTACTGATCCGTGGACCCATGAACATCCTTCCATGGACCCCCCCCCCCAAAAAAATCCTTTCATGGACCCCATAAAATCCTTACATGGACCCCAAAAAATCCGTCCATGAACCTGCTAGTGGTCCAAAGACCTGAGGTTAAAGAAGCACTGACCTAATGTATACGCACACTTTCTCTTTCTCCAAAATCATACATGACTTGGTTTCTCTTTCTCCAAAATCATACATGACTTGGTTTCTCTTTCAACTTTGGAATTAGATTCTGTTCATTGCTTACGTCAGTGAATTATAGAGGCGCGTCTACTCTATTTAGCCTTACTGCTGCTGTAATGCCTCACTATGTGAGGACGAAATAAAACTAACCAGTCAGATTAGACTTTTAAAATAACGTTTATATGTGGTACAAATTTCGCTTTTGTTTTTATTTTTTTCAAATAAAGTAAAGGAAAGATAGCAAGATTTTAATTATCATAATTATACAGAGTAGTGTAGTATATTATCACAGGTTATGTTAGTAAATTCATGTTTAAGTTTTCAGAGAAGGATATCTCTGATATGAAGCGTTTAAAATCTTGTGAATGCATACAAATAAGAAGGCTAAATTTTACTTAAATCAAGACATTGAAAATAACTTTGTGAAAATGGATGGATTTACAAGTTTACCTCGTTCATCACTCATCCAGGGACCATTCATAAAACAAAAACTAAAACCATTGCTGTTGTAATACAGTGTGCCAACTCAACATCCGATTTCATCAGCAGTCACAATTATCTGCGGAACTGCGCCTCAAAGACTTGCCAGATGACAAGAGACCTGGAAAAAGCAGATGTCGTTGTTGTTTTTACGTGGAGGTATCGCATGTTCATTGTTTCCAAAGTTTATTTGTTTTATCATTGGTAAAGTACATGATCCAAACTTCCAGGTAAAGCCGAGGTCTTGGCTTTCTTCGGTCTCGCCGTTCTGACTCTGTCTATGTTAAAGGTATATGGAAACACTGACCCACGTGGGGGTCAGGGAAGATAGCAGACTACCTGCGTCAGGATTGATGAACCATAAACGATCGAGATCCTCTCACACTCCTTCCTTGCTACCCTCGGTAACAGATTCAGCTTGACTAAAGAGGCCAGGCTCACCGTTGTCTCCGTGATGGTGGAGTCTACCACAGAAGCATTGCTCCTTCTTGCTTTTCAGCTTCTCTTCGAATCTGTAATACAGTCGACACAATGCTTGAATTAGAACACTATAGCTCCTGTAACACACTCGACGCAATGTTTGTATCTGAACAATAGAACTTCTGTAACACACTCGACGCAATGTTTGTATTTGAACAATAGAACTTCTGTAATACACTCGACGCAATGCTTGTATCTGAACAATAGAACTTCTGTAACACAATCGACGCGATGTTAATATCTGAGCAATAGAACTTCTGTAACACACTCGACGCGATTCTTGTATCTGAATACCTTCGCCGCACTGTTTTTAAATCAGATTATACTCAATTTCAGATTTTTAAAAACATGGCTGACAAAACCAACACAAGTACAAAGAGAATATGGCTGACAAAATCAACACAAGTACAAAGAGAAATGTTTTTATCACAAATAATAACTGGAGCATCCCCAGTATAACTTTATGGCAAGGACACGGGAATTTTTCTTTTTTTTTTTTAGCTGACCAGGTTGAGGCTTAAAAGAGGTTTCGTTCTTAAGCTTTGAGATGCTCTCAGCTACTTCTGCGGCAGACAAGAAAGAAAAATGTAAAAAAAAAAAAATACAAGGAAAGAAAATCCAGAAGATTGCAGGAAAGGCAGTTCTTTTTAAGAAGATATGCGAAGGCTTAAACCATTATCACAAATTTCACGTAGTTGTATAATTTATATAGACAGAGACTGTCACACCAGGAAACTTTATACAGTTGCTGGCCTTTAGAAGATATGCTAATCTTTGTCACAACATGAAAAGTTGACAGAGTTGCAGTCTTTATGATATATGCTAATCTGTTTATGTTGGCTTCAGGAAAACACGTCATGACAAATAATTGTTTGTCGAGCAATATAAACATTCTGGTCACCCATTAAACATCATCAAGTGACCAGAACTGAGCATAATGATCAAGTATCTGAGCCATATTAAAACTTATGACAAGAAATGTTGCTTCTTTTCTCTAAACCGCCCTTCTTTGTATGCAAATATTTGTGTCTTGTGTGTTGGTGCTGCTGTGAAGTGTTGTAGCTTGTGTGGATGTTTGTCCAGTTTAACGAAAACTGCTCGAAGCGCCGTCATATTTGATGCCACCAATGACCAGTTCTACAACATACGGGTATTCTGTAGACCTTAACAAGTCCTTTCATCTTTTTGACTTCCAGAATGGAAACTGATGCTTGTGTTCCCAAATTCCGCCGACCTTCCGGACAGAAGTGGGTCATGTGGACCGGTGAAGCAGCCAGTCGGGAACATAATTTTTATATGCTGGATCTACCTTCCCTGATAGGTAATTACAGCGTATAGATATTGCTTTTTTAGGCAAATATGTTAATTCACTTATTATCCATAGCGGATGAAACTCTTGTATGATGACTTCCAGTTCAGCAAAGGTGATAGTTCGCATTTGATCGTTTCATGCTCTCACAAGTGATACTCCGATTGCCATGATCTTTGATGTAGAGTTGGATTTTTGCGCTGTCGATTGAAAGTGCTTGCGTCCTGTGGTGGCTCTTCGCACTTTGACTGAGTGTGGTGCGAACAGGAACGCGAGGACGTGTCAAATGAGCAGCGGTATTGTCAATGCTTTGAGGATGGAGGTCGGTTCTGTGCGCCGACAGAGTGAGCTGTGAACATCGTATGAACAGCATTGATGGTTCTTAGTTATGTCTACCCAGGCAATGGTGAATAAAGATGGTCTTTGGGTGTACTGGTTGGGCTCGGCACCTTAGTTACGGAGTTCATGTCTAGAGCCTGGTAGACTAGTCTCCCTTCTGGGCTTTCGTAGTTCTCCCAAAATAGCGTCTTTGCTGGGAGGTTATCAGGGTCTGATGCGAAGGATTGTCGATGAACATTCTGTGCAATATTCACTGCTATAGGCGGTGGAGCGATTATGGGAGCGTCTCGTTTGCGATGATACCGAGAACCTAATATTGAAAAGTAAAAACTCTCGTATGATAAAGTAAGAATAAAGAACTTGGTAATAAGTGGACAACTGAAGAGGAAAAGACGGAGAAAGAAGCCAAAAGAAAAATATCTCTGCGGACTAACCGAGTGTCATGGGGAATCTGAATTGACAGAATCTGAACTGACGGAAAACAACCAGGATTTCACTAGACGGAAAGGCATGATCGATATCGATGTCCAGCACTGCACGTAATGAATGAAAGAAATATGACTGTAAAAATTTATATCCCTCATTTCTTGATGTTACTTTCCTTAAAAGACAAATTCATTCATTTTTATTATTTATTTCTTCATCTAGCAACGACTAAATCAATTACCGGAATTGATAAAATCTCTTTGCATTCTCTCTCTCTGAACCTTAAGTGCCCAGTGCCTCCTTTGGTCTACTCTTATTCCTGTTCCACCGAGGTTCCCATCTCAGTGCTAATTTTCATAATGAGTAACCAGTCTTCCCGAGCACATGTCTCAACCATCTCCAGCGTCTTTCCTCAATAATAGAAGTCACCTGCTTTTCTGCCAGCAGCGTGTTAGCTCTTATGATATTTGGCCGAACTGTTTCTCTAAGTCGCAGGATGTAGCATGCAGATATTTGCTTCCAACTTAGTCTCTCTTTGTGTTCTCTTAACACATTTATTTCCATGACATAAATAAACAGCGCGTTCAGTGAATTACACAGTCAAGATATTTGTTCCTCCATAGTACCTGTACCAACCTCTATGTGTTCTTGACCTTCTAACTTAAAAACTACATGAAAGAAGCGAACGTACACATACGAGTGACGTATATGACATATCTGAGTTTTTGTTCCATTGTGAGTTTGTGTGTCTGTGTGTGTGTGAGAGAGAGAGAGAGAGAGAGAGAGAGAGAGAGAGGCAAGTGAAATCAATAAGTCTTTGTGTGTAATGTTGATATGTCTCTTCTTGTTCGGGCCGACAACTTTTCAGTACCACCCTCCCCCCCCCCAACCTGTACTTTTGATGTTTGATGGTAGCAGCTGTTTATAGGTCAGTGATCCTCAACTGTAATCGCAGTGTTTCTCGTTTCGTATACACACGTCTCCACGAGATATCCACCCAAAAATTGAGACTGCAGCACTCATGAAGTGGGGATGAGTGTTGATTATTATATTAAGCTTTTTGTTATTTCCTTGCCAATTTTACTTATAAATTTAAGTTTTAATTCCAGGTCAGTTTAACTGGACAATGACCTATCGCCTTGACTCTGATATTGTGGAGCTCTATGGGAATCTAGAAAAACAAAAGCTACAACAAAAGAACTATGTAGATATCTACACAGGCAAGAAAGTTGTTGCCGCATGGTTTGTCAGTCATTGCAGGACCGATAGCTTAAGGCGTTTTTACGTAAAACGTATGCAGAATATTACAGATGTTCACATTTTTGGTTCGTGTGGAACGTATAACTGCTCCAGTGGAAATAGTAGCCGAGGGTCAGACAAGACTATCTGTTTTCCGATGTTGTCTAGATCTTATTTTTTCTACCTGGCCTTTGAGAACTCCTTGTGCAAGGACTATATCACAGAGAAATTCTTTAAGATCTTCCAGAACGTTGACGTGATCCCAGTTGTCCGTGGAGGCGCCGACTACAAGAGATTCTTCCCACCTGGGACGTTCATTGACGCCTCTGACTTTGCTTCTCCAGAAGATCTGGCCAAGTTTCTTCTAAATCTGTCCAAGGACAGAAAACGGTACATTGACATGTTGAAGGAGAAGTCAAGGTATACATACAGGTCTCCACAAAACGCTTTTTGTGAGCTGTGCGACAAATTGCAAAGAGATGACAGTGAAAAGTGGTATCCAGACCTCAGAAGGTGGTTTGTTCAAGGTCAGTGTCATGAGCCAACTGATTTATAGAGCGGTGTGCAGTTCTCTTTAACGAATTCATGCAATGGAAATAATTAAAAGATATGGGACTTCTGAAGTTGTAATTTTATAATAAACAAACGACCACAAATTCTGTTGTTTACTGATCTTATTCTGTTTCATCATGATCAGATTCTCGACAGTTTTCTAAACTTAAAAACTGATATAGCTGAACATATATAAATTATTTCGGGACACTATGAAGTGCACAAGTATGCACTATTGTCATGTTTACTTATTTAACAGGAAGAAGAAAATCAGAAAGTGTTATTTATGCTGAATATGAATGACGAAAAGTGGCCACATTTTAAATCTAACTGCGATCTCAAAACTGTGATCACCAAACCATCTTTAATAATATTTTATAGTTCCAATCTTTCATATTTCGCAAAACACCGGATATACTTATTACCTGTAACTGATCGAATGCATCGTATTAAAACTTCAGCAGCACATGTTGCTTGCAACTCTTCGAGACCATTGATGGAATATAGAAACCTGTTGCAACCCTGTTTTGATTCTGCGCCTTTGGAATATGAGATGAATACACCCAAGTGTCGAAACATGTCGCTATAGAACTGAAAGATGCCTATAACAGAGCTCCTTTGTATGTGCACCATCAGCGTCTCTCTACTAGAGAAAGGTGGTACTTAGATGTAGCAGCTGGGCAAGAACGTCTCTCTACTAGAGAAAGGTGGTACTTAGAACTAGCATCTGGGCACGAACGTCTCTTTACTAGAGAAAGGTGGTACTTAGATGTAGCAGCTGGGCACGAACGTCTCTCTACTAAAGAAAGGTGGTACTTAGATGTAGCAGCTGGGCAAGAACGTCTCTCTACTAGAGAAAGGTGGTACTTAGATGTAGCAGCTGGGCAAGAACGTCTCTCTACTAAAGAAAGGTGGTACTTAGAACTAGCATCTGGGCACGAACGTCTCTTTACTAGAGAAAGGTGGTACTTAGAACTAGCAGCTGGGCACGAACGTCTCTCTACTAAAGAAAGGTGGTACTTAGATGTAGCAGCTGGGCAAGAACGTCTCTCTACTAAAGAAAGGTGGTACTTGGAACTAGCAGCTGGGCAGCAGCGTCTCTCTACTAGAGAAAGGTGGTACTTAGAACTAGCAGCTGGGCAGCAGCGTCTCTCTACTAGAGAAAGGTGGTACTTAGATGTGACAGCTGGACAGCAGTACTCACAACAGACGCCCCACGCCCACCACATGACTCACCAATATATAGAAGTAAAATAAGAGAGGGTGTCTATGTCTTGACACTGGAAAGGCAGAAAGTCTTGACAAGAACGAGTTAGATAGGCCAGCTCTACGTTTACTGAAAGAGTGCGAGTGTTATTAACGTTCTATTTACTACTCAAGTTAACTATTCCAAGAATTGGAATCCACTAAATTGTTACTAGACTAGCCGCAGGGTAACTGCACGCCACAAGTTCTCAACAAAGTCACACCATTACAACACAGATAACCTTGACCACAAGACTAATGATAACCAGCCACGATACAACACAAGAAATGAACATGTCGTCACAACAGATCTACAGTTTTATAGTTTTCAAAGAACCAAGAAAGCTTTAATATGAGAATAGATGTGGATGACAAGATGAGGGATGGATTACATCAAGAATATCTGACAGTTCAAAAGCTTACATGATGCGCAGTATCATGGCAAGGGAATTATCTCGTCATAGGAAGAAAATATGACTCAAGACATACTTACAGATTTCGACAGGGATTACCACACTTTTCCAAACACTGTCCCCAAAAACACTATAAAAACTCCCATCCTTCTTCTTCTTCTTCGTTCGCATTGTCTGTCTATATCTGCAGTCCTGTCTCTTGGATAAATTTCACTGTTTTTTGTAACTCATGTATGGAACCGTAGAGCTTATCTTCTTTAGTGGTTTCACTGGGCCAGTAATTATTTCTCAGTGTCTCGTAGTTGATGCAGTTCTGGAGGATATGTTCCACGGTTTGGGGCACCTGAGCACATGTACATAGATTAGTAGTACCAACCTTAAACTTTGTATACATATGACTTCGGAGTCGGCTGTGTCCTGTTCGGAGACGGAAGATGGTGACTTGTTCCTTTCTGTTTAGCATGTGATAGTCATCATGTGGTGGTGTTTGTGGCTTCCTGTAGGTTTTTATCATGCTTTTCTTCTGATTATAGGTGACTGGTATGTCTGGTTGCTCCATTTCAGTGCCCTCTTTGGCCAGATGGTCAGCTTTCTCATTGCCTGGTATCCCACAGTGGGAGGGAATCCACTGCAAAGTGACTCCATGTTGTAAGCCAATTTTTGACAAGGCATCCTTAAGGTCTGGTAGTTTGTTGCACTGAAGAGCCTCCAGTACTGATCTTGCATCTGTGAGAATTACTACAGGACATGTATCAATTCTGGAGTCTGATAGTTTTTCAACTGCAGCAATAATTGCCCTAACTTCTGCATCAAAGTTGTTGCAGTATTTACCAGTGGGTATGGAAATCTTGTCAATGGTGTTGTTTGGATATTCAATATATGCTCCTGCCTCACCATTTTTATGGCATTATGTGCAGATCCATCTGTATACACACGTATCCAGGTGTCACATGGATATTTGTCATCTAGAACACTAAGTGTGGCTACTGATCTTACAAGACTGCTCTGCATCTCACCATTCTGCACACCTTTCACTTCAGTCTGAATAGTTATTTGTGTATAATCTGCTTCTTTCCATGGTGTATGCTCTGGTACAGATGATAATGGAGTGACTACAGTTGGAAGGTCAGGTATCAGCTTACGCATACGCTTGGCCTGATGAATGAAGCTGCTTCTTTTAAGCCGTCCTAATGCCAAGTTATTGAATCTCTCCTTCAGGGGATGGCTTACAGAGCTAAGGAATTTTTCTCCCATGGTCATGACCTTTGTGTCTCTACGTTCCTTTAGCGGTTGAACACCAACTATTTTCTGCATTTCTACTATTGGTGTGGACCTCATGGCACCTGTGATAATCCGTAGTGACTGATTTTGAACCTTGTCTAGATTATGCAGCGTAGTGTTTGATGCTGTGCACCAAGATGTTGAGCCATATTCTAAATGTGGTAGAATACTTTGCTGATATACGTTCTTGAGGATTCTTTCACTAGCTCCCCATGTAGTCCCACTTAATTTTCTTAATATGGCTAGTTTTCTTCTGGCTTTTGCTTCTGCACTGTTGATGTGTTGCTTCCAAGTCAGTTTTGAGTCAAGAGTCACTCCTAAGTAAGTGGGTTGGTTGTCCATCCTTAAGGGTATTTCATTTACAAAGATCTTACCTGCTTTCTGTTTAGATGAGAGGGTGAACAGAGTGGTACTTGATTTCTCTGTGTTGATACTTACACACCATTTGTTTGTCCATGATGTCAAGATGTCTGCTGCTCTTTGGAGTCTCTGTGTAGCAACTGTCGCATATTCATCTGTACACCACATGACCAGATCATCTGCATACAGTGCTGGTTTGATTCCATAGGGAAGTTCCTTGACCAGGTCATTAATGAATACAAGGAATAGTGTAGGCGAAAGGACTCCTCCTTGTGGTACACCGTGTCGCAGAAGTACTTTCTGGCTTTTGTGTCCATCCATTACTACTCTAGCTCTTCTATTGTGTAAATAGGACTTTATCCAGTTGTACAGTCTTCCATTCACATTGCAGTTTCTTAGTTTCCACAACAGACCTTTTTTCCATACTTTATCAAAGGCTTTCTTCAGGTCTATCCACGCTGCTAGTACAAGGTTTTTCTCTTGGAATGCATCCTCAATCTCTTGAGAGAGATAGGTCACTTGATCTTCCGTACTGTAGTACTGCCTAAATCCTGCTTGTTGTGGAACGAGAAGGTTTTCACTTTCTAGGTACCATTTTAGCCTCAGGTCAATGATGCGTTCCATCGTTTTGCATAGGCAGCTAGTGAGACTGATTGGCCTGTAGCTGGAGGCAGTATCACTGTTTTTCCCTGGTTTTAGCAGTGGTACCATGCTTGCTTCCTTCCAGATTTGAGGTAACTTACCTGTGCTCCAGCACATATTGAAAATATCCAACAGCTTTCCCATTGCTGCCACTCCCAGGTTCTTGATCATTTCATTGGACACTCCATCTGGTCCTGGTGATTTCCTTGGTTTCAGTTTACTAACTGCTAGGTCTAACTCACTGCGTGTGATTGGTGCATCCATGACCTCCACTTTTCTGACTTGTTCCTCCTCTTTCTGTGGCTCGATGCGCACTGTACGCTCCTTCTCTGGATGGATATCAATGTTGCAGTCCTGTGCAAACATGCGAGCAAAGTGATCTGCTACCTGCTTACCTGTAAGAGTTTTCCCATCCTCTATTAGTGTAATCTTTGTACTTCTTCCAGTACTCTCATCATTTAACTGTTTGATTAGTTTCCACAGTTTCCTTCCATCCTTTTCAAAGTTTAGGGACTCTGTTTTCTCTCTCCAACTTTCCTGTCTGGCTTGCAGCTTTGCTCTCTGAAATTTGGCTTTAGAATGTTGGTAATTATTGTGGTGTTCTTGGCATGGTCTATTTTCTGCTTGCTTTCGAGCTGCTTCCACGTCATCATGGAGTTTTCCCAGCTCACTAGACCAGTATGGTTTATAGTCCCTGCGAGCTCCTCTGGGAATGGTTTCACGAGCGGCCTGAAGGATACAAGCATTGAACTCCTTCACTATGCTGTTAATATCCTTACCTTCTATGGACAGCTGTCCCACCAGGATACCTGTACGATGTCTGTACATTGTCCAGTTTGCTTTTTTATAGTTCCATCTGGAGAGAGGGTTACTGGTGTTAAGGAGTTCATTTTCTATTGTCAGGAAGACTGGTCGATGGTCGCTACCTCCAAGTTGTTTTCCAACTTCACGTGTAATGTTCCACTTCAGATCTGGAGAGTGGAATGCCAGATCTGGTGTTGATTTTGTATGCCAAGCCCTTGAGTAAAATGTTGGGGCATCCATTGGCTGGTTGATCAGGAGAAGTCCATTATCATCCTGCCAGCTCTCAACTTCCTCTCCTCTCTTGTCTATGTGGTCATAGCCCCAGCTCTGGGAATGACTGTTAAAATCACCACAGACCATCAGTCTCTCTTTGTGTGGGATTGTTCCTAAAGCAAGTGGGCGGTCATTAGGACAGTAATAGTTAAGGAGGTGGAAATCTGTATTACTACTTTTTAGATGGATCATCTGGTACTCGGCTCCTTCCATGTACACTCCCACCTGACATGCGCTGATGTTATTCTTAACAAGTGTGAGTACTCCTCCTTTTCTTCTGTCCTGTCGGTCTGATCTAAAGCACTGGTAGCCTCTGATTTTAAAGGCGGCATCTTTGGTTAGGTGTGTCTCCTGTATGCAGCATATACTTACCTGCTCTGCAAAAAGTATGTTCTCTAGTTCAACCTTTTTGCTATAGCCATCTCTAACACTGCTGACACCCTCAGCATTCCACTGCATTATTTTAAGTTCTTGCTTTTTGGCTGTTTTCTTCTGTTGTATTTTTTGGCCAGTAGCTCTACTCTCATGTCTCCTGACTCCACAAGACGAACTGAGAGGACCTCCAGTAGCATTGGGTGGACCCTTTCGAGGCAGGGGGCCCGGCACTGCACCTGCCTGGTTAGTCTTCACAGGGCGAGCACCATGTTTGAAAACTGTAGATATAGACATTTCATTAGCGATAATGCGTGTTACCCTGATTTTTGCGATGCGCCTTTTGGCTGGGTAACTCCGACTTCAGCACCTTTCCTTGCTAGGGCAGACTGTGGTCTTGCTCGGACTGCCATGAAGACAGTGTGGCTGGCCTGGCCAAAACTTTGTTTTCCAGCCTCTGGTGGCTGTACTTAAACCCCTTCTCCATGTCAGATGGTTTGAGACAGTTCCACAAAGACACTCTGACTCTGAGATGAGGAATCTGATGAGTGCTTCAACGATATCCATTCCCCGCCACCTATAGTCTACTGGCTCTGTTTTGTTCACATCATTCTGATAGCAATTGTTGTAAAGACCCATAGGCTTGTCACGTCCTGGATTCATTGGTTTCACACCAGACTTCCCTCATCCCCGCCAGAGATCTCCATGTCCCCATCCGTCCACCAACCTGACACTACATTTTGCAAAAATAACAATTACAATTAGTGTTGATTGCTACAAGTTTCTGGGCTACAGAGGTAGGTCAGAGTTTTTAAGCAAACAGATCTATGTTCCCTGTCTCACAAACACTATGTTAAGATAAGTGTGCTCTTAACACAGTTGTTCCCAGGGGAAACTCCCATCCTAAATCCTACACTAACCAGCGGGAGAACCTCTCCTGAATCACAAATGTTTTTTTTAAACTGATAAGTAATATAATCCAAGCCTCCTTACACAAAACTATGTCCAATGGGACAAACAACAATACCTTACATGACTGGAGCAATCGTTATTCTCCTACAAGAAACTATGACACCGTATGATTCTGCTTATCAATCATGTCTAGAATAACGCCACTACCAACAACCTCTGACTAATATGCTGAGCATCTCTGTCTGAGTTTTCTGTCTGAAACCCTACCCCCTTCCCCCCCCCCCAACTGAGTCCAACGTGTTTTTATATTTCCAAATCACCAGATTTCCCTTCAATCATTGTTTCCAAGTCTTGCAAATTACCACCCTCGCTATTTCGATCTAGAACTTCTTCCTACAATTCTCGTGATACTCAGACTTTCCATACTCTACTGGCTCACCATATAAGTGAGTTTTGACAAGTCAACAAACAACATATTGCTAAAGCAATATAGTGTTTTTGTGTTTGCGCTGCCTGAAGATCTATGTCCCTAATTTGTATCCCTACGAGTTTCCCTGACTCTGCATTCTCTCTATCTTTGCCGAAAGTTCTCGAAATATTAATAATCTCTCCATCTTAGGGATTTACACTTGTTCCCTTTACGCCAGTACTTAGGACATGTACAAGACAACTTTAACGTGTGCACCTTTCCGATACAGGTGAACAGCTTTGATGGGAGGCACGAGCCTTGTCTTATGCCGGCGACATTCTGCTACACAGACAGGGCAAAGACAGAACGAAGATTGCTCAGGAGATACAGAAAGAATGAAAATCAACTTAGTGCAGTATTTTCGGAGCAATGACTAACTCTGCAAAAACAATAGTGACATGATTCTTACTTTATAATTATTTCGATAACAAATCGGTGAGTAAGGTGAACTTCTGCAGGCAGACAACTAAAAGAACTATTTCAGTGAAGTATCAACGAGTGAAATTTGGTCGCTGCTACGATTTCAAAGATATGTAGATCACATTGCAACTAATGAAAGGAAAGTCTTGGCTGCTGTCTAAATCATGGAACATGCAAACTTTGAACAATATCTGCTTGTTCTCATACATTATGGGGTTGGTTCTTTGTGTGATAGAGAGAGCGCTGGCAATCCTGAAACTCAAACTTGACCCAGATAGGAAGCTTTGGGCAACTAGAGAGCAAGGCAATTCTTATTATTCATGGATGCAGTACAACGAGACGTCTGCTAGACTTCCCTACAACGTTCAGCAAAATATAATTCACCATGGCACAATCCTAGTTCAGATGCAGAGAACATATTCCTGCCACAGCAGACACTAAGGTCAAAGCAGTAATTAGTGAAAACATAAACGATGGCAACGACGTTATTTACACAGATGGGTCATTAGTTCGTGATAAGAGGCGTGCCTGATCCTTTACACACAACTCAAATGACAGAACAGCCAGAGAAGCTGATGGTGCCTCTGTTGCAACAGCAAGCAGTCTCGCAATGAAAGCCATGGCTGTGACAAATCCTCTTAAATGGCAAAGGTTACAAGACTGCACGCAAGATTCATTGATGGGCTTTCTAAACTGGCTAAAAGTGGTTATACTGTGTGGCAGGGATGAATAGGCGACCTCTATGAAAGGCAGGGAAAGCCCCTACAGTCAACATACAACCAGGGACAGTCAGTTTAGTCCAGTGATCGTGTTAACCGGTAAATTACAGATTAAGAAAGAGAAAAAGGAGAAAGTTGTGGAGGTTATCAGTTACCGTAACTGGTTTATATTACAACAACAACAACAACAAAAACTTACTAAAATGCAACCAGCGAAACCTGTCGGAGGATAATCGAGGCAGCAGCATGATGATGATGTTCAGCTTGCACGGATGAGAGTGAGTCAGTTTTGACTTTGGTCCAACATGTGAGCATTTTGTAAAGAGTAAATCTCACGGGGGGGGGGGGGGGGAAGAGAGAGAGAGAGAGAGGGGGGGGGAGAGGGAGGAAAAAAATGTCACTCAAACATTTATAATTTCCGCTGATATCTGTAAGCTGTAAGGTATGCTTACTTTTACATGAAAAAAAATACAAAGAACTAGCTGTTATACTGAGAAAACCGGTATTTCAGAAAATACTTCACGCAAGATGAAAGGCAGGTACAGCTGCACCTATTTGAGAAAATCTTAGCGTATACACATTTTATGTTGCTTGTGGGAACACTCAAAGGTATAAATATGAGAGTCAGGGCCTTGGAGAGTCAGAGCCTTGGAGAGTCAGGGCCTTGGAGAGTCAGGCTGATTTCCAGGGTCAGTTCCATCGGGTCATTTATATAAACATCCCTAATAAGAAAAGAGGGGAGACAACAAGGACCCAGCCCACTCAACAATCCGGATCCCTCGGGGTGCGCCCTCGGCATCTCGTCGGACTGACGGCAGAGACACTGCCTCCTGAGATAAGCCAGCCAGTCTGGAAAATGTACTTTATAAAATGCTTTAATTACGGTGAGAAGCACTAAAATAAGTGGTCGCATATTTGGACTAATAAATCTAAGCCTGACTCTTAGGACAGAATAAGCCATAGTGAAAGGGTCATAACCAAGAAAAGTACGAATGCTTGCAGTACTTTCCCCTGAGTGCATGTTTACAGCCCACATGAACGTTGGAGTACAAAAAAATTTTCGTGAGAAATGATTTAGATTTTTCCAGTGCTCTAAGTTAAGGCTATAGAGTAAAATGAGAGGATTTTTTTTTCCTGTCGCACGAAAATATAGTAGTAAACAAGAGAAGGTCAAAAACAGTTTTTTTCTCCCATGACTTGAGTTAACGGAAAAAGAAATAGTACGGGGTTGTTAGAAAGTGTTAGCGATATAAAACTGATTTTTGAGAGAAAAAGTCAGATTAAGGACAAGATGATAGACAGAGCTTGAGGTGAAGTTAGGTTCAGTTTTGGACTTGAGTCGAGATGTAGTTAAGTTAGAGCATACTCGGTAGAATTACTTCTCACGGAAGTTGTCAGTGTGTAGATCTTTGGGTTTTGTACTTATTAGGAAAAGGGGAGTGAAGTTTTAGATTGAGTGTGTAATTCTTGAAGTGTAAGTATATGAGTTGTGTATTTTCCTTTCATAACATGACTCTGTTCTCAAATGGCGAAGTTGTTCTCGCCGGGAAGTTTCGTTGTTGTATTGATATTCCTGCCGTGTGGCAACAGTTTTTTTCATCTTCTCAACTTCACCCTCCATTCAATAACTTTGTGTTGTCTGTTGTAAATCTACACCATTGCCTTTGTTGGAATCCTCGCTGTTGACATGAGTGTGATGTAGGAAGGCTGTCAAGTTTAGTCAACTTGTTTAGATGATCTAGTGAGCCGAGTTGTATACCTGGGTTGTCTTTTTGTTTCTAAGAGAATATCATAGAAACTAAGTTCTTAGAAAATCTATAGATCAGATGTAGTAAAGTTTAACCAGAGAATATGTTTACATAACCAAGGAGTATATTCCATTAAACAACGTACCAGCAGTATCAGCAATATTGCACCGTTTCGTATACCACCACATATATACTTCACAACTCTCGTTGTTTGTCTTGTGATACAGCGGAGCAGTGAAGAATTCAGAGGTTACTCTTAGGTGGAAATCAGTGGTTCTCAAACTTCTTCAGGCTGTCATTCTTAAAATGATTTTCGTTCATTTGGTTTTGATGTTCGTTGCTGATTCCCCTCCCCCTCTTTCTGCACCTTCCCAATTCCCCCAGGTACGGTGTGTGTATGTATGCGGGGGGGGGGGGGGGGGGAAGGGTGGCTTCCAGTTCAGAAATCTCTGGTACAGACAAACAAGTGGTAAAACATATAAAATAAACAAAGTTATAGTTGGTGCTCAGGGAAAAAACAACTAATAATTAAGTCGGTAGAACAGTAACAAAAATAAGTAACGTGGCTAGAGACAATCATGCCAGGGGAGACCAATCAAATAAAAGAAAAATTTAGAGCCAGGTAAGCTATTGTCCCATATAACCTAATATTAGAAGGATTGACGAGTGTATAATCCATTCATAATTCATGTATAATTAACAAAAATATGACGAATCTTTTTAATATGAAGTAGATACTGATTAAATAAGAAGAGATCTATAAAAGAAAAGAAAAGAGTATTAGAGTGCTATATATAATACAGAATTGTGTTTTATTCTTGCTGATGCAGATTTTTGCTGCTTGTTGCGCCAGCTAAAGCAATATGGTCTTTTGCATTTGCACTGTCTGAAGATTTGTGTCCTTGATTTGTATTTCCACGGCTTTCTCTGACTCTATTCTCTCTACCTGAAATTGGCTCTGAAGTTGTTAAAACACTATCTCCAGATTCAGACTCATTCCCAGGCTCTCTCCAACCCCTAGGTTGGCACACACACACAAACACACACACACACACTGCAACTGACCCAACAAGTCTGGTCTTGACACTCGATAGAATGTTTATTGATGGACTGTTGATAGATGAAAATGGCCATATAAATGGTGAATGCCGGCAGGTTGCCCTGCCATGTGGCATTTCAAACACACGTTCCAGTCCCCCTCTCTCTCTCTCTCTCTCTCTCTCTCTATCTCTCTCTCTGAACCTTAAGTGCCCAGGGCACATGGGGCTTCCGCAAGGGTTTTCCACAAATGCCTGTCCTTCGCCTTTTTTTTCTGCTCTTGCCCAGGTGAGCCCTCTATTGCTCAACATCCTTTCTGTTGTTCTTCTCCGTGTCTCTTTTGGTCTACCCTTACTTCTGTTCCCCTGTGCTGTTCATCTTAGTTCTATTTTTGGTAATGAGTTACGTTCTAGTCTAGCATACCCAAAAAAAAGTTGTGCAACAAGACAAATTCTGCAACAGCACAAGGGCCAACCCGCTCTGACCCACATCAAACATGCTCTGATTGGAGGATAAAAATAAAAAAAAACTTTCCCAAAATTCAAGCTAGAACGAGATTTGCTCATCACGTGACAGTCTTCTAGAAACAACTTTTTTTTAAGTGATAAAACCACAAGGGCGAAATATGCTTAAAGTAATTAGCAGAATTACAAACAGAACCATATATAGAACTATACGCTTGTGAAATGTGGACAATTATTAACAAACACACGGTAGAGAAACTGGAAGTAACAGAAATGTGATTTTAGAGAAAGGTACAGTAAATATCCTGGACAGACAGACAGAAAAAAAAAAACAACAATGAAGATGTCGACAGAGATGTCTCAGAACTACTGAAACTTTTTTTTTACAACATTATTATAAGAAAATGACAGTCAGAATTTCTTGGCCTTGTCAAGAAGAGACAGAAGTTGGAGATTGTGAAGGAACGCTTTCCGCCAAGGGACATAATGAAAGAATTCCGTTGTCTGAGACGTTTCTATACAAGAACTTTTTTTTTTACTTGGAGAATCACCAGCGGCAGTCGTCTATAAATGTGAAAGAGGATTTTATGTCTACAGCTCACGCGTTAATTTCTTGATATATAAAGCTTTTGTTGTGTAATAAAAATGTAAAAATAACACCACTGTCAGAGTTTGTTTTTCTTTCTGTATTTGTTGTTGCTGTTTTTTTTTTCTCTTACATTTCTATACTACACACTTGTAAGGTGTTTGAAGTATGCCTCTTCTCATAAAACACTTATAATTCTTGTTCTTGTTCTTGTTCTGGTTCTTCTTCTTCTTCTTCTCTTCTACTTTTTCTTCTTCTTTTTCAAAGTTTCTTCTTCTTCTTCTTATTCTTACTTTTTTCTTCCTCTTTTTTCATCTTTTCTTCTGCTTATTATTATTATTTCTCTTTCCTTCTTCTTCTCGTTATTTTTCTTTCCTTCTTATTTTTCCTATTCTTCTTTCCTTCTTCTTCTTCTTTTTCAAAGTTTCTTCTTCTTCTTCTTATTCTTTTTCTTCCTCTTTTTTCATCTTTTCTTCTGATTATTATTGTTCTTTCCTTCTTCTTATTCTTCTTTCCTTCTTCTTCTTATTTTTCAAAGTTTCTTCTTATTATTATTTTTCTTCTTCTTTAAAGCTTCTTCTTCTTCTTTTTATCTTTCTTCTTCTTCAAAGATTCTCCTTCTTCTTCTTTCTGGTTTTCTCCCCCCTCCCTTAAACAAGTGAATGCATCAACAATGCATGATTGCACTTCATAACAATAATTTATATTTGTTCGGGAATTTCACTGCATCTGCAAGAATTTCATTTTTCAAGTTCACGAAATTGCAGCGAATCTGATCATGATGAAACAGAATAAGATCAGTACACAACAGAATTTGTGGTCGTTGCTTTTTTATAGAACTACAACTTGAGAATCCCACAGCTTTTAAATATCTCCATTGAATGAATAATTCATGTTTTAACGTTGAAGAGAACTGCACACCGCTCTATAAATCAGTTGGCTCATGACACTGACCTTGAACAAACCACCTTCTGAGGTCTGGATACCACTTTTCACTGTCATCTCTTTGCAATTTGTCGCACAGCTCACAAAAAGCGTTTTGTGGAGACCTGTATGTATACCTTGACTTCTCCTTCAACATGTCAAGGTACCGTTTTCTGTCCTTAGACAGATTTAGAAGAAACTTGGCCAGATCTTCTGGAGAAGCAAAGTCAGATGCGTCAATGAACGTCCCAGGTGGGAAGAATCTCTTGTAGTCGGCGCCTCCACGGACAACTGGGATCAAGTCAACGTTTTGGAAGATCTTAAAGAATTTCTCTGTGACATAGTCCTGGCATAGGGAGTTCTCAAAGGCCAGGTAGAAAAAATAAGATCTTGACAACATTGGGAAACATATAGTCTTGTCTGACCTTCGGTAATTATGACCACTGGAGCAGTTATACGTTCCACACAATCCAAAAATGTGAACGTCTATAATATTCTGCATACGTTTTACGTAAAAACGCCTTAAGCTACTGGTCTTACAATGACTGACAAACCATGCGGCAACAACTTTCTTGCCTGTGTAGATATCTACATAGTTCTTCCGTTGTAGCTTTTGTTTTTCTAGATTCCCATAGAGCTCCACAATATCAGAGTCAAGGCGATAGGTCATTGTCCAGTTAAACTGACCTGGAATTAAAATTGAAATTTATAAATAAAATTGCCAAGAAAATAAACAAAAAGCTTAATATAATAATCAACACTCATCCCCACTTCATGAGTGCTGCGATAGAGATCGATTTATTTTGGGTGTCATCTTTAAACTATTTGCAGTCTCAATTTTTGGTTGGATATCTCGTGGAGACATATGTCCACGAAACGAGAAACACTGCCATTAAATCAAGCATCAATGATAGAAAATGATGCTTGAGAAGCGACGCGAAATCTCTTTGAAATATTTGTAATTCAGAGAAGCAGAAAGAGCATTTGTTGCAGTTGCTAAGAGTAGTGTTCTATAATATTCTATATCTTACTCCCAGTTTGTGAAGATTGTTTCAACAAGGGAACCAGTAATCATCAGCGTGAACATGGTTGTGATCAGGACACATAAAACCAAGAGTCCTAAGTGTGTATGCTGTTTGTGGGACCAGGTAAACAAAGAAGAAACTGTCATGTTTTTTACATGTAAGATTAAGTGCTCTATAGTCTTGTGTGAATCTTCAGATTGTTAAGAGATTGTGGAGAGTCCAGCCAACCATGAACTTACGGCCTGGTCGGGCTGTGCTCTTTTAACCGTGTTAAAGACTGGGGGTTAGGAGAAAAATGGCCGGATTTTAACTGCCAATGAGAGGGCTCGCAGAGTGCAAGGAATGTTTTTGTTTCGACGGAATTTTATGAAGAATTTTTATCAGTGAAGTTATTGGTATAGCAGTCATCCTGGTGCTGTATTTAAACAAAGAGCTCATCAGATCCCAGGTACAAAATAAGTATCGATCATTCAGGGCCGTATCCAATAAGCAGAAAATAAGTAAGTGTTCCGAAAAAGGATTGCCAGCACCTGACTTATGCCTTGGTGTAACGCCGATATGGCCTAAGACAAAGGGTCGTTCTTAAACTTCCCGTCTTTATATTGCAGTACTCATTCGTGTTACAGTTTGATTAGCCCTGAACTCTGTTATGATGCACGTGGATGACCTAAGCAACTATGCCAGACCAGATGATGCGCGTAAGTTCCTAGAAGAACTAGAGTAGCTGTTAGAGATGGATACTCTACACTATAGACGACAGTAATAAAATATAACTAGGATGAAGTCGAGTAGATGTTGATGTGCCTTACTATGGACTATATTACCAGACTTGCTACAAGTGCTCCGGTTAAGGGGATAGGGGTATCCCCTATGAAAGGAGAAGTAAGACGCTTCCTTACTTCCACTAGTCTATGGGACACACTTGGACAAGGTGAAGTACCCGTGTAGCCCCCCCCCCCCTTCACCCCCCGATCAGGGTGACGTGAAGCCATGGGAGCAGGTGATGGATGGAATGGGAGAGCAGCCGACAGATAATGTTGGTTATGGTCGCCATTCTGTGATGGTAGGCAGACGATCTCAGTGTAGGGACAATGGCTACGATCACTAGTACAGTCACTGTCTGGAAGGAAAGCACTGGCAAACTACCTTCTGGAAACATACCAAGCAACCCTAACAGCAACATATGCCTGTGATACCTGGACACTTATCAAAATAGCTGAGAAACACATAAATGCCTTTGTATGTAAATGCTACAGAAGAGTTCTTCAAATATCGTGGACACAAAAAGAACAAATATATCCACACTACAAGAACTTAATATTGAAGAAGGCTGGCTAGTAAAGAGGATTAAAGAGAGGAAAGGATTGTTAAATATTTTGGACACATTAAACGTCATTATAATTTAGAGAAGACCGTCCTGGATGAGTACGTAATAGGAAAAAGAAAGAGAGGAAGACCAAGGCGAAGGCGGCTGCTAGGCATCGTTGGTAATGTGTAAATGGATGCATCAGCAGCAGGTCATCTTGCTTACAACTGAGAGGCCTACAGGAGAGCTGTTAGGGAGGCAAAGTTCAGCAAGGGACATGCAAATGACTGGCTACAGGTGCTGCATTGAGCCTAGCACAGACTTACTAGCATCGATACGATCATTTCATTGCTTTCATATGTCACATACAGGACACATCAAACTATGCATTAATCATTTTGTTTTTATTACGACACGACAGGAAGAATCATATGTGTATAGCTACAGAAAGATCATCTGTGCGACATCAACGCCTTAAAGCGGGCAGAGACTAGCGCACAATATTCAGTTTGGAGACACGTCACATAAGTATATTAACACAGAGATTTACACGTACAAAAACTATAAACAATAGCACTATCGCCTACCATACTCCCAAATTCTACCTCACCCCACCTCACACTCAATGTACGGTCAGCTTACACAGGCTCTCATTGTCACGGGTCCCAATCCTCCATTTTCCACCCAGGTTGCTTGCCCCTGAATCTTATCCTATACAAGGAGTATATTAAATCATCACCCAGAAATGACTTTCATCATCGTATATATACTTTCTTTTACAGTGGTTATTACAGAAATGTAAAGAATTTACCGCAAGCCACCTGTCTTCCAGGTTGAGGATCACTGACTTACACACAGTTGCTACCATCAAACATCAAAATTACGGGGGTGGGATGGTGGGAAGTTGCTGAAAAATTGTCCGCCCGACCAAAAAATGACATATCAACATTACCTTCTAAAGGATACATGGAACAGCTGAAGAAAACACTTATAGATCTCACTTGCCTTACACACACAAATGGAACAAAAGCTCAGATATGCCATATACTTCACTCGTACTAAATGAAAAATTCACGTTCGCTTATTTCCTGTAGCGTTAACATAGAAGCTCAAGAACACATGGAGGTTGGTGCAGGTTCTATGGAAGAACAAATATCTTGACTGTGTAATTCACTGAACGCGCTGTTTATTAGAATATGTCATGGAAATAAATGAATTAAGAGAACACGAAGAGAGACTAAGTTGGGAGCAAATATCTGCGACTTAGAGAAATAGGTTGGTTAAATATTATAAGAGGTTAACACACTGCTGGCAGAGACGCAGATGACTTCTGTTATTGAGGACAGACAGACAGACAGACAGACAGACAGACAGACAGACAGACAGACAGACAGACAGACAGACAGATAGATAGATAGATAGATAGATAGATAGATAGATAGATAGATAGATAGATAGATAGATAGATAGATAGATAGATTAGAGAGGGAGAGAGAGAGAGAGAGATCATGCGATATTCTGAGAAGAAAAATGTATAGAACAAAAATGTAAAGAGAACAAGCAGACCGTTTATTCACTGTAATGCAGAGAGACTTGATCAGTTCCGAGAATTGATTACGGCATTGCTAGATGAAGAAATAAATAAATAATAATAATTAATGAATTTGTCTTTTAAGGAAAGTAAAATCGACAAATGTGGTCATATTTCTTTCATTCATTACGTGCTTTGCCAGACATCGTTAACAATCATGCTGGACATCGTTAACAATCATGCTGGACATCGTTAACGATCATGCTGGACATCGTTAACGATCATGCTGGACATCGTTAACGATCATGCTGGGCATCGTTAACGATCATGCTGGACATCGTTAACGATCATGCTGGACATCGTTAACAATCATGCTGGACATCGTTAACAATCATGCTGGACAGCCTAAACGATCATGCCTTTCAGACTAGTGATATCCTTATTGTTTTCCATCAGTTCAGATTTGTCTGTTTTCCCATAACACTCGGTTAGTCCGCAGAGATAGCTTTTTTTTTTGGCTTCTTTCTCCGTCTTTTCCTCTTCAGTTTTCCACATATTACCAAGTTCTTTATACTTCCTTTATCACACAAGAGTTTTCAGTCTTCAGTATTAGGTTCACGGTATTATCGCAAACGAGATACTCCCATAATCGCTCGACCACCCATGACAGTGAATATCGGACAGAATGTTATCGACGATCCTTCGCATTGGTCCTTGATAAGGGCGCTAGTAAAGACGCTATTTTTTTTAGAACTGCAAAAGTCCAAATGTGAGACTAGTCGGGGGGGGGGGGGGTCTAGGCACGAATTCCGCAACTAAGACGCCAAACCGAACCAGGACACACAAAGACCATCTTAATTCACAATTGACAGGTAAACATAACTTGGAACCATCAATGCCGTTCAAGCGAAATTCACAGCTCACAGTGGTGCCATAGCACTCAACTCACTCTCTCGGCGCACAGAACCGACCTCCATCTTGAAAGCATTGACGACACCGCTGCTCATTTGACGCGTACTCGCATTCCTCTCTGCACCACACTCAGACTACGAAGAGCCTCTATAGGACAGAAGCACCTTCAGCCGACAGCGCAGAAATCCGACTCCACATCCAATATCACAGCACTCGGGCTGTCGCTTGTGAGAGATTGAAACAGTCAAATAGACCCACTGCCTTTGCTGAACCTGTAGTGATCATATAAGAGTTTCATCTGCTATAGATAATGAGTGAATTAACAACTCAGATATTTGCCTAAACAAAAGAATGTCAGCTAAAGCAACATCTGTACGTTGTACCTATCAGGGAAGGTAGATCCAGCATATAAAAATCATTTTTCCGACTCGCTGCTTCATTGGTCCACATGACCCACTTCTGCCCGGAAGGTCGGCGGAATTTGGGAACACAAGCATCAGTTCCCATTCTGGAAGTCAGAAATATGAAAGGATTTTTTAAGGTCTACAGAATGTTCGGATGTTGTAGAACTGGTCATTGATGGCATCAAATAAGACGGGGCTTCGAGCAGCACAGTTTTCGTTAGACTGGACAAACATCCACACGACCTACAACACTTCACAGCAGCACCAACACACAAGACACAAATATTTATATACAAAGAAGGGCGGTTTAGAGAAAAGAAGCGAAATTTCTTCTCATAAGTTTTAATATGGCTCAGATACTTGATCATTATGCTCAGTTCTGGTCACTTGATGATGTTGATACTAGCAATGGATAACCAGAATGTTTATATTATTGGACGAACAATTTGTTTTCATGAAACGAACATAAAAATATTAGCATATATTATAAAGACTAGCAACTCTGTCAACCTTTCATGTTGTGACAGCCTCTGTTCATATAACTTATATCTTATCTTATATCTTATATCCTTCCCGTGCCGTTAGACGTCACATAGGGCTCGCAAAGTAGTTCGCCAATTTTTCCTGTCTTCGGCGAGTCTTTCAACCTCATCAAAGGATGTTATGCCTGTTAACTTGGCCTCTCTTAATAATGTCCTCTTTAGAGTTTCACGCGGTCTGTCCCTTTTTCTTCGGCCTGTTGTGTTCCACTTGATAGCTTGTTTTGGGATTCTCTGATCATTTCTTCTCATCAAGTGACCAACATATGTCCATCTCCTTTTCCTGATCACCCGTGAGACTGGTTGTTGTTCAGTCATCTGTCTTATCTCTGCATTGTTCTTGAATTCATTCCACTTGATGCCGAGTATTTTCCTTAGGCATTTGTTTTCAAAAGAGTCTAATTTCTTTTCTATTTCTTTAGTTGTTTTCCAGCTTTCGCATGCATAAATGAGGGTGGATATTACATTTGAATTGAATAGTCTTAACTTGGTTTTTGTGCTTATAACTTTTGAATTCCATATGTTCTCAAGATTCTTGAAGATTGATGCTGCTTTTGCAATTCTGATCCTAACTTCCTTTCTAGTGTCACCATCCTGGTCTATGTAGCTGCCAAGGTATGCAAATTGATTGACTTCTTCAATATCTGTCCCTTCTATGTGTATTTTTCCATTTTGATTGATGGGAATTTTCATTATCTTTGTTTTGTCCTTGTTAATTTCAAGTCCTATTTTGCTAGCCAGTGAAGATAGGCTATCTGTTTTTTCTTGCATGGAATTCACATTATTACTGATAAGAGTTATGTCATCAGCAAAATCAAGATCTTCTAGTTGGGTCCCATGTACCCAGTCAATACCTGTGTTACCTGTGCAGCATTTTTTCATTATGAAGTCTATTGTAATCCCAAAAAGTAAAGGAGACAGTATACATCCTTGTTTCACGCCTGTTTCAATCTGGAACCATTCACTCATCCCTTCTTCTGTCTTGACTGCACAACCATATCCATTGTATAAGTCCTTAATGATGTTGACAATTTTAGATGGTATTCCATATAGACATAAAATTCTCCATAATGAATCTCTGTGTATGCTATCAAATGCCTTCTTAAAATCTATGAAATTCAGTAATAATGGTTTCTGCTTTTCAATATGTTCTTCAAGTATTATTCTGAGAGTAAAGATCTGGTCGAGACAGCTTCTCCCTTTTCGAAATCCTGCTTGTTCTTCTCTCATTGCAGTATCCACTATATCTTTGAGTCTATTCAAAATGACCTTGCAAAATACTTTTGACACAACTGATATTAAGGTTAACTCCTCTCCAGTTGTTACAGTCACTAAGGTTGCCCTTTTTTGGTATTTTAACAATGATTCCCTTCTTCCAATTAGAAGGGACCTTTTCTTCTTTCCAAATCTTGTTAAACATTCTCTGTAGTTGTCTCATGTTGTCACTATTGATAGCTTTTAGCATCTCGGCTGTTATTTCATCTTCACCTACAGCTTTGTTGTTAGCCATTAAATTCACTGCTGCTTCAATTTCATGCAATTTAATTTCATCTAGATTGACATTTAGTTGTGGGGCTGGTAAGTCAGTTTCAAGGTTTAACAATTCTTTTGGGTGTGGTCGATTGAGTATTTCTTGGAAGTGTTCAGCCCATCTTTGCTTTTGGTCTTTATTTGATGTTAATAGTGTTCCAGTTTTGCTAAGGATTGGTCTTTCTTTAGATGTAATAGTACCTGTTAGCCTCTTTTGTATGTTATATAAAGTTTTGTTGTCTCCTGTTTTTGCTGCTTTTTCTGCCTCTTTCGCCATATTGTCTATGTATTCTCTTTTATCCCTTCTAGCTGAACTTTTTACTTTCCTGTCTATGTCTTTGTATTTTGCTTTTGACGAATCTCTTTCATGATCTGCTTTTGCATTCAACATGTTTAATTTGGCTGCTCGTCTTTCATGTATATACTTCCATGTTTTATCTGATATCCATGCTTTTCTATTTGGTTTTTCCAATCCAGCGCTTACTTTTGCTGCTGTGATTATGGCTGTGCTGTACGAATTCCATAACTCATCTATACCTATCTCCTCAACTTCACTGGGTGTTTTGGAATGATTGGCAAGTTCCTGATTGAAATTAATGTTAGTATTTTCTTCTTGTAGGCTGTGGATGTTTATCTTTCTGTGTACTGATTTCTTGTGTTGACTTTTCAATTTTAGTTTTATTTTCCCTATGCACAGGTTGTGATCACTGTTGACATCTGCACCCCTATAAGCCCTTACATCCATGAGAGATGTTCTGTATTGCTTTCTAATACAAAAATGGTCTATCTGGTTTCTAGTTCTATCATCTGGAGATATCCACGTTGTTTTATGTATCTCTTTGTGTGGGAATATTGTGCCTCCAATGACCATGCCCTCTGTTAGACATATTTCAATTAATCTTTCTCCATTCTGATTAACCATGTCAATTCCTTCTTTCCCCATCACTTTTTCAACGTCGGTATTATCCTTCCCTACCTTAGCATTGAAGTCCCCCATAGCAATTAGGATGTCGTGTTTAGGGACTTTGTTGATGATTTGTTGTAGTTGGTGATAGAAGTCGTCTTTCACATCATCATCTGCATCATTCGTGGGTGCATAACACTGTATTATTGTCATTCTTCCGTGTCGTAGGTTGTATCGTGCTCTTATTATACGACTGTTCACTGGTTCCCATTCTACAAGGCTCTTTGCAGCTACATTTGACATAATAATGCCCACTCCGTCTCGGAATTTATTGTCATTTCTGCCTGAATGTATAATTAACTTACCGTTTTCCGCCGATCTTTTACCTGCTTCTGGCCATCGCATTTCGCTGATGCCCAGTATGTCTAGATGGTATCTCTCCATTTCTTTAATGACCTGGGTAGTTTTTGTTGGTGCTGCCATCGTTCTCACATTCCAGAATCCAACCCTTGTCACATGTTTGGGGCCGACGAATGAGCTCTTCGGAGTTGGCATCCCTGATGCTCGGTTGGTTTCTCTGCGAGTTTCCATAACGATATCTTTTTTTCCCATCTGGAGTTGCCTCTAGATAGGTCTCAGGATAAGGTTGTTAGCCTTATGCCCAACTCCCGGTACATGATATGTAACAGATCAAGCGGAATTCCGACTTATATACCTATGTGAAATTTGTGATAATGGTTTAAGTCTTCGTATGTTTTCTTAAAAAGAACTCTCTTTCCTGCAATCTTCTGATCTTATTTTCTGTTACTATTTTTCCATTTATGAAAAAATGCTGCAGAGATAATACGAGAATTGAAGATCTTAAAGAAGAAATCTTAAAGAAGAAGATCTTAATTTTGCAGATGACATAACTCTTATCAGTGACAATGTGAAATCAATGCAAGAAAAAAACAGATACTCTGTCTTCAATGGCTAGTTAAAATAGGACACGAAATTAACAAGGAATAACAAAAATAATGAAACTTCCTATTAACAATGAATGAAACACACACGTAGAAGGAACAGCTGTTGAAGAAGTAAACCAATTTGCATATCTCGGCAGCTACGTAGACCAGGATAGTGACACCAAAAAGGATGTTAGAATTAGAATTGCAAAAGCAGCATTAACCTTCAAGAATCTTGAGAACATATGGCATTCAAAAGTTATAAGCACAAAAACCAAGTTAAGATTATTCAATTCAAATGTAATATCAGCCCTCATTTACGCATGCGAAAGCTGGAAAACAACTAAAGGAAAAGACAAGAAATTAGACTCTTTCGAAAACAAATGCCTCAGAAAAATAATATGTATAAAGTGGAACGAATTCAAGAACAACGCAGAGATAAGACAGATGAACAAACAACATGGATGATCAGAAAAAGAAGACGGATATATGTCGGTCATGAGTTGAGAAGAAACAGTAGGAGATTACCAAAACAAGCTATCAAGTGGAACACAACAGCCCGAAGAAAAAGAGGTCAACCATGTGAAACTCTAAAGAGGACATTGTTAAGAGAAGCCAGTTTAGTGGGAATAACATCCCTTGATGAGGTTGAAAAGCTGGCCAAAAACAGGAAAACTTGGCGAACTACCACGCGTTTAGCGGCACGGGAAGGATGTAAGATGTAAGATTGTGTATTTTATTGTATTTTCTGCTGCAGGAGTAGCTGAGAGCATCTCAAAGCTTAAGAATGAAACCTCTCTTAAGTCTCAACCTGGTCAGCTAAACAAAAAAGAAGGTAAAACTCCCATGTCCTTGCCATAATAGGAAAAAGAAAAAAGATGGACCAATGCGAAGATGGCTGCAAGACATCGTTGATGATCTGCAAATGGATGCATCAGCAGCAGGCCATCTTTCTCACAGCAGAGAGGCCTACAGGAGTGCTGTTTGGGAGGCAAAGTTCCACAAGGGACATGCAAATGAATGAATGAATTGCCATAAAGTTACACTTGGGATTCAGTGTTATGCCCATATTTCCAAGATTCTTAGCACATGAAAGTCTGATGTGGTCAGTATCACACCAGGCCGCATTTACGTCGCCAGATTTCTCTGGTACCCATTTTTTTAGGCTGGGTGGACCCCGGGGCCCTTTATGATTTGATGGTACCAGAAAAAAAAATCTCTTCTGCTGGGACTTGGAGCCGGTACCACGGGATAAGTAGACAAGGTGTACCAGCTAAAACATTTTGAAAATTGCATGTCAAACAAGCTGTAGGGAATAAAAGTATGTTCATTTCATATTCGGCTGTAGTTGTGAACAGAGACTTTGTTTTAGAAAGCATTTGTAATAAAGACATTTCTCTTTGCACTTGTGAGTGTTCTGTCATTCATTTCTTTAAAAGTCTGAAATATGATCTGATGTAAAAAGATTGCGGTGAAAATATTCAGATACACGAATAGTGTCGAGTGTGTTACAGGAGATATAGTTTTCAGATACATGCATCGTGTCGAGTGTGTTACAGGAGCTATAGTGTTCAGATACAAGCATCGTGTCGAGTGTGTTACAGGAACTATAGTGTTCAGATACAAGCATCATGTCGAGTGTGTTACAGGAACTATAGTGTTCAGATACAAGCATCGTGTCGAGTGTGTTACAGGAACTATAGTGTTCAGATACAAGCATCGTGTCGAGTGTGTTACAGGAACTATAGTGTTCAGATACAAGCATCGTGTCGAGTGTGTTACAGGAACTATAGTGTTCAGATACAAGCATCGTGTCGAGTGTGTTACAGGAACTATAGTGTTCAGATACAAGGAACAGGTCCAGTATGTTACGTGGTGGGGGAGGGCTGTTTTTACAGATCCGGAAAGAAGCTGAAAAGCAAGAAGGAGCAATGCTTCTGTGGTAGACTCCACCACCACGGAGACAACGGTGAGCCTGGTCTCTTTAGACAAGCTGAATCTGTTACCGAGGGTAGCAAGGGAGGAGTGTGAGAGGATCTCGATCGATTATGGTTCATCAATCCTGACGCAGGTAGTCTGCTATCTTCCCTGACCCCCACGTGGGTCAGTGTTTCCATATACCTTTATCATAGACAGAGTCAGAACGGCGAGACCCAAGAACGTCAAGACCCCGGCGTTACCTGGAAGTTTGGATCATGTACTTTACCAATGATAAAACATATAAACTTTGGAAACAATGAACATGCGATACCTCCACATAAAAACAACAACGACATCTGCTCTTTCCAGGTCCGTTGTCATCCGGCAGGTCTTTGAGGCGCAGTTCCGCAGATAATTGTGACTACTGATGAAATCGGATGTTGAGTTGGCGCACTGTATTACAACAGCAATGGTTTTAGTTTTTGTTTTTGAACTGCTCTCTGGATATTTTCCTGTGATGAACGAGGTAAACTTGTAAATTCATCAATTTTCACAAAGTTATTTTCAATGTCTTGATTTAAGTAATGTCTAGCCTTCTTATCTGTATGTATTCACAAGGTTTTAAATGCTTCATATCAGAGATATGCTACTTTCAAAATTTATGCTTTACTAAACATAACCTATAATAATATGCTATAATAATATAATATCCCTTTCTGCTCTATATAATTATGTTAACTAGAATCTAGATCTCTTTCCTTTAGTTTACTGCGAAAAAAAAAACCAAACAAAAGCGAAATTTGTACCACATATAAACGTTATTTTAAAAGTCTAATCTGACTGGTTAGTTTTATTTCGTCCTCACATAGTGAGGCAGTACTGCAGCAGTAAGGCTAAATAGAATAGACGCGCCACTATAATTCACTGAACAGAATCAGATTCCAAAGTTGAAAGAGAAACCAAGTCATGTATGATTTTGGAGAAAGAGAAACTGTAAGTCCATATTAGGTCAGTGCTTCTTTAACCTCAGCTCTTTGGACCACTAGCGGGTCCTTGGAATGATTTTGGGGGGTCCATGGAAGCATGTTCATGGGTCCACGGACCAGTAAATGGACTGGACACGATTAAAAAAGATAAACCAATATCATGGTTTTATTTATTGCGTTATTTTTAATGAGGAGTCCACAGCTGTTCTCACTTCGGAAAGGGGTCCACAGCCGTTCTCAGTTAGGAAAGGGGTCCACAGCTGTTCTCAGATCAGAAAGGGATCCACAGCTGTTCTCAGGTCAGAAAGGGGTCCACAGCTGTTCTCAGGTCAGAAAGGGGTCCACATCTGTTCACAGTTCGGAAAGGGGTCCACAGCTGTTCTCAGGTCAGAAAGGGATCCACAGCTGTTCTCAGGTCAGAAAGGGGTCCACAGCTGTTCTCAGGTCAGAAAGGGGTCCACAACTGTTCTCAGGTCAGAAAGGGGTCCACAGCTGTTCTCAGGTCAGAAAGGGGTCCACAGCTGTTCTCAGGTCAGAAAGGGGTCCACAACGGTTCTCAGGTCAGAAAGGGGTCCACAACTGTTCTCAGGTCAGAAAGGGGTCCACAACTGTTCTCAGGTCAGAAAGGGGTCCACATCTGTTCACAGTTCGGAAAGGGGTCCACAGCTATTCTCAGTTCGGAAAGGAGTCCAAAGCTGTTCTCAGTTCGGAAAGGAGTCCAGGGCTGTTCTCAGTCTGAAGAGGAGTCCACAATTTTTCTAAGTCAAGGAAAGGGGTCCACAGCTGTTCTCAGTCCGTGGAAGTGTCTACAGCTGTTCCCAGTCCGTGGAAGTGTCCACAGATGTTCTAGATATAGAGAAGTGTCCACAGATGTTCTAGATATAGAGAAGTGTCCACAGATGTTCTAGATATAGAGAAGTGTCCACAGATGTTCTAGATATAGAGAAGTGTCCACAGATGTTCTAGATATAGAGAAGTGTCCACAGATGCTCTAGATATAGAGAAGTGTCCACAGATGTTCTAGATATAGAGAAGTGTCCACAGATGTTCTAGATATAGAGAAGTGTCCACAGATGTTCTAGATATAGAGAAGTGTCCACAGATGTTCTAGATATAGAGAAGTGTCCACAGTTGTTCTCAGGCCGGAAAGAGAGTCCACGACATTAAAAAAACACTGTCAACAAATACTTCATTAATCGATCAAACAAATTCTCAGGGAAACTGCGAGACATGTAAAATCAACTCAAGCCACATAAAAAACCATAAAATGTTTAGACATGTCGTGATAAAAGTAAAACATAAACAACACAGGAAAGTGGCAGAGAAAGGGGAAAAAAGGGAGAATCTGATGAAAATGTCAAGGGACGTAAAATACCGAGAAAAAAGAACATAGAAGGAGAAATTTGTACTTGTAACCAGCTCTTTTTTTTCTTTCTTTCCTGCATAATTGTGGTCCAGCCCGTCTGAATGTTTTCTTTCTCAGTCTTAGCTTTCTGTTACAAGATCATCATCACCGCGGCATCAGCTGCCAAAGGTTTCAAGTTCATAGATTCAGAAAGCTAATGCACTAATACAAGACTAGTAATAGAGAAATGCAGAGAGTTTAATGTGAATTTATATTTATCCTTTATAGACTACTCAAAGGCATTTGACTGTGTACAACACCAGAAACTTTGGGAAATAATGGAAAAAATGGGATTTTCAACACATTTGATACAATTAACATCACTGCTGTATCTAGACCAACAAGCAGCAGTAAGAATAAATGGTGAAACAACAACTTGGTTTGACATAAAACACAGGGTCTGTCAGGGGTACATATTGTCCTCTTACTTATTTAACTTGTATACTGAAAATATACTAAAGAAATAGACAAGAAATTAGACTCTTTTGAAAACAAATGAGTAAGGAAAATACTCGGCATCGAGTAGAACGAATTCAAGAACAATGCAGAGATAAGACAGATGACTGAACAACAACCAGTCTCACTGGTGATCAGGAAAAGGAGATGGACATATGTTGGTCACTTGATGAGAAGAAATGATCAGAGAATCCCAAAACATGCTATCAAGTGGAACACAACAGGCCAAAGAAAAAGAGGCAGACCGCGTGAAACTCTGAAGAGGGCATTGTTAAGAGAGGCCAAATTAACACGCATAAAATCCATTGATGAGGTTGAAAAACTCGCCGAAGACAGGAAAAATTGGCGAACTACTTTGCGAGCCCTGTGTGACGTTTAACGGCACGGGAAGGATATAAGATGATATAAGATACTGAAAATATAATGAGGAATGTTAGAGAAGATGTAGACAAAGAATATTACGATGCCATAAAAGTTGGAGGTTACGAAATACCAGAGATTAGATATGCTGATGACACAGTATAAATGTCCACGACAAAGAAATGAATGGAAAAACTAATTATGTCAGTCCGTAAGAACAGTGAAGAGCAAAACCTCTATCTTAATGCAAAGAAAACTAAATTGATGACAACTGACAAAACAAATAAGGCAGCTGAAATATGCATCAATGAGGAAAACTGGAAGAAGTGGAGAGTTTTGAATATCTTGGATCACTACTAACTAATAATGGAGATACAATGAGGGAAATTAAAAGGAGGACATCTATCGCACTTCAGAAAGTAAAGCAACTAAAGAATCTGTTGAGCGGAACAGACAGAACTACAAAAATAAGATTTTTAAGGGCATGCATCTTTCCCATCGCAACATATGCCTGTGAGACCTGGACACTTAACAAAACAGCTGAGAAACACATAAATGCCTTTGAATGTAAATGCTACAGAAGAGTTCTTCAAATATCATGGTCATAAAAAAGAACAAATATATCCATACTATCAGAATTTAATATTGAAGAAGGCTGGCTAGTAATGAGAATTAAAGAGTGAAAACTTAAATATTTTGGACACATTAAACGTCATGATAATCTAGAGAAAACCGTCTTGGAAGGGTATATAATGGGAAAAAGAAAGAGAGGAAGACCAAGGCGAAGATGGCTGCAAGACATCGTTGATGATCTGCAAATAGATGCATGAGCAGTAGACCATCTTGCTCACAACCGAGAGGCCTACAGGATTGCTGTTGTTGAGGCAAAGTTCCGCAAGGGACATGCAAATAAATGAATGAATGAATAATAATAATACGATGGTCATATCGAAAGTCGTGAGCAATTTTTTTTTAAATTTAGAATTTATAGACTGAGAAAATATAAATGTATCACTTTATCTGCATTCTTTGTAGTTCGTGTAGAGGTCACATAACGTCATAATCCTGTGTCACGTGACCACGCGGAGCATAAACAAAATGGCTGGTGCTGAAGTTTCGTTTCGTCAACGTGCTGTTATTGAGTTCCTCGTTAAAGAAGAAATCCCCGCTGCTGAAATTCTCCAAAGACTTCAACTTGCTTATGGAGATGTGTGTATGGGTGCTAGGAGTGTTAGGAGGTGAGTGAAACATTTCAAAGATGGAAACACAATCATCCAAGATATGCCTCGCAGCGGTCGCCCTCGAACTGCCTCCACTGAACTCAACGTGGAAAGAGTTGACGGCATCATTAAACAAGACAGACGTGTCAGTATCTGAAATCGCTGTAAATCTTGGAAAATGACACAACGAAGTACAGGAAATGATTGAAACCCTAGGCTATAGAAAGGTTTGTGCCCTCTGGGTCCCATGTTTGTTGACTGATGATCACAAAGCTGTGGGAAAAATTCTGCTCGCCGGACAACTGAGGAAATTCAGACAATAGATTGGGAAATTCTTTCACACCCTGCCTGGCACCCAGTGATTACCATCGTTTCGGTTTTGTGAAAGAACAAATGCAAGGCCATCACTGCGACACAGGAGAGAACGTCCAGAAAGCAGTGCGTCTGTGCCTTCGATCAGCTGGAACGGAATTCTACCGGGAGGGTATTTTCAAACTTGTAGAGCGATGGGAAAAACATGTGCAGAGATTATGTTGCAAAGTGAAGAAAAGGATGCAGATTAAGTTGATACATTTATATTTTCTATGTCTATAAATTCTGATTTTTAAACAATTTTTGCTCACGACGTTCGGTATGACCCTCAGAAAAAAGAGAACAAGAATAAGGAGAAGAACAAGAAAAGCACTAACAAGAAGAACAACACCTAGAAGAACAAGAAGATCACGAAGAATAAGAAAAGTAATAACAAGAGGAATATTTCCAAGAATAACTAGAACAAGAAGGACAAGAACAAGAGAAAGAAGAACAAGAAGAACAAGAAGAAAAAAACACGAAGAAAAAGAAAACTTACAAGGACAAAAAGACGAACAAGAACAAGAAGAACACGAAGAACAAGAAAAACAATAAGAACAATAAAACCAAGAACATGAACAAGAAGAACAAGAGCAAGAACAAGAATAATGATTTAAAAAGGATAGAAGAAAGCGGAAGATGATAATAGCTTGATAAACAAAAAGGAAAACAAAACAAACAAACAAAAAAACACTTTAAACACTGACCTCATTCAAGACTTGGTAAAACTGGAAAATGATTTGTGAAAGAATTTAAAGTTTTATATTCTGAGCCTGGTTAGTTGTGGATGACTCACCTTTCAAGTTGACGTCACGTGACGAGGCCCCGCTCTTAGAGTAAATAAACGGTGACGAGAAAGATGACGAGACAGACTTCGCTTTGCTGTGGTCTACTAAAAGATGTTGACTGTCTCTCTGGTGTGGTCTTGGTGAAGTTTTCTGTGCTGGTACCGTTGTTACTTCTGTTGGTGAAGTTTCTTTTGCTGCTGTTTAAGAATGTGACATTTGTAAAAGAAATTATGAAACTTATGATTAGAAATGAGCAAACAAAAACAAAAAAAATTAATTACAAGGTGCCTGCAGGCAAATATCTTAACTATCCAGCCATCTTCCTCGATCTCTGTGACACGTGACTTAGAAAGTAGAGGGGAACTTGTGACATGGTTATACAAGTAGATTAAAGAAGAAACAAGTAGCAAGAAAGAAAGAAAGAAAGAATTACTAAATCAACTAAAATTGAAAAGATAAGAGTAAAAATAAAATAACCAGACAGTTAAAACACGGAGGCTATATCAAGAAGTATAAAATAATAATGAAAACCAGACTCGAGGGAAACGAAGGAATCACAGCAAGAGGACGACAATGACAACTATTTAACTGAAGTAATAATGTAAACAGGGTGACTGGGTTCTGCTCGGTGTGGTGCACAATGACAACAAGGAGCACAGTGACAACAAGGAGCACAGTGACAACAAGGAGCACAGTGACAACAAAGAGCAGAGGAACAACCACGAGCACAGTGACAATAAGGAGCAGAGGGACGATAAAGGACACATTGGCAACAAGGAGCAGAGGGACAACAAAGAGCAGAGGAACAACCACGAGCACAGTGACAACAAGGAGCAGAGGGACGATAAAGGACACATTGGCAACAAGGAGCAGAGGGACAACAAGGAGCAGAGTGAAAACAAGGAGCAGAGGGACAACAAAGAACACAGTGACAACAAGGAGCGGACAGCCACGAGCACAGTGACAATAAGGAGCAGAGGGACGATAAAGGACACATTGGCAACAAGGAGCAGAGGGACAACAAAGAGCACTTTAACAACAAGTAGCAGAGGGACACAAAAAGAGTACTGTGACAACAGGGAGCACAGTGACAACAAGGAGCACAGTGACAACAAGGAGCACAGTGACAACAAGGAGCAGAGGGACAACAAGGAGCAGAAAGACAACAAAGAGCACTTTAACAACAAGTAGCAGAGGGACACAAAAAGAGCACTGTGACAACAAGGAGCAGTGGGTAAAAGAAGAGCACAGTGACAACAAGGAGCAGAGGGACAACAAAGAACAGAGTAACAACAAAGAGTAGGGGGACAACAAAGAGCACTGTGACATCAAGGAGCAGATTGACAACAGGGAGTAGAGTAAACCTGGGGCTATTGTAGCCAGCCTAACTAAAGAAGACAGTAGATCACATTAAGAAAAATAAATTATAGTGAGCACATCACAAGATAGCTCGGTTTACTATCCCGGTGGTACCAGGTTCAAGTCCCAGCAGTGAAGATTTTTTTCTGTTACCACAACAGCTGAAAGACCCCGGGGTTTAAGCAGCCAAAAGGGCCCCAGAGAAATCTTGGAAAGTAAGCCCGAGCAGACATACTGACCACATCACAACTTTCATGTGCCGATGTTCTTGGAAATGCAGGCTTATCTCCGATATGGGTTAATGGCACGGAAAAGGGGATTTTATCTTTATACAACAAGATACAGGACAAGAGGGTAGGAAAAAAAGAAGAGCCTCAAAAGAATAAAGCAAGTTGGAATATCTCTCTCCCTCCCCCATCCCCGCTCTCTCTCTCTCTCTTTCTCTTTCTCTCTCTTTCTCTTTCTTTCTCTTTCTTTCTCTTTCTCTCTCTCGTTCTCTCTTTCTCTTTTTCTTTCTCTTTCTCTCTCTCTTTCTCTCTCTTTCTCTCTCTCTTTCTTTCTCTCTCGTTCTCTCTTTCTCTCTCTCTCTCTTTCTTTCTCTCTCTTTCTCTCTCTCTCTCTTTCTCTCTCTTTCTCTCTCTCCCTCTCTCTTTCTCTCTCTTCCTCTTTCTTTCTCTCTCTCTCTGTGTCAAGGTCCCTGCCGACAGGCTAGGATATCATGTCCTTCGATAACCCCCGATCCCGTGTACAAATGAACAGGCTTGTCACTGAGCATTTCCCATGCCAGGATGCCAAACCATGAAACATCTTTTCCCACTTGTCCACCTCTGTCTCTTTTGCCTTCCACTTTTCCTGTTGCCATTAGGTGCTCTAGCCCGCCTCTCCTCCAGACATGCTCCACAAATTTATCTTCTCGTTTTGTGATTTTGGTTATGATTTTCTTTCTATTTTGTGCTTCTTTCATAACTTCCTGGTTCTCGTGGAGGTCTGGTCTAAAACTACCCGCAACCTGTCCTGGCTGTGGCGTTTTTACTCATTTCTCACCTGTACGTGCACTGAGTTTTCAACAATTCAAAACACAAGTGGAGAAAAAAGAAAGAAGAATTGAAACTGTTTGTGATCCTGTGACTGCTATGTACCGTATTGGATTCTCCCCATAAAACACCGAACATATCAACACAAACTGGGGAGAACTGTGAAAGTTGAAATTAATCAGCATGAACTGGGTTTTTGGTACTACACCTTCTTATGCTGCTCAGTAAGGGGGGGGGGGGCATTTTTGTATTTAATCATACAATTCGTCACAGAACAGCCTACAGGTAACTTACAACAGCGACATCACAAGTTTTTAACACTGAAAACATTCACTACACCTGAAACGTTATACACAATTTAGGTAACAGCCAAGAACAATTTAACGCGACGTGACACAGTCTTAGTCAGTATAATATATGAAGGGCTCTTTATGTGGCACATGATCATGATGATGCAGATGAAGTGAGGGCCACATATGCCAAGCAATATATCAAAATACCCAGCACATCAAGGCGAACACGATTCCAGGTATCTAAACCAAGCCCAGAATAATGTACCTGCCATAGGATTCAAAGATTATTTTCAAACCTCACACATCAAAATACGCTACATAATGTAATCACTAAAGCAACTGACTAGAACAACATTATCGATCAAGGTCTGATATTAAACTGCCAGTAATTTAAGACTTTGACCTACTCCAGAAACAGACATTACTTTTCTCTTGAAAAATTCAACTTACATTCCACTATGGCAATCAAACATAACCAAGGGGAATAAGCTTGAAGAAAATTATTGCATAATATTTATTCCCGGTTATTTACCTTAGACCAGAAAAAAAATTGCTATAAATCATTTTGTTAAATTTCCATTTTAATTCACGCACATAAAACGCTGTCGGTGATGACCCTAGAGGATTCTAATGCAGTACAACAAACCTAAGCTAACACCCAGTCAGTCAGTCCGTTGAACCGCATGTCCCTTGCGGAACGTTGCCTCACTAACAGCCCTCCTGCAGGCCCATCGGTTGTAAGCAAGATGCACTACCGCTGATGCATCCGTTCGCATATCATCAACAATGTCTTGCAGCCATCTTCGCCTTGGTCTTCCTCTCTTTCTTTTTCCCATTATGTACCCTTTCAAGACGGTCTTCTCTAGATTATCATGACGGTTAATGTGTCCAAAGTATTTAAATTTTGTCTCTTTAATCTTCTTTACTAGCCAGCCTTCTTCAATATTAAGTTCTTGTAGTATGGATATATTTGCAATTTTTTGTGTCCATGATATTTGAAGAACTCTTCTGTAGCATTTACATTCAAAGGTATTTATATGTTTCTCAGCTGTTTTGTTAAGTGTCCAGGTATCACAGGCATATGTTGCGATGGGAAAGATGCATGCCCTTAAAAATCTTATTTTTGTAGTTCTGTTTGCTCCTCTCCACAGATTCTTTATTTGTTTTACTTTTTGAAGAGTGATAGATGTCCTCTTTTTAATTTCCCTCGTTGTATCTCCATTATTAGTTAGTAGTGATCCAAGATATTCAAAACTATCCACCTCTTCGTTTTCCTCATTGATACATATTTCAGCTGCCTTATTTGTTTTGTCAGTTGTCATCAGTTTAGTTTTCTTCGTATTAAGATAGAGGTTTTGGTCTTCACTATTCTTACGGACTGACATAGTTTCTCCATTCATTTCTGTGCCGTGGATATTTATACTGTGTCATCAGCATATCTAATCTCTGGTAATTCGTAACCTCCAATTGTTCATCATCATTATCATCAGGTGCCGTGCCGACTGGCGTTGGCTGTTATGCTTCTCCAGAGTACACGATCCCTCATGCAGGCCATCAGCTCAGTTGGTGATCTCCTCTCACACCATCCCGTCAGACTGTCCAGTATCATTTCTCTTGGTCTTCCTCCTGATCTTCTTCCCTCTATTTTTCCTTTTGTTGTAATATTTTCAATGCCCTCTCTTCTCATTGCATGTCCTATGAAAGTACATTGTCTCTCTTATTTTTTTGACAAGATTTTTTGTCTCTTCAGCTCTTCTCATACATTCCTCATTAATTATTTCTGCTGTCCAGGGGATTCGCAACATTCTTCTAATAAACCACATTTCTGCTGCTTCCAGTGATTTTTGTGCAGACTTGCCTATTGTCCGTGATTCACTTCCATATAACAAGATAGGTTCAATATAGCATTTTAGGACTCGTTTTCTAACATTCATTGATAAAGATGTGTTAGCTAATATGTTTCTCATTCTCTGAAATGCAATCTTTGCTTGGCCTATTCTGTTCCTAATTTCTGTTCTACATTTCCCATCTGAAGTTATTACTGCTCCAAGGTATTTGAATTTCTGCACCTTCTTTAGAATAGTTCCATTTACTTTTATACTGCACGTTGGTGGATTCTGTTTCTTAGATATAACCATAGTCTCTGTCTTTTTGATGTTTAAAGTAAGTCCTTTCTGTTCACTTCCTTTAGCAACTTTATCCAAGAGATTTTGCAGGTTTTGTTGGTTCTCAGCCTTTGACAGTGTCGACAGAGATGCACTGTGGAAAATTATAAGATGGCATGGCCTCCCCCGTAAGACAGTGAATGTCATCAAAGCCCTATACGAGGGTTTTCAGTGCAAAGTGATCTGTGGAGAACATACCTCCAGCAGCTTTAGGGTACAAACAGGAGTGAAGAAGGGATGTGTACTATCGCCAACATTATCTATCTTGGCGGTAGACTGGTTAATGAAGCAGGCAACATCAGACAAACGCAAAGGATTACAGTGGACCCTTGACACACTGCTGGAGGACCTTGACTTTGCGGACGACATTTGTCTATTATCAAGCAGTCACAAAGATATGCAAGATAAAATAAACAAGCTAACTCAGAATGCAAACAACATAAGACTAAAGATCAACGTAGGAAAGACAAAGTTAATGAAGCAAAATGTGAACAACAGAAATGTACTCAGAGTAGATAGCAAGTTAATGGAGGAGGTCAATGAATTTGTATATCTTGGCGGTAGAGTAGTAGAAAATGGAGACAGCACAGAGGACATTAACAGCAGACTTACTAGAGAAACCAGGCTTTTGCAATGCTGCAGAATATATGGAAATCTAAAAAATATATATGAAAATATATGAAAATATATGAAAATCAGGATATTTAAGAGTAATGTTCTAGGTGTACTATTCTATGGAAGTGAATGCTGGAAAATCAACAAAACAATAGAAAACAAGCTAAATTCCTTCCAGACTAAATGTTTACGAAGAATTAGAAAAATATTTTGGCCAAACACCATAAGAAACAACATCTCGTTGGCAGATGAAGTCACTGACAGCAGTTATTGAGGAAAGACGCTGGTGATGGTTGGGACATGTGCTCCGAATGACTGACAACTCACTACCAAATATAGCACTAAGATGGACACCACAGGGGAACAGAAGTAAGGGTAGACCAAAAGAAACATGGAGAAGAACAACCGAAAGGATGTTGAGTAATAGAGGGCTCACCTGGGCAAGAGCGGAAAAAAAAGTCAAAGGACAAGAATTTGTGGAAAACCCTTGCGGAAGCCCCATGTGCCCTGGGCACTTAAGGTTCAGAGAGAGAGAGAGAGAGAGAGAGAGAGAGAGAGAGGAGAGAGAGAGAGAGACAAGTTAAATAAGTAAAGCGACAGTATGCACCCCTGATGGACCCCTTGTTTTATGTCAAACCAAGTTATTTCACAATTTATTTTCACTGTTGCCTGTTTTTCTAGATAAAGCAGTGATATTAACGGTATCACATTTGTTGGAACGCTAACAATAGAGACTAGAATGAAATAGAAAAGTAAATGAGGAAGTAACAGAAGCCAAAAAAAAAAAAGAAAATGTATTGGAACTGAAAGTTCATGGGCAACATAGTTTTTCCACTTTCTTCTTTCTCTGAATCCAGGTTTAGGACATCTTAAATCTGTGTTGAGAGTGAAGGTTTGCGGGTATCTTCTGGATTCTGGCCAATACGTATTTGAATGGGCAAATCCCAGATTCCAACCAAGGGTCCTTACTGTTAGGTTTTCCCTCATACAGTTTTTGTCTCTAGAACCTCAGATATAACTACTTTACAATGGAGGTAAATCTACGTTGATCAAATAAAACAAAACATTCATTCATCAGTGTATCCACACTGCTGGCGAGACTCTTCGAATGCCGCGCATGGAGTGAAGCTCCTCCCCGTCAAGGAAGACACTGCGGAAAAGAAATAAGGGTTGCTGTGTGGCGCCGATGTGAAAGGTGAAGGAAAGGATAAAGTGATGCTTAATCAGTATGTCCAGTAGTATCGCTGCAAAAGATACACATACCACGGCGCCTCTGCTCTAGAGGTCGATCACGCCCGATGTACACACCCATACTGGTGAAATATGCCTAAACCGGCTCATACAAGGAGTGAATCTTGAAGGCTACGCATGTCGCGGTACCTCTGCTCTATAGGTCGGTCACATCCCAAACACGCCCATACTGGGATAATATGCCTAAACCGGCTCAACCCAGGGGTGGAAGTCACTAGTGGCGAGGATTCGTTCTCCTGGACAAAAGTTTCATCCTGGTCACAACTAGGAAGGGTAGCGGCCACGACCACAAAATGCTAAAGTCGGAGACACTGGACCAGGGCAGTCTAGATAGGCAACCACCTCTCACCCGGCGGGGATGTTTGCGTATCTTAATCACGCTGAGGTTTTCTAGCGAGAAAATCCAACTCTGGACTGAATGGGCAACCACCTCTCACCTGGCGGTGATACACGGGTATCTCAAAACACGTCGAAGTTTTCCGGTGAGAAAGTCCAACTCTGGCCTGGATGGGCAACCACCTCTCACCCAGCGGGGATATACTGATATCCTAAACACGTCGAGGTCTTCCGGTGAGAAAGTCCAACTCTGGACTGGATGGGCAACCACCTCTCACCCAGCGGGGATATACTGATATCCTAAACACGTCGAGGTCTTCCGGTGAGAAAGTCCAACTCTAGACTAAACTGGTGCAACGAAAACCACGGTGTCAAGCACTCCGTTTCAGAGACCCACCAAGAATACAGGCTAAACCCCTGCGATACTCTGAACCTCTTGTGGTCCTCTCGGGGATCTCGTGTGGTCCTTTCGGGGACCACACAGGAAACCACAGGACTTAACGAGGACCACAGACGTAAATTCAGTAGGATCACAGTGCGGTCTTGGTGGTAGCGAACGAAGAAGAAGAAGAAGAAAAGAAGATCAGTGTATCCCTTGCGGAACTTTGCCTTCCTAAATCCCTTTTCCTCTCTTGAAGGCCTTTTGGTTGTACGCAAGATACCCTGCTGTTAAAGCATCCATTCGCAAAACATCAGCAATGTCTTGTTGCCATCTTCGCCTTGCTCGCCCTCTCTTTCGTTTTCCCATTAAAAAAAATCACCCAAAAACTGCTAGTCGAAAGCATCGGATCAGAACCTAAAACTTAAAATAACATTGTGTCTTTCAATCTCGATCATCATCATCATCGTCATCATCATCGTCATCATCATCATCATCATCACCATCATTATCATCATAATGTGCCGTGCCGACTGGCGTTGGTTATTATGCTTCTTCAGACTACCCGATCCTACATGCAGGCCATTAGCTCAGTTGGTGATCTCCTCTCACATCATCCCGTCAGACTGCTCAGTATCATTTCTCTCGGTCTTCCCCTGGCTCTTCTTCTCTCTACTTATCCTGTTGGGGCGACCATCCCCAACCCAGCGCGTCACAGATGGCGGATGGTGAAAGTCCTCCAGATATGGAGAATCCCTGTGAATAAAGGTTTACCCAAATAAGCAGGCGCGGACCAACTGGCGGTAGTCTCAGAGAGCGAGGTTCGGTGGTAGGTGGCTCTACTACTCCTATAAAGTGCCTTATGTGCTCAGTGAAGGGAATACCAGCCGGGTAAGAGGCACCTTAAAACCTCTAGTCTCCGCTGCCTTGCGGGTGGGACAGGGAGTCCAAAGGCTATCGGATAGTCCGTATACAAACCGAAAAGGCAACGAGAAATCACTCCTATAGCTCCCAGTAGTTACACAGAGAAATAGATTCATCATGAACAACGTTAATGGATGTTCCTCTGGAACAGCCTCGTCCGGTAGGGCAGCTCACGAGCCACAGGTGAGGCCAGATCGTCATCAAGCTACTGGTGGCAAAACTAACAAGTTCAAAATAGAAACATGGAATGTTAAATATTGATATTACACAACTCTTTGCGCAGTCTACCTGTTTACTGTTGTCTAAGCCAGCCACAACCACCGTGTGAGAACAGCAAATCTTAAACCTCTCCAGGTTTCTAGTACTTTTATCAGCGTTCACATCTCTCTTCTCAGTCTTCGCTACCTTCATAGACTTTCGAACATCTTTACTTCTGGTACTTTCATAGGCTTTCGAACATCTTTACTTCTGGTACTTTCATAGGCTTTCGAACATCTGTACTTCTGGTACTTTCATAGGCTTTCAAACATCTGTACTTCTGGTACTTTCATAGGCTTTCAAACATCTGTACTTCTGGTACTTTCATAGACTTTCAAACATCTGTACTTCTGGTACTTTCATAGGCTTTCAAACATCTGTACTTCTGGTACTTTCATAGGCTTTCAAACATCTGTACTTCTGGTACTTTCATAGGCTTTCGAACATCTGTACTTCTGGTACTTTCATAGGCTTTCAAACATCTGTACTTCTGGTACTTTTATAGGCTTTCAAACATCTGTACTTCTGGTACTTTCATAGGCTTTTAAACATCTGTACTTCTGGTACTTTTATAGGCTTTCAAGCATCTGTACTTCTGGTACTTTCATACACTTTCATACTTCTCTTTACTTCTGGCACTCCCCCACCCCTCCCCACATCCCCTTTTCCACCTCTCTCTCACTCTCTCTCACACTCTCTCTCTCTCACTCTCTCACTCTTTCACTCTCTCACTCACTCTCTCTCTCTCACACTCTCTCTCACTCTCTCACTCTTTCTCATTCTTTCTCACTCTCTTTCTCTCTCTCCCCCTCCCCCTTTCCTTGAGATAAACCCCAGTACATACAGATATTTTCTGAAACGCTCAGGTATGGAGGGGTGTCATGGAAGATCATCTGGCTTCCATAGATATAGCTCATGCACAGAGCCAGGCAGCTGCTGCTAACCACAAGTATAACAACCAGCTGTGGCAGCTTTCTCACACGTACCGGGGACTCCGTAGCGCTGCGTTTCTGATCTGCTACTGCCATTCTGTACAAAAGATATATTGTAAAACATATGTTGTAAATTATGCGACAAAAAATAAGTATTGGAAAACGTATATAAGTTTAAAAACTATACCACAAAAATGACATGTGGAAATTGTAAATACAGTACGGTAAAGAGCATTTTTGAAATATGAAACAGAGGAAGGGAAGAGTTTAACTTAACCTCCGCATGTTTACGATATTCACATCAACTAAAAGACAGGATAAAAAAACCCACAAAATTACAATTAAGCCAAGCGTCCGAGAGAACTTTTGAACAGACATGTTCAGCAACAACAGTTCATACACAAGCAGTTCACTACAAACGACAGTCCAAATACCGGGAATAAATGACAAAGAAGGAAGGGAGGAAGGAAGGAAATAAGGAAGGAAGGAAAGATAGAAAGAAGGAAGGAAGGAAAAAAAGAAAGAAGGAAGGAAGGAAAAGATGGAAGGAAAGGAAGGAAGGAAGGAAATAAGGAAGGGAAGTAAGGAAGGGACGGAATTAAAGAAAGGAAGGAACAAAGGAAGGAAAGAAGGAAGAAAAGTAAGTAAGAAAGGAAAGGAGAGGAAGGAAGGAAGGAAGGGAGGGAGGGAGGGAGGAACGAAAGAAGGAATGAAGGAAGGAAGGAACAAGGAAGGAAAGAGATATAATTCTCTCAACAGATGTCTCTAACTATAACGTAAATACATCTCAGCCAGTCAACAGTAACAGGTTATACCACAATAATTGAAACGGAAAATTGGTAGGGCACAATTTGAAACCTCATCAGAGGCTCTGAATATTTCCTCTGATTAAAATAGAAAATATTCTCTGATTTATTAAAAATGTGTAAGTAGAAGGATGCAGCGCAGTCACTAAATAAAATAAGACCAGACATGCCCCATACATGTTGGTAGTGAGGATCTTTATCCATTGCGTGTAGGAGAAAAAAATCTGATGAGTCTTTGTCCAGTTTGTGTGTGTAAGGAAAGTGATGAGTCTTTGCCCAGCTTGTATGTGTAAGGAAAGTGATGAGTCTTTGCCCAGCTTGTATGTGTAAGGAAAGTGATGAGTCTTTGTCCAGCTTGTATGTGTAAGGAAAGTGGTGAGTCTTTGTCCAGCTTGTATGTATAAGGAAAGTGATGAGTCTTGTGTGAGCATGTGTAAATCACGAACTTGCCTCCATCGACAGTCTCAAAAGTTCTCAGCGCATGCAACGAAACAAAAAGGTTAATGGAGCTAATTCCACGTGTTAATACTGCAGGTGCTAGTTACAGTTACCCTTGCTGTAAATTGTTAGAAAGAAAGAAAAAAAAACAGGTAAAGAAATTGTTATCCTCGTGAGTTAACACAAAAAAACCACACATTTTGTTTACTCGGGCAGAGATTTGTGTTAAGACGAAGGTAACTTTTAATGTACAGATGGAAAATGGCATCTTCCGTTATACTTGGGTTGTAGGCAGTAAGCAAGTATACGGGGCAACAGGTGAAGACCTGACAGAGATGCAAGTATAAGAGGTAACAGGCGAAGACCTGACAGAGATGCAAGTATAAGAGGTAACAGGTGAAGACCTGACAGAGATGCAAGTATAAGAGGTAACAGGTGAAGACCTGACAGAGATGCAAGTATAAGAGGTAACAGGTGAAGACCTGACAGAGATGCAAGTATAAGAGGTAACAGGCGAAGACCTGACAGAGATGCAAGTATAAGAGGTAACAGGCGAAGACCTGACAGAGATGCAAGTATAAGGGGTAACAGGCGAAGACCTGACAGAGATGCAAGTATAAGGGGTAACAGGCGAAGACCTGACAGAGATGCAAGTATAAGGGGTAACAGGCGAAGACCTGACAGAGATGCAAGTATAAGAGATAACAGGCGAAGACCTGACAGAGATGCAAGTATAAGAGATAACAGGCGAAGACCTGACAGAGATGCAAGTATAAGAGATAACAGGCGAAGACCTGACAGAGATGCAAGTATAAGAGATAACAGGCGAAGACCTGACAGAGATGCAAGTATAAGAGATAACAGGCGAAGACCTGACAGAGATACAAGTATAAGAGACAACAGGCGAAGACATGACAGAGATGCAGGTATAAGAGGCAACAGGCGAAGACCTGACAGAGATGCAAGTATAAGAGATAACAGGCGAAGACCTGACAGAGATGCAAGTATAAGAGATAACAGGCGAAGACCTGACAGAGATACAAGTATAAGAGACAACAGGCGAAGACATGACAGAGATGCAGGTATAAGAGGCAACAGGTCATGATCAGAGAAGTGCCAGTGAAGGATTGGGTGACTTGGTAATACATCTAAACTGAGGAAAGGTGGAGAAGAAAGAAAAAGGTAAACCTTCTATAAAAAAATCATAAGAACCAGCCATCTTTGATTAATAGTGAAATGTTGCAATAACAGACGCCTAATCAGGGAAATTGCGCAATTCAGTCAGTCAGTCATTTGCACGTCCCTCGCGGAACTTTGTCTCCCTAACAGCTCCCCTGTAGGCCTCTCGGTTGCTAACTGACCTTCCATGTTGCTGTTTGGGTTTCTTGGTATATTTCCAGAAGGTAGATTACCATAGCTTTCCTTCCCGGCAGTGGCTGTAATAGTCAGTGATCTGTGAATTTGACCATGACTGACAACGAAGTGATAAAATAAAATGTTAAAACCTAAAAATTAGAAACAGCTTTATTATTTAACCAGCATACAGCTGCAACGTTTCAGTTTACACTTTTATCGCATAAAAAACATACAGGATAAGGACATATGGAAAGAAAAGAAAATATAAATTCACATGAATGCTGTAAAACATAGGAATATATATATATATATATATATATATATATATATATATATATATATATATATATATATATATATATATATTAGAAAGAAAAAGGAGCACTTAACTTGTCACTTGTGTCACGATCCTGTCAAGGACACGTCAATCAATATTCAATGCCTACCTGAAAAACTTCCTGGCGACACTCAGCCAGGTACGTCCTCAAAGAGTTCAGATAACTGCATTACGTCACTGCCAATCAGAGCAAACAAAACTAATCCAACAATGAACTAATACAACACATGATTCCAACATTATGTGCTGCTTATCAAACAGTTACGCTGTGTATCATTTATCAAAATGTGTTAGTCAGTCAGTCAGTCAGTTATTTGCATGTCCCTTGCAGAACTTTGCCTCCCTAATAGCTCTCCTTTAGGGCCTCTCGGTTGTAAGCAAGATGCCCCTGCTGCTGATGCTCAAACTGTGTATTTATGTTATTACCACTACATCAAAAAAAAAGGCCCTAGGGTTGACTCGACCTCTGGTTCTAAAGACTGTTATTGCCGGAGGTGGGGTGGAGAATTCGATCTCCACTCCAACGGCGTGCGTCTCAAACAGCCTCTGGCAGTCAAGTCCAGCTCCTGGCCTTCCCGTGGTAGAACTGTTTAAACTGACAGGAGAAGGGGCGAAGGCGAATATCTGGCGCCTGAAAACCAGACACTTAGGGTAGATGAGTGGCACGTTTGGTAGTTCATCTATCACCGCTGGCGAGATTCTTCAGCTGCCGTGCATGGAGCGGTGCTCCTCCCGGCCATTGAAGAAAGGTGCAAAAGGGGTTGCCGCGCGGCACCAATGCGGAAAAAGTAGTAGAAGGGATAAGGCGAAGCAAACAATCAAATCACGGCACCTCTGGTCTGGAGGTATGCCACGTCTTGAGTGCAGTCATATCGAGAGAAATGCATGAACCGGCTTAACCCAGAGGTTACGACACTGCTGGCTAGACTCTTCGAATGCCGCGCGTGGAGTGAAGCTCCTCCTGGTCAAGGAAGAAAATGTGGAAAAGAAATAAAGGTTGCTGTGCGGCGCCGACGTGGAAAAGTGAAGGAAAAGATCAAGTGAAATTTAATCGGTATGTCCAGTAGTATCGCTGCGAGAGCTACACATACCACGGCGCCTCTGCTCTAGAGGCCGGCCATGTCCGAAATACACCTACACTGGTGAAATATGTCTAAACCGGCACATACCATGGGTGGAACTTGATGGCCAGGCATGTCACGCCACCTCCGCTCTAGAGGTCGGTCACGCCCAATATACACCATATACCATACTTGTGAAATATGCCTAAACCGGCACATACCAGGGATGGAACCTGATGGCCAGGCATGTCACGCCACCTCCGCTCTAGAGGTCGGTCACGCCTGATATACACCCATACTGGTGAAATATGCCTAAACCGGCTCATACCAGGGGTGATACTTGAAGGCTACGCATGTCGCGGTACCTCTGCTCTAGAGGTCGGTCACGTCCCAAACACGCCCATACTGGGATAATATGCCTAAACCGGCTCAACCCAGGGGTGGAAGTCACTAGTGGCGAGGATTCGTCCTCCTGGACAAAAGCTCCATCCTGGCCACAACTAGGAAAGGTAGCGGCCACGACCTCCAGGGCAGTCTAGATAGGCAACCACCTCTCACCCGGTGGGGATGTATGCATATCCTAATCACACTAAGGTTTTCTGGTGAGAAAGTCCAACACTGGACTGGATGGGCAACCACCTCTCACCTGGCGGTGATACTCGGGTATCTCAAACCACATCGAGGTCTTCCAGTGAGAAAGTCCAACTCTGGCCTGGGTGGGCTACCACCTCTCACCCAGCGGGGATATGCTGATACTCTAAACACGTCGAGGTCTTCCGGTGAGAAAGTCCAACTCTAGACTAAACTGGTGCAACGAAAACCACGGTGTCAAGCAATCCCGCTTCAGAGACCCACTAAGAATTTCAGGCTCAAGCCCTGAGATACTCTGGGGACCACGGGACTTAACGAGGACCACAGGCGTAAATTCAGTAGGATCACAGGGCGGTCTTGGTGGTAGAAGCGAACGAAGAAGAAGAAAAAGAAGAACCACCCGACCTCTAAAAACGGGTACAGGAGAAATCTTGGAAGGTAAATGCGGCCTGGCATGATACTCACCACATCAGACCTTCTTGGAAATAGGGACCTAACACCGTATCCCGCCGATGTGTCTTAATGGCATGGAAACGGAGATGTTACCTTTATCATGTTCTAAAAAGTGCTTTTGATGTAGTGACATAAGGAGAAGCATCTCAGTTGATCAGAAACACCATCAGTGGAGGAGCACGATCGCCAGCACTACGTAATGTGGTTAAAATACTTTATATGCAGGTGGTTTAACGATAGCACAGCAGAACTAGGCTTGGCAGGCGTTCAAGCAGACTTACAACAACGCTGAGTGGCTAAGAGAGTAGTTTTAACAACAGGACAACAGTTTTACTAAAGATATGATGGAGGGTGACTCGTGAGGATGACAGACTCAACAAAATACATGAACTTCGCTTCACTCCCCGGCAAGAACTTAGCTTGTCATGTGGGGAGGGAGTGGAAACTTATCTTATACCTTCTTACTTCCATCCCGTGCTGTTAAACATCACATAGGGCTCGCAAGGTAGTTCGCCAATTTTTCCTGTTTTCTGCGAGCTTTTCAATCTCATCAAAGGGTTTTATGCCTATTGAACTGGCCTCTCTTAACAATGTCCTCTTTAGAGTTTCACGTGGTCGACCTCTTTTTCTTCGGCCTGTTGTGTTCCACTTTGTAGCATGTTTTTGGGATTCTCTGAGTGTTTCTTCTCATCTCGTGACCGACATATGTCCGTCTCCTTTTCATGATCACCCATGAGACAGGTTGTTGTTCAGGCATCTGTCTTATCTCTGCGTTGTTCTTGAATTCGTTCCACTTTATACCGAGTATTTTCCTTAGAGCATTTGTTTTAAAAAAAAAAGGTATAATTTATGTAGTGGAAACTACTACCTAGAAAAAGCCCACAAATCAATCAGTAGCAAAAATACCATACTTACTGATGTCAGAATGAACCCAACAAAAACAAATCCAACACATCAGCAAAACACATCTTACAACGAACTAGGCACTTATCTGACCAATCAGACTACAACTGCTAACAACATTATCTAACACCATATTATTCCTAAACCTGGGAAACTTTCATTACTGATTATGTCCTAATAAGGAAAGCTGACCTTACACTCTCTCTACATTACACGCTCTCTACATTACACTCTCTCTACATTACACTCTCTCTGCATGGGACAATTTCACTAGAACACACTACTATGAAAGCTAAACATGGAAAAATCAATCATGATTCCAAAACTGAATGAATGAATCAATCCATTAATTCTCTCTATCAAAACTGAATGAATCAATCCATCTATTACCTCTATCAAAACTGAATGAACCAATCCATTAATTCTCTCTACCAAAACTGAATGAATCAATCCATCAGTTCTCCCTATCAAAAATTAAGCTACTCTCCTAAGGAAAAAAAAAACTATAATCCACAAATGCTTCGAAAAATGAGCATTCCTGAATCCAATTTCCCATGTCTACAACTCATCAAAAAAATAAATAAATAAATAAACTCACGACTGAACTTTACAATGACTGAATCTACTGTGCAATGTCGAATAAGACGACATCTAGTTCTGCTGTGTAATCACGAAAAGCCTGGGATGATTTCAATAAGATACAACAAACTACAACTATTAACAACCATATCGATTTTTTTTTACATAGGACAGATTGTCTGTGTGAGAGCTTTACATGAACATAGACTGTTTCATGAATCCTCGAAAATGTTTGTTAGGACAGGTTGAGAACCTGTTAATTCGTTAATTAACCCCTCATTACCTTGCTGTTATTAGCGATTATGTAAATCTAGCACTGGCCCGTGTAGACAAATCTTCAGGCCATAGTTTAACTAATCCAGTGGCACCGAGTTAAAGTCCCGGGAGGTGGGGGGGGGGGGTCTGGTACACACCAAGAATGGCCCCGGGGTCCATCCAGCCTCTAAAAATTGGGTAAAAGAGAAATCAGGGAAGGTAAATGCGGGCCAGGCGGAATACTGACCACATCATACTTTCGTGTGCTGACGGTCATGGAAATTAGGGCCTAACGCCGTACCCCACATATGCCTTACCGGCACGGTTACATGGATTTTACCTGTCTACAAGAGTCGTCCATCAGATGAGCTGATCAGCAATATGGTGGTCGATTAAGCCAAACAACAGTTGACATCTGCTGGCTTTAAGCCCCACAACAGTTGACATCTGCTGGCCTTAAGCCCCACCACAGCTGACATCTACTGGGTTTATGCCCCACAACAGCTTATATCTACCGAGTCTAAGCCTCACAACAGCTGATATCTGCCGGGTTTAAGCCCCACAACAGCTGATATTTACCGGGTTTAAGCCCCACAACAGCTGATATATGCCGGGTTTAAGCCCCACAACAGCCGATATCTACAGAGTTTAAGCCTCACAACAGCTGATATCTGCCGGGTTTTAAGCTCCACAACAGCTGACATCTGCCTGGTTTAAGCCACAAAATAGCTGACATCTACCGGGTTTAAGCCCCACAACAGCTAATATCTGCCAGGTTTAAACCCCACACCAGCTGATATCTGCCATATTTAAGGCCCAAACAGCTGATGTCTGTCAGGTTAAAGCCCCACAATAGCTGGTATCTACCAGGTTTAAACCCCACAACAGTTAATATCTACAGGGTTTAAGCCCCACAACAGTTGACATTTGCCAGGTTTAAGCCCCACGACAGGTGATATCTATCAGGTTTAAGACCCGCACTATCTGGTACCTACCGAGTTTAAGCCCCACAACAGCTGACATCTACCGGGTTTAAGCCCTACAACAGTTGTCATCTACCGGGTTTAAACCCCACAACAGCTGACATCCACCGGGTTTACGTCCCACAACAGCTGACATCTACCGGGTTTAAATCCCACAACAGCTGATATCTACCGAGTTTAAGCCCCACAACAGCTGACATCTACCGGGTTTAAGCCCCACAACAGCTGACATCTACCAAGTTTAAGCCCCACACTAGCTGACATCTACCGAGTTTAAGCCCCACAACAGCTGACATCTACCGGGTTTAAGCCTCACAACAGCTGATATCTGCCGGATTTAAACCTAACAACAGCTGATATCTACCGGGTTTAAGCCCCACAACAGCTAATATCTGCCAGGTTTAAGCCCCACAACAGCTGATATCTGCCATATTTAAGGCCCCAACAGCTGATGTCTGTCGGGTTAAAGTCCCACAATAGCTGGTATCTACCAGGTTTAAACCCCACAACAGGTAATATCTACAGGGTTTAAGCCCCACAACAGTTGACATTTGCCAGGTTTAAGCCCCACAACAGCTGATATCTATCAGGTTTAAGACCCGCACTATCTGGTACCTACCGAGTTTAAGCCCCACAACAGCTGACATCTACCGGGTTTAAGCCCCACAACAGCTGACATCTACTGGGTTTAAACCCCACAACAGCTGACATATGCCGGGTTTAAGCCCCACAACAGCCGATATCTACAGAGTTTAAGCCTCACAACAGCTGATATCTGCCGGGTTTTAAGCTCCACAACAGCTGACATCTGCCTGGTTTAAGCCACAAAATAGCTGACATCTACCGGGTTTAAGCCCCACAACAGCTAATATCTGCCAGGTTTAAACCCCACACCAGCTGATATCTGCCATATTTAAGGCCCAAACAGCTGATGTCTGTCAGGTTAAAGCCCCACAATAGCTGGTATCTACCAGGTTTAAACCCCACAACAGTTAATATCTACAGGGTTTAAGCCCCACAACAGTTGACATTTGCCAGGTTTAAGCCCCACGACAGGTGATATCTATCAGGTTTAAGACCCGCACTATCTGGTACCTACCGAGTTTAAGCCCCACAACAGCTGACATCTACCGGGTTTAAGCCCTACAACAGTTGTCATCTACCGGGTTTAAACCCCACAACAGCTGACATCCACCGGGTTTACGTCCCACAACAGCTGACATCTACCGGGTTTAAATCCCACAACAGCTGATATCTACCGAGTTTAAGCCCCACAACAGCTGACATCTACCGGGTTTAAGCCCCACAACAGCTGACATCTACCAAGTTTAAGCCCCACACTAGCTGACATCTACCGAGTTTAAGCCCCACAACAGCTGACATCTACCGGGTTTAAGCCTCACAACAGCTGATATCTGCCGGATTTAAACCTAACAACAGCTGATATCTACCGGGTTTAAGCCCCACAACAGCTAATATCTGCCAGGTTTAAGCCCCACAACAGCTGATATCTGCCATATTTAAGGCCCCAACAGCTGATGTCTGTCGGGTTAAAGTCCCACAATAGCTGGTATCTACCAGGTTTAAACCCCACAACAGGTAATATCTACAGGGTTTAAGCCCCACAACAGTTGACATTTGCCAGGTTTAAGCCCCACAACAGCTGATATCTATCAGGTTTAAGACCCGCACTATCTGGTACCTACCGAGTTTAAGCCCCACAACAGCTGACATCTACCGGGTTTAAGCCCCACAACAGCTGACATCTACTGGGTTTAAACCCCACAACAGCTGACATCCACCGGGTTTACATCCCACGACAGCTGACATCTACCGAGTTTAAACCCCACAACAGCTGATATCTATTGAGTTTAAGCCCCACAACAGCTGACATCTTCCGGGTTTAAGCCCCACAACAGCTAACATCTACCAAGTTTAAGCCCCACGCCAGCTGACATCTACCGAGTTTAAGCCCAACAATAGATGACATCTACCGGGTTTAAGCCTCACAACAGCTGATATCTGCCGGATTTAAACCTAACAACAGCTGACATCTAACAGGTTTAAGCCCCACAACAGCTAATATCTGCCAGGTTTAAGCCCCACAACAGCTGATATCTGTCATATTTAAGGCCCCAACAGCTGATGTCTGTCGGGTTAAAGTCCCACAATAGCTGGTATCTACCAGGTTTAAGCCCCACAACAGATATTATCTATCAGGTTTAAGCCCCGCACTATCTGGTACCTACCGAGTTTAAACCCCACAACAGATGACATCTACCGAGTTTAAACCCCATAACAGCTGACATCTACCAGGTTTAAGCCCCACAACAGCTGACATCTACCGAGTTTAAACCCCATAACAGCTGACATCTACCGGGTTTAAGCCCCACAACAGCTGACATCTACCAAGTTTAAGCCCCACAACAGCTGACATCTACCGGGTTTAAGTCCCACAAAGCTGATATATCTGCCGGGTTTAAACCTCACAACAGCTGATATCTGCCGGGTTTAAGCCCCACAACAGGTGATATCTACCGAGTTTAAGCCCCACAAAAGCTGATATCTACGGGGTTTAAGCCCCACAACAGTTAATATCTGCCGGGTTTAACCCCATAACAGTTAATATCTATCAGGTTTAAGCCCCTCAACAGCTGACATCTGCCGGGTTTAAGCCCAACAGGAGCTGATATCTTCCGGGTGTAAACTCCACAACAGCTGATATCTACCGGGTTTAAGCTCCACAACAGCTGATATCTCCCGGGTTTAAGCCCCTCAACAGCTGACATCTGCCAGGTTTAAGCCCAACAACAGCTGATATCTTCCGGGTGTAAGCTCCACAGTAGCTGATACCTTCCGGGTTTAAGCTCCACAACAGTTAATATCTACCGGGTTTAAGCCCCACAACAGTTAATATCTACTGGGTTTACGCCCCACAACAATTAATATCTACTGGGTTTAACTCACACAACAGTTAATATCTACCGGGTTTACCCCCCAAAACAGTTAATATCTACCGGGTTTACGCCCCACAAAAGTTAATGTCTACCGGGTTTACGCCCCACAACAGTTAATGTCTACCGGGTTTACGCCCCAAAACAGTTAATATCTACCGGGTTTAAACCCACAACAGCTGACATCTGCAGGGTTTAAACCTCACAACAGTTGATATCTGCCGAATGTAAGCCTCACAACAGCTGATATATGCCGGGTTTATGCCCCACAACAGCTGATATCTGCTGGGTTTAAACCCCACAACAGCTTACATCTGCCGGATTTAAGCCCCACAACAGCTGGTATCTGCCGGATTTAAGCCCTACAACAGCTGATATCTGCCGTGTTTAAGCCCTGCAATAGCTGATATATACCGGGTTTAAGCCCTACAACAACTCCTTATGGACAACACCTTTAGAATCAAAAAAAAAAAAAAACAATGAGCATCGATTTCATCTTCGATTTGCACATTCGAGCCTTTTTTGGTCGAGGAGACTCGGTCGTGTGCCACTCAGAGCTCTGTCTTTTCGTTAAACGTCTTGTGCCACCGAAACACTTGTGCTTTCGATAAAGCATCCTTCCCGTAGGCTGTCTGTATTATAGCAAGCGTCTCGGTCGCGGATTTTTCAGATTTAACACAAAACTGTATCGTGTATCGATGCTCGACACACCTCTGCATTTTGATCGTTACTCGACGCTTAAACAGCTAGCAAGCTATCCGCACTCTGTAAAAGCTCAGAGCCAAATGACGAGATATCGACCCTTTAACTAACATCCTCCACTAACCTTCAGGTTTGGAGAATCCGCCACCCCCTCCCCCACCTTTCCGTCCCTTATGACTGATGATTGGCTGAATAAAATAAGTCTCATTACTTACCAGTCACAACTTGTAAATGATAAATTACCTTAACTATTATTTCTAGTCCCTGTTACCATCCTCTACTTTTTTCTTCTTATTATTCTAGTTCATCTTCAGTACTAGTACTGGAGTCACATTCGTTGATGGAGTGCTCCCACACTATGTCATAGTCTCTCTAGTTCACCTATGTCACCCTCTCTCTAGTCCACTCTACGTCACCCTCTCTCCAATCCACCCTATGTCCCCCTCTTTCTATTCCGCACTATGTCACCCTCTCTCTGGTCCACACTAAGTCATCCCCTCTCTAGTCCACACTATGTCACCCTTGCTCTAGTCCACACTGTCACCCTCTCTCTAGTCCACACTATGTCACCCTTGCTCTAGTCCACACTGTCACCATCTCTCTAGTCCACACTATATCACCCTTGCTCTAGTCCACACTATGCGATCCCCTCTTTCTAGTCCACACTATTATCCCCTCTCTAGTCTACACTATGTCTATATATATATATATATATATATATATATATCTAGCCCACACTGTGTCACCTTCTCTCTAGTCCACACTATGCCATCCCCTCTTTCTAGTCCACACTGTGTTATCCCCTCTCTGGTCCACGCTATGTCACTCTCTCTCTCTCTCTCTCCTCTCTCTCTCTAGTCCACACTATGTTACTCTTGCTCTAGTCCAGGCTATGTCACCCTTGCTCTAGTCCACACTATGTTACCCTCTCTCTAGTTCACACTGTTACCCTCTCTCTCTAGTCCACACTATGTCATCCTCTCTCTAGTCCACACTATGTCATCCTCTCTCTAGTCCACACTATGTCACCTTCTCTCTAGTCCACCCTATGTCACCCTCGCAAAACCGAAGCTTGACATGTTTCAAAAAGCTTCTCTTACTCAGCTGCCCACCTCTGGAATGCCCTACCAACTCACGTAAATCTTATAAGTAACAGTCTTTCTTATAGGGGCCGGCTAGCGTAGTGGTTAGAGCACTCGTCTAGCAACCAAATGGTCGAGGGTTCGAATCCCCAGCTGAGCGGGATTTCCTTTTTCCGACCAATACGGCCCTGAGGTCGACCCAGCCTCGCAAAATGGGTACCAGAGAAAATCTGGGAAGTAAAGGCAGCGAGGAAAGGAACTGGTCACCCTACCTCATACGCCGATGACCTAGCATAATGAGGTCTCTAACGCTTCACCCCCTACGGCATTTGAAATGCTATGGGACTATCTTTACTTTTTACTTTCTTATAACTTCAAACTTCGTCAACATCTGTTTGATATGGACTGTATGCTCCCTACGCATAGCCTAAAGTAGCTTAAGTATGGCTTGATTGTTGTTTTACTGCTTTTCTATAAATGTGTTAGTTTTGAATAAATGTAAGAATGCAAGTTTATTTCATGTTGTTGCATAAATCAGAGTGTAGAGTATATGGACAAGAAATAAGTTTATTATTTATTTTTTTAAATCATTTAATTGTGTCTTCATGATTATTAAGCTCTTTAACAAATGCTGAATGACTGTGACTGAGTGAAAGCTGTATGATGAAGGGCAGAATGTTAGACGGGCCTGCTTGCCAAATTCTTAACCTTTTGAAAATAAAGTTCGTTCGTTCGTTCGCTCTAGTCCACACGATGTCACTCTCTCTCTCTCTCTCTCTCTCACTCTCTCTCTCTCTCTCTCTCTCTCCCTAGTCCACGTTGTCACACTCTCTCTAGCCCATACTATTTCACCCTCTCTCTAGTCCACACTATGTCATCCTCTCTCTATCCCATGTTATGAGGCACATCACTTCTACATTGAATTCACTTATATATATATATATATATATATATATATATATATATATATATATATACAGACAGATGACTGAACAACAACCAGTCTCATGGGTGATGAGGAAAAGGAGATGGACATATGTTGGTCACTTGATGAGAAGAAATGATCAGAGAATCCCAAAACAAGCTATCAAGTGGAACACAACAGGCCGAAGAAAAAGGGGCAGACCGCGTGAAACTCTGAAGAGGACATTATTAAGAGAGGCCAAATTAACAGGCATAAAATCCTTTGATGAGGTTGAAAGACTCGCCGAAGACAGGAAAAATTGGCGAACTACTTTGCGAGCCCTATGTGACGTTTGACGGCATGGGAAGGATATAAGATAAGATAAGATAAGATAAGATATATATATATACTTTTACATTGAATTCTATATATATATATATATATATATATATATATATATATATATATATATATAAGGCAGTAAAACAACAATATATATATCCCAAGTTATCCACTGGATCAACATCTATGTGCCTACTTTCTTTAACCTGCCTGACTAAGCCAGTGGTTCCTGTTATCTAACCAGTCACTTTATTCTGTCTGTAAGTTATCCTTAAACGGCTTTATTAACGACCACAGTCTAGAATTTGAAGAACTTGGATAGTAACAAAATCAGCGCCCCAATTCGACGACCTGGTTCTTTATTTTCTCACTTGCGTGAGAAGCTTCGAGAATAAACACGCCTCCCAGCTCCAGTTAAGCGCCTAGTCTACGCCCCCAATAAATCTAAACGCCAATCTATCACAAGTTCTTCAGTCATCCATTTCTTTTCACGTGCTCTGAAAGTAATCCCAGCTGATAACTATTTCTTTTTATTTTCTTTTCAGAATACCCTGTAACGTGTGTCCAGAGTTTTCTACCATCGACACTTACTCCTGGCATGACAGTATTTCTTGTAGTCCTAACTAACTTATTTTGCATCCCTCCTGTCCATAGCAACATTTGATGGGCGTGTCAAAAAAACTAGAGTTTGGCCAGCATTTGCCATCTGGCCAAGCAGATACGTGGATTTCCTCAGTCTCATAATATAACTCTGTTGGGCGATCATTTTATCAGCATAATCTGCAGACAGGGCTTGCTAAGGTGTAGTGCGGTGCCTTAAGCGTAGGCACGAGAGCCGTATCACGGGTTTAATCAGTCCACACTTGCCTTAAATTCTGCCACTGAAATGTTCAACTTGTATACTACCTCATGTGCCTTCATTCTAATACATTCACAACTTACTGGATATCAATGGTTTCGCCGAGAACAGTGAAGAGCAAAACCTCTATCTTAATGCGAAGAAAACTAAACTGATGACAGCTGACAAAACAAATAAGGCAGATGAAATATACATCAGTGACGAAAAATTGAAAGAGGTGGAGAGTTTTGAATATCTTGGATCATTACTAACAATGGAGATACAATGAGGAAAATTAAAAGAAAGACGTCTATCGCTCTTCAAAAAGTAAAACAACTAAAGAAGCAGTAGAGAGGAACAGACAGAACTACAAAAATAAGATTTTTAAGGGCATGCATCTTTCCCATCGAAACATATGCCTGTGAGACGTGGACACTTAACAAAACAGCTGAGAAACACATAAATGCCTTTGAATGTAAGTGCTACAGAAGAGTCCTTCAAATATCATGGACACACACACACACAAAAGAACAAATATATCCATAGTACAAGAACTTTTTATTGAAGTAGGTTGGCTAGTAAAGACGACTAAACAGAGAAAACTTAAATGTGTTGGACATATTAAAAGTCATGATAATTTAGAGAAGACAATCTTGGAAAAGTACATAATGGGAAAAAGAAAGAGAGGACGACCAAGGCGAAGATGGCTGCCATCTGGCCAAGCGTTGATAATCTGCAAATGGATGCATCAGCAGTAGGGCATCTTGCTTACAACAGAAAGGCTTACAGGAGAGCTGTTAGGGAGGCAAAGTCCCGCAAGGGACATGCAAATGACTGACTGGTTTCTCCACTCACGGATGTAATCGGAAAGAAGTTTATCAAAGTTATTACATTTCCCATTAGCTCCCCTGATTGCTTTCCTTGATGAGCTGAAACTCTTAAACTTTATTCATCTTTTCGTCAACATTTGTACATCACATTCGAAAACACCAGACTATTTTTTTTTCTGAATCTGCCTGCATATTATCTGTTTACTTCGCCTCGTGCGTCGCTCTTAATTTAAAATTCATCTCGAAGCTTCTTCTCTGACTCTCTTGTTTATATGACACGCTGAGGACGCCATATTGCTAACATTATCGCTTACCTGTGGCTCTGTCATGTCTGCTGTTACTGTTAAAATGACGCAATACTAGAGCTCAGCCTCCAAGGAGTCTAGAACATTCAGGAGCTTTCGTTTGTGTTGACTTTGAGCTCGTTATACAAGTCGCGAGCTGATTCCCCCTGCACACAGGAGAAGCTGATACAGCTGGGGGACATTACACTGAACAGACCTTCACGGGAATATAAATATAATATTAAGTTGCGCAGGTGAAACGAGTATGGTTTTCAGAATGGCATTTTAGTTAGCATCGGTCTTATATTTGGGTAAATACGGTAATGTAGATCAATGTTTTTCAAACGGTGTGGCACAAGGCAGCCAGAGATGTGCTTCCATACTTTGACTATAAAAGTATTTTCCTTCAAACTCCACTACTCCCCCCCCCCCTCACCGCATCCCACCTGATGTAATGTTAACAGTAAAATACCATTAAACTAAGGCTTAATACTAACATAGGTGCGCCGCGACAGAAATTTGTGAAGTGTGCCAAAGTCTGTTAAAAATTTGAAAACCACTGACGTAGATGGTATAGACAGGTGGTGCTTAAATGAAAACACCTGGCTAATGTAAGACATACCAGCACCACAAGCAACTACAGAACCCACACTACCACACAACAAGAAATAACAAACCCTTGGGTTTTTACAGTGAGAGAGATACAGTATATCTGCTCTATCTGCGAGCCAAAGCACGTGTCCGTAATCAATACTCGACCCAAACTTTAGAGAGCACAGCAGTGTGTCACAACTGTGTATCAGCACGGCTTTAAGCTGTGCTGTAAGACAATAGCCGTACCTCAGTGTATAAACTAGGAAAAAAGTAGGAACAGCTTTATCACTTAATGAGTACACAGTTGTGACGTTTTGGCGTGAGCCTTAATCATACAAAACCACACGCGACAGACAAAGAAATAGAGAGAGGAGATTAAAGTATAAATTCACATGACTGCTATGTAAAAAAAAAAAATCAAATCAAATCAAATGAATAGAGCTTCTTACAATTTACAGCTAAGTACTCTATTCATTTTATTTGATTTTTTTTTTAAAACACAGCATTCATGTGAATTTATAGTTTATCTTCTCTCTCTATTTATCTGTCCTGTGTGTTTTTGTATGATTAAGGCTCACGCCAAAACGTCACAACTGTGTACTCGTTAAGTGATAAAGCTGTTCCTACTTTTTTTTTCTAAGTTTATACATTTTGGTATCACAGTTTTACTGCAGTGGCTGCGTTTATATACTCATACACAAATTATTGTATGTTACTAAGATAACCGTCCCTGTTCTTTTCAGCGTCACAGCTGTTGTTCTTCCAAACAGTGGCTTGTCTGTATACTTCAAAGGTTCAGAATCAGACTCTGGAGTCATTGCGTTCAGGACATGCCCATACATGCCCCGGCCGCATGCCGCAGCATCCATCCAAGAGTATGTTTGCTAATAGTTCCCATCAAATGTTGGTTCTTTTCGATGCAGTTTTCTGCAGTGCAGTTCAGACTTCCTACCAGCACCGTTAATCTGTCCTAGCTCCAGCAATCTCTTCATACCTACATTGTTCTTCCATTCCCGCTCTTCATTTTCCCACAGTCTATCAAATACGGCTTTAGCAATGTCGCTCTCGTCCATTCTCAGCCTGCCATTTATTTTAGCCTGTCCAGCAAGTCTATTTTATATGCCATGTACTCCCGCATGTCCTGGGCAACATAGCCAGATTAGGCTCTCGCAGTTGACTGGCTTAACAGATGAGCCCATTCTTTTCTAAACAATTTCTTTTCTCAGTCTTAAGAAGCATACTCTATGAATCCGTCACAATGACACCATGAACTACATCATGGGCAGCTAACCATTCTACTGCTGCCGACACAGCCTCAATTTCCATTCCCATGCTTGACGCGGTGACTTCAGCCAAACCATGTACCACTACTCTTCCTTTGAGGTAGACAACAAAACCCCAACCACTTCTGCTGTTCTGAATCATTGAGCCATCTGTGTGTGTTACTGTGTCTGAAGACCCACAGTGATGCTGGATGAGATCTTGAACCCAAAGTTCAACGGCCCCCTGTGCCCAGTCTCTACATCCTCGGCCTTTCTGTATAATAACTTTTGTCAGCTGAGGTCCGTCCAGTCATCACCTTTAGGGACCTCATCTAGACTGCAAATTGACTTTACTGTATCCTCAGCTTCAGCCATCCAGGATCGTTTGATGCGTCTCTTCTTATCAACCCCAACCCCTTATGGAGAGGATGATCCTTCATGACAGCAACCCTGATGTAAGCCTTTACCTGCGCGTGCTTGTGTTTAGACCTCACACTCAGCACATCAAGCAGAAAGCTCATGGTCGTCACTGGAGTATCCCTGGTGCAACCCAAGACCACTCTCACTGCTTCGTTCTGTACACGCTCTGTAGTTTGTTCAGCTGTGCATTTGACAGTGTGAGAAGGCCTTGACCATACTCCAGTGGTGACATATCAGCGCCTGCACAGGCAAGAACAGAGTGCGCTGTGGAAAGTTTGCTGCAGCCATTAACTTAAATGCTCCCAACGCTTTCCTGGCCTTTTGTATTACATTCTCCACATGTTGTGTAAAGGACAAGGATCGATCAAATGTGATCATTAGATAACTCATGAAATGTGTTCTCTTATTATCTTGTCCCCGACACTTCACAGTTGGAACTTCTGATCTTACACTTGTGTTATTTAATGAGCACCACAGGATGTTGGCTTTTTCAAGGTTTACATTAGCTTTGTTATCATCATACCAGTCTGTTATCTGTTCCACCCAGTTCTGTACCCTTCTAGCTAGTTCCTTACTACACCTCCCATGTTCATATGTAAATATATCATCAGTATAAGTCAGCGTTCGCCCCACACCATTTCCAAATAACAGCGAAATGCTAGTAGGATATACATTGAATAGAACAGGAGACACGGTAGACTCATAAATCAGCCTCGTTGCTATGGTTCTGAGCTCAAAGATTCATAATCTGTATCTTAAGGCAACTGATCGCCTTAACAACATTGAAGCTATCCATCGAACTAATCTTGCATCTACCCCAAAACTCCATCAGAAGTGACAACAGCGTAGGCTCTGTTGCATGCATCCTCAAGAACAAGTGCCACAACTACGGTTTCATCATTTCTCTGGAATCTCTTATATACATCATACGCCAGGATGGCAGCGTTATTAGTTGCATCTCTTCCTGGACGATAACTTTGTAATGTATTCGATAGAAGCTCTCTTGTCTCTAGAAAGCCTGATAGTCGCCAAGCTATAATCCTTTCAATCACATTTTATATTTTGCAACGTTATAATCCGGTAACCATTCAGTTTTGTATTGTCTTTACCTATTTTTGGCAAGAGAATCAAGTAACTGTGCATCCATTCCTCGGGTTTTACGCCAGTCTTCAAACTCTGGGTGTAATCTTCTGTCATCTGCTTTACAGCCTTCTCGTCAGCTTCTTTGAGATGTCCATACCGGACGCCATCAGCACCGGGTGCAACATTTTTGGCAAACTTAATTGTCTGCCTTACCTCCTCCACTTCTATTGGACTTTTGTCTGTCGTACAAAGTTTTGATATTGTGTTTCTCGTCATTTACGCTCTTCAAGATTAACCCTGCTCTGTTTCTTTGACGTATCTTTGGAAAAGGGCTCTCCCTTTCTGCTCATCAGATCTCAGTACATTGCCTTCCTCATCCCTTATGTTGGTATTCCCTTGTACTCCAGGCTTGTTGTTCATCCGCCTCTGCCCTTGCCAGAATTTGACCAAAAAAAAACTTGTCAGCTGTTATTTCTTGTATCAGCTTATTTCATGTCCCAGCCTTGAACTACATAGCAAGAGATTTGAATGCGTTTGTATACATACTCTCTTGTGTTACTAATACTACTACTACTACTACTAATAATAATAATAATAATAATAATAATAATAATAATGGCAGCACAGGTCATTCTTTTCTCCAATTTCAAGGTCCTTCTTTCTTTTACTTTGTGACATTCTGAAAACTTCTTGCTTGACTCAGCAAAAGAGGAAACAGGCTGTATCAGCCGGGACACTGTAGAAAAACAGAACGCGACAAAACAGCGTACCACAAAAATATCTTTTGACAAAATAAAAAAAAAGTAAAATTCTCCTTTCCAAGCCATTAAGGCTTATTGGGGAATACGGTGTTAGGCCCGTATTTTCCAAGACCTTCGGCACGTGAAAGTCTGATGTGGTCAGTATCTCAGGCCTGGCCGCTCTTACCTTCCCAGAAGGTAAAAGTAATCGAATATATAGTCGAACTCACTTAATATCACATCGCTTTATGTCGCAAATGCATTATTTTCTCAGTTTTTAGTATGATGGATGAGTTTCATGTAGAGACGCAAGTTTCTCAAAATCAGCTTGAAAAGTTCTAAGATAGAAGGCATCACTGGCCCTCGTCTGGTGATTCGTTGTCCCTCAATGCCTCCACCTCCCCCCCCTTCTGCCAATTTTTCTTCCACTGCTCCCATAATCCTTTCCAACGCCCATAGAAGAGGTGGGGGAGGCTTTATCGCCCAGTTTGGGAAACACCGATGTAAAATGTTTTCATAGGCTTTAAAAAATGCTTCACGACAACTATATAGGGTGCTAGATGGCTAAGTCGACAGTACGCTGTTCTCTCGTGGCTAGACGGCTGCTCGTCTACTGGAGTCCGTGGTTCGAATCCCAGGTAATTCTCTTGTGATTTTTCTTTCTCTCACGTCTCACTAAAGTGCTTTGTCTATGATTTTTTTCAAGGTCTAACCCTACAAAATTTGTTCTCTTACTTTACCGTACCAAAGCCTTGTAGTTTCCTATTTATAAAAAAAATTGTTCCACAACAACTATTGACTTAAACATTCACGAGTATATCACTACTAACTAAATACTGGAGATACAATGAGGGAAATTAAAAGGAAGACATCTATCGCTCTTCAAAAAGTAAAACAATTAAAGAAACTATGGAGAGGAACAGACAGAACTACAAAAATAAGATTTTTAAGGGCATGCATTTTTCCCATTGCAGCATATGCCTGTGTGACCTGGACACTTAACAAAACAGCTGAGAAACACATAAATGTCTTTGAATGTAAGTGCAACAGAAGAGTCCTTCAGATGTCTTGGACACAAAAAATAACAAATATATCCATACTACAAGAACTTAATATTGAAGAAGGTTGGCTAGTAAAGAGGATTAAACAGATAAAAGCGAAATATTATGGACATATTAAACGTTATGATAATTTAGAGAAGACAGTCTTGGAAGGGTACATAATGGGAAAATGGAAGAGAGGAAGACCAACGTGAAGACAGCTGCAGGACATTGATGATCTGCGAATGGACGCATCAACAGCAGGACATCTTGCTTATAACCGAGAAGCCTACAGGAGAGCTATTAGGGAGGCAGTTCCGCAGGGGACATGCAGCTGACGGGCTGATGATCGGGTATAAACTGGTATGAAATATTTAACTTCTTCTATTATATAGGTTTGATTGACCGGACAGCCAAGGTTCCACGGACGCTAGTTTGAGAACCACTGTTGTAAACCAATCATTCTCCATCCTGGTAGGTCGCAAGTACATAGATCGAGGGGGGATAACTGAGATAATTAAAAATAATAAAACTCATGCAGTGACATATTCTCTTTTCGCATTTTATTATCCTGTATTCATAATAGTTGCATCCATTAGCATGGCATTATTTTCTTAGCAACGGATCAGCATACATCGTTCTTGAAAATACCGGTAGTAACGATATAATCAGAATATTTATTTGGTTGTTTCCCTTCTTTCTATTTGTCACAATGTTGGTTTAGTGCGGTTAATTGCCAAATTATGTTCCGTGGAGGGACGACAGATGTTCCGCGGAAGGTCGGGAGAGGTTGAAAATGGATCTGACCTTTACTCGGGTTTAAATAATGAAATGTCCACATTCAAAACTGATGGCTTGTCTCTTTTATCACTAGATTCAGCGTATCGATTGTCAAAAGCTCTAGGCAAGTTCTGTTTACAGTCCAAAGAAACGAATATTCTGCTGTTCTCTGCTGTTTTAAAGCTGCTTAAAAACACTCAAGTAGCCACCCACTACTACTGCAACAGCAACTACTACTACTACTACTACTACTACTACTGCTGCTGCTGCTGCTGCTGCTACTACTACTACTAATTCCAAAGCTATATTACTGCCACTACTACAATTACTATTACTGTACTATTGCTGCTACTGCTAATACTAATACTATTATTCTACAACGACTACTACTTTTACTATGCTACTTCTACTACTACTATTACTCTACTATTGCTGCTACACTACAAGTACTACTGCTACTACTACAACTACTAGTGCTATTAGTAGTAGTAGGAGTACTACTACTATTACTACTACTGCTACTATTATTACTCTACTATTACTATTATTAATAGTAATGCTGCTGCTACTAATACTACTGCTGCTGCTGCTGCTACTACTACTATAATACTACGACCGCTACTACTACTGTCACTACTACTACTACCATTACTACTACTACTGCTACTACTACTACTACTACTACTACTATTACTATACTACTACAAAAATACTCATTCATTCCTTTGCATGTCCCTTGCGGAACTTTGCCTCCCAAACAGCACTCCTGTAGGCCTCTCGGTTGTGAGCAAGATGGCCTGCTGCTGCTGCATCCATTTCCAGATCATCAACGATGTCTTGCAGCCATCTTCGTTTCGGTCTTCCTCTTTTTCTTTTTCCCATTATGTATCCTTCCAATACGGTCTTCTCTAAATTATCATGACGTTTAATGTGGCCAAAATATTTAAGTTTTCTCTCTTTAATCCTCTTTACTAGCCAGCCTTCTTCAATATTAAGCTCTTGTAGTATAGATATATTTGTACAACAACTACTACTATTACTAATATTACTCTTCTCCTGCTACTGCTGCTGCTCCTTCTGATGATGCTATTTTAATGTTTGTTTAGGGTCACCCACAAAAAGTATGAGAAACACCATTTTAACCTTTGAAGAGACTGCTATCATTCTTTGTTTTGGCTTCACTCCAGTGACCCATTTGACGGATGGTACTTCTCGCTTGTGCAAGTAATTTATGCGCAAGACAGGAGGAGAGTTCCCAATTCACCAAAACAAACCCTGCACAAACTTTCACTACACTAATATATGACAGCCATAGTTCTTCCCAAATTATACTACTACTACTACTACTACTACTACTACTACTACTACTACTACTATTAATACTACTACTACTACTGCTGCTGCTATTACTACTGCTTCTGCTGCTGCTACTGCTACTATTATTACTGTTGCTGCTACAAATGCATCTATATCTACAACATTATCTTCCCTATCACTAATACTTGTGCAACAGATCCATATAAATGGAAACAAGATTCCGAGTACTTAAATGTTACATCGAGCCAATTTTGTTTTATGGGTGTGAAGCATGGTCTATGAATAAGAGAGCACAGCGAGAAATGGAGGACATGGAAATGTGGTTCATAAGAAGGATGCCGAAGACAGTTAAGAAAACCAACGAAGAAGTCTTAAGAGAGGCTGGAGTTAAAAGGCAAATTGTAGCAAAGATCAGAGGCAGACAAGCGATATTTATAGGACATTTTCTGAGAAGAGGAAAATTGGAACACTTTGTGGCAACTGGAAAAATTCGAGGGAAGAAGAGACGGAGGAAGACAGAGAGAGAAGTTACTGGGATGTTCTATCAGGATGGCTAGGAAGAAAGTCACCGGCGGATATCAAGTCTAAAGACAGGGAATTGTGGAGAGAAATGATCGCTTACGCCGCACGGCACGGCACTTGATTGACTGACTAATACTGCAACTCCTGATACAGCAAGTACTTTATTTATTGCTTTAATTTCTTTTATTTTCTTTTTTCCTACTGCTACGGCCCATTCCTTGTACACTTGCTATATTTCTTCTTTCTACGACTGTCCTAGTACTTCTGCCACGTCAGTGGCTCCTTTTGTCACAACACCTAATACTACTACCACTACTACTACTGCTACTGCTACTACTACTACTACTACTATTACTACTAACTACTACTACTGCTACTACTACTACTACTACTACTACTAACTACTACTACTACTACTACTACTACTACTGCTACTACTACTACTACTACTGCTGCTACTACTACTACTACTACTACTTCTACTACTACTACTACTACTACTACTAACTACTACTACTACTACTGCTACTGCTACTACTACTACTACTACTACTAACTACTACTACTACTACTACTGCTACTACTACTACTACTACTACTACTACTGCTACTACTACTACTACTACTACTACTACTAACTACTACTACTACTACTACTGCTACTGCTACTACTACTACTACTACTACTACTACTACTAACTACTACTACTACTACTGCTACTGCTACTAATACTAACTACTACTACTACTACTACTACTACTGCTACTACTACTACTACTACTACTATACTACTACTACTACTACTACTACTACTACTACTACTGCTACTACTACTACTACTACTACTAACTACTACTACTACTACACTACTGCTACTACTACTACTACTACTACTAACTACTACTACTGCTACTGCTACTACTACTACTACTACTACTACTACTACTAACTACTACTACTACTACTACTTCTACTACTACTGCTGCTGCTGCTGCTGCTGCCGCTGCTGCTACTCTTCTACTACTAATACTACTACTAGTACTACTACAAGTACTATTACTATTACTACTACCATATCACTTTTACTACAACGAGTACAAGTAGCGTCAATATCTTGTCTATAAATACTACTGTTATTACTACAACTGGTGTTACTACTACTACTATACCTACTACCTCTACTAGATACTGCTACTACTATATATACATATATATACTATTATAAATTGTATATATACAACAACAACTACTACTACTACTGTAACTACTACTACTACTACTACCTCTACTACTACTGCTGCTATAGATACTGCTGTTGCAACAACAACAACAACTACTACTACTACTACTGCTACTACTACTACTACTACTACTACTACTACTGTTAGTACTTCTACTACTACTACTACTGCTACTACTACTACTACTACTACTACTACTACTACTACTGTTTGTAGTAGTAGTAGTAGTAGTAGTAGTAGTGTTGCTGCGGACCAAGACTGAAAGCCAAAGGCACTCTTATGTCGTCTGATCCCAAACTAAACCCACCTGCTGAAAGTGGCAGATATTACATCAGGATACCTAGAGAAACATGCAACGGTGCTTAAAATAAAAGATCACATATGACTGGTCTGTCGGTCTCTTTGACGTCCATCAGTCCGCATTGCTCATTCTTGACAATGATACACTATTTCTAAAACTACTGCTTCTGCTGTTACACTGTGGCGAGAGAGAGAGAGAGAGAGAGAGAGAGAGAGAGAGAGAGAGAGAGAGAAATATGAACTGATGTGAAAAGAAAGCTTCATAAAGTAAGAAAAATTATAAAATTAAGGTATGACATTATAAAAATTATGAAAACAAGGCGTCATACAGAAATCATGATACTACATGAAGAAGATAAAGTAGAGGCATGAATGGATGAGCGCCTCAGAAAGACTTCTACTACTACTACCTCCATGGGAATAAAGGTGTTGAGTCACAACATTGTGTCGGATTGAGAGCGGGTTATGCCAGCTGATTGTTTTCAGACCCTGGATGGAGCTACCAAGCAGGCGTGATGTACTTCTTTAGCAGACTCCGCCACCAGGGAAGAATATGGCTAGGCCTGTTACTGGGAGGGGGTATCAAGGGAGAGGTGGGATAGGGTCTTGGTCAGCTATGGTTTGCTAACCCTGACGCTAACATGTAAGCTATGAATAGGCAACTGCTAAAAACTGGACAGCCCCTTCAACCCCCCCCCCCCCCATTTCAACTCTTCAAGGAGACATGTTGTTTATGTTTATGTGTGGAAGTGAAGTAAGGGAAACGAGCGGGTGAGAAGAGGTAGAAGAACAAGGAGGAAGAAGAAAAAGAAGCGAAGATCCCAACACAAGTTCCCCAACATCTGTAGAGTATATATAAGTTTATCCTAGTGTGGTCTAATCCACTGTTTTCATAACTTCACACCATCTTTCTTCCCATAGCCCTGGCTGTTCGCGTGCTCCTTGATTGCCTGGCACTTAGCAAAGAGAAATAGAACCTGTCTCCTCGACTCTACAGCCCTGTCAAGATTAGTACGGGAATCCCCCATGACACGAGGCTATTTAGGTACAGCCGGCGGGAAGCAAGCACAGTACGGTCATCCGTTTTGGTATGAAATGCGGTTGAAGTATTTCGTTTAGCTGGGATTTGTATTAATAACTGGAAAAAATAGTTAACATTTGCTGAGCTGCACATTAGTTGTAAAAGCAGACATTGCGAGAGGCGAATAAATATTTATTCCTACAGGTAGAAAGTAGTCATAATTTTAACGAATCGTGTGATTACTACAATTATGTGGAATAAGTGTCATTTGTAGCAGTTGTAGCAATATCAATGATTGTAGTAGTAGTAGTAGTAGTAGTAGTAGTAGTAGTAGTAGTAGTAGTAGTGTTGCTGCGGACCAAAAAAAAGAGAGAAAATATGTTATGCAGGGCGAAGCACACCAGAATGCAATGCACACACAGCTGTTTGTGATGAAGGAAAAATATGATGCCTCCTGAATGTATGTATCACAAAACAGAAAACTTTCCATTAGCCCACGAAGGATGAATCAAAGAAGTAGTGATTCGTTTTTATTAGTAATTAACTACTAAAGAAACACATCATTAACAGTTACAGGAGTAGTAGTGCGACCTGTAGCATTAATAATAGTCCTAGTAATAGTGATACTACGATTTTCGTGAACAGAAAAGTTGTGGTAGTATAAACAATCTTAGCTTCACTGCAGTTAACAATTTATAGTAGCTGCATTACTTGACGTAGTAGTGACAGCAGTAGCAACACGGGCAGCAGGGGTAGCAGCAACATGGGCAGCAGGAGTAGCAGCAGGAATAGTGGTAGTATTTGTTATTTTACAACCGTTCAGAAAGTGATGAAAGGGCTCGCTTTTATTCATTTATTCAGTTAGCCTTTTTTTTCTCTTATATTTATCAATCTTATTTTTCTGTTTTATGTCACTAATCTATTTCTCTTGTATAAAGAAATAAGTGGATTTTCATGAATTTAGGAAGAATTCAGGGTGGGCAAGAATATATCTCTTGTGTCTTTTCCTCATTTCACAGGAAATTATTTTCACGCCGGACAGTTATAAACCGCGATAAAAAAAAATATTATTTCTGACCCAAATGGGTACCCATACGTGCCAAAATGCCATCCCTGGCAGATGATAGTTTGTTATTCCAGCTGAACGATGGGACGACACGACGTTTGGCTCTTCTACATCATGGCATCGTCGGGGGGGGGGGGGGGGGGGGGGAACGAGCACGCCCGGGACACGTTTGCAAACAATTCTCAGATCGGGCCGTGTCTGGGTGTGTGAGTGTCTGTGTGTGTAAGAGAGAGACAGAGAAGACGCTCTGTAACTTTTAACGCTAGATTCGACTTCTATCTGCTAGCTTCTCGCGTTTAATCGATCTTTGAGTTCCAAGATGCCGCCGTACAGACAGCTGTGCTCAACCAAGGTAAGAAATGTATTTGTTTACCTGTTTGTGATTCTTGCATATAAATTATTCAGAGCCAATACATTTTTAAGTTGTTAAAAAAAAACAAAAACATGCGACTTCTTATATCGAAAAGTCCCAGAGATCAAGCTGGGTGTCCTTGAACAACGGAGCAGTGCGCCTCATGTTGTCCACATCACTATACAGTTTGAATTGATGCTTGTGATTGATAGCCTGGCCTGCGTATTTTGGTCCTCGTGTGTAGGACAGTGGGCTACCACTGCAGATGCTGGACTTTTTTTTTCTCTCTCTCTCTCTCTCTCTCTCCAGTATCACGAGTGCATTTATCACTTATCTACCCGCTATCACATTTTGCTGCAAGATTCTTCTGTCTTTCCGTTCTTTCTCCAAACTCCCCTTAACTGCGAGCAGGTGTTCTTTGCAGGCGATGCTGTGGATGTGTTGAGGCACAGCATCGTATCGGCGTGGGAGCGGGTTATGGCAGCTATTTTTTTTTCAGTCTCGGGAGTGCAGCTAAAAAAGCAGAGTGTGCGCAGTACTTCTTTAGCAGACTCCACCACCACCGTGGGGGTGCTATGGCGGTTCCTGCCCCGTTAGCCAGGCTAGGGTTGTTTCTGGGGAGAGATAGGACAGGGTCTTGGTCAGCTGTGGTTCACTAACCCTGATGCTAGAATATCAGCTATAGGTCGCTAACCCTGACGCTAGAATATCAGCTATGGGTCGCTAACCCTGACGCTAGAATATCAGCTATGGGTCGCTGATTGCCTGATCGGACAGCGTAATTATGTATGTGTGTGTGTATTTGTGTGTGTGTGTGTGTGTGTGTGAGAGAGAGAGAGAGAGACTGTGAGGGAGACATTTAAACAGGGTCTATGAATGAAAACAGTGTGCTTCAGTTGAAGGGGACGCCTCAGTGGCGAAGTGGTTAGCTCACCTGTTTCTCATGACGAAGGTCCACGGTTGGAATCCAGATGGAGGCGCGCCAGTCACCCATGGTTAGAAACGGGTACCTGGCTGGGGGAGGGGGAGGGAAAGACAGCCAGGCCTGACGCTGACCACATCACCCTCTAGCGTGCCCCGGGTCAAGGAAAATATATGCATCAGATGCCTTTGTCTTGAGTTTTAAAAAAGGGGGCGGGGCTCCGAAGAGAGGACGGGAACATAAATTCTTTACCCTGAAATTTAAAATTCCTTTTGGGCACGTTTGACGTACAAAAGAGTGTTACAAAGCTATGCGTGACAGACGGGTACCCATTTCCTACATCTGGGGGGACTTGAACCGCTGATCTCAAAGGGAGAAAGAAGCTCGCCAGTGACAACGCCACTCAGGTCCCCCGCCGTGTAAAGCACTACAGGCTGAATACATTGCTGCGAATTAAGAGTTACGTCCACGTTAAGGTAAAATTATCTCCCTTCGTGGGAGTTTCCTGCTCAGTATTGGTCACGTGAACCAGAATTGGGGAAAGGGAGTTGAAAAAATGGGGGGGGGGGGGGCGCCAGGGGATGGTTTGGGGGGGGGGGGAGGGGTAAAATTCTTGCTCGAGGTTCCTAGAATGCGGTGTCTTCCTATGGTATGACATAACCGAACATATGGCGTAATGTAATCGGGTTCTACGACTGTCAGAACAATCCTGACTCTGAACCTATGATATGACATTACCGAACCTATGACATAATCTAATCAGGCTCTACGACTGTCAGAACAGTCCTGACTCTGAACCTATGATATGACATCACCGAACCTATGACATAATCTAATCAGGCTATACAACTGTCAGAACAATCCTCACACTGAATCTATGATGTGACGTTACCAAAGCTATGACATAGCTTACTAGAGACCTAACTGGGCCCGAAACGTGACCTGACTGTACCCCTTAACATGACCTAACTGGGCACATAAACATGACTGCACCTGAAGTATGACATGACTGAATAATTATAACATGATGGGACTTGAGACTTAATCTGTGACATCACCTGATGAGCTGACATATAACAAAACAAGACTAATGGCCTGACCTATAGCTTAACCTTCCTGCATTTATTACATGACATGATCTGCCTCACTGGATCACAATAGCAACAGGAGTTAATTACCTTTGAAAGAATCCTCACGACGATACACCATTACTTAAGGATCTCTGACGTCAGGTCAATGCAGTGCCAAATTTAGACTTTGTGAGGCCCTAAGCTGCAGTGCCAGATTTAGACTTTGTGATGTCATAAGCAGCAATGCCAGATTTAGACTTTGTTAGGCCCTAAGCTGCAGTGCCAGATTTAGACTTTATGATGTCATAAGCAGCAATGCCAGATTTAAACTTTGTGATGTCATAAGCAGCAATGCCAGATTTAGACTTTGTGATGTCATAAGCTGCAGTGCCAGATTTAGACTTTGTGATGTCATAAGCAGCAATGCCAGATTTAAACTTTGTGATGTCATAAGCTGCAATGCCAGATTTAGACTTTGTGATGTCATAAGCTGCAGTGCCAGATTTAGACTTTGTGATGTCATAAGCTCCAATGCCAGATTTAGACTTTGTGATGTCATAAGCAGCAATGCCAGATTTAGACTTTGTGATGTCATAAGCAGCAATGCCAGATTTAGACTTTGTGATGTCATAAGCAGCAATGCCAGATTTAGACTTTGTGATGTCATAAGCAGCAATGCCAGATTTAGACTTTGTGATGTCATAAGCTGCAATGGTCGGGTTTAGACTTGGTGAAGCCGTAAGCTATATAAAACGTGGAGCCCCTATGTTAAAAAGTGTCACCAGAAGGCGCTTGAGACCTTAAGCTGTAGATTGTTCAGCTTATGCCTACATCCGGCCACTGGGTGAATGGCTACATCTTCTGCGCCCATCACAGCCCGTCCTATGAAAAATTGTCCAAGTCTCCATAAAGTCTTATACGAAACGTACCAATGGCAGCTTTCATCTTCGTCTTTGTTATCATTTTTTGTAAGTTATAATGAGCCTCCAGAATTATTGTCTGTGAACGTCCCTCATCCTCGTGATATCCCACAATTTCAATAATCGCAAGAAATTTAAAAGCATTTGCTCTTCTCGTGTTGCCATGGAAACCGTCAGTCAGCCCTGTAACCGGCTTATCTGCTTCATACCTGGAGAAAATCAATATATGTTTTAATAATTAGATTGGTTATACAATGGAGGCTTAATCTTCCCTATGCTTGTAAATCGCCTGTCTGCTGCCCAGCCCTTGGGAGATTAGAGAGAGAGGGAGAGCGAAGGCGGGGGGTGGGAAGATATCATCATATTCCCCTCCGTGCTGATAAAACTGTATTTAGAAGTCGTAACTTCAACAACAAAAAATCTAATTTGATTGACAGTAGGCGGGACTAAGTGATAAGAATGCAGGGAGGGAATCGCGATAGTTTCTCTAGGGGGCTGAGAGTTATCGCCGATATCGATAATGCTAACAAGGAGTAGGACTGATGACTATATAAAAGTGATTTTTAAAACTGGATGAGAAGTTCTGGGTGGACCGTGGTTGGCGTTGCCCAGACAGATGCACAAACACGAATAGAAATAAATCATTGAGGAGTTCCTTTTGAGTTTTGAAATAAAAAAATCCAACAAGGAGAGAGTAGTATCGATGTTTTGATTGGTTGCGGCTCTGTCTGTAGCTCGGAACCCATTTTCTTCCCAGTAGAAGCCACTGACAGCAATTATTGAAGAAAGACGCTAGCGATGGTTGGGACATGTGCTCCGAATGACTGACAACTCACTACCAAAAATAGCACTAAGATGGACACCACAGGGGGGAACAGGAGTAAGGGTAGACCAAAAGAGACATGGAGAAGAACAACAGAAAGGATGTTGAGCAATAGAGGGCTCACCTGGGCAAGAGCAGAAAAAAAGGCAAAGGACAGGCATTTGTGGAAAACCCTTGCGGAAGCCCCATGTGCCCTGAGCACTTAAGGTTCAGAGAGAGAGAGAGAAAGAGAGAGAGAGAGAGAGAGACGCCTCGGTTAAAGTCTTCGTCTCTTCTTCATCGTTTACTCAGACACTGAGCTTAGTCTCTCGCTTAGACACGGCAGTTCCGTCTCAGGTTTTCTTGTAGCAATGCAGATAATAATTGTCTTGGGCAGTGCTCGAAACCACCAGTCTAACAGACTTAGTTGATATCGTTGTTGTTGTTGTTGTTGTTGTTGTTGGGTGGTGGTACTCTTTTTATTGGAAAGTCAAGCAGAAAATAGTACAGTATTCTGGGCAGAGCTGGAAACGGATCTGACAGAAGTGTATCATTTATGAACGGAGTTCAGGACAGAAATGTACCATTTATGAACAGACGGAGTTCATGACAGAAATATACCATTTATGAACGGAGTTCAGGACAGAAATGTACCATTTATGAACAGAGTTCAGGACAGAACTGTATCATTCATGAACAGAGTTCAGGACAGAAATGTACCATTTATGAACGGAGTTCAGGACAGAAATGTACCATTTATGAACGGAGTTCAGGACAGAACTGTATCATTCATGAACAGAGTTCAGGACAGAACTGTATCATTCATGAACAGAGTTCAGGACAGAAATGTACCATTTATGAACGGAGTTCAGGACAGAAATGTACCATTTATGAACGGAGTTCAGGACAGAAATGTACCATTTATGAACAGAGTTCAGGACAGAACTGTATCATTCATGAACAGAGTTCAGGACAGAAATGTACCATTTATGAACGGAGTTCAGGACAGAAATGTACCATTTATGAACGGAGTTCAGGACAGAACTGTACCATTTATGAACGGAGTTCAGGACAGAAATGTACCATTTATGAAGGGAGTTCACGACAGAAATGAACCATTTATGAACGGAGCTCACGACAGAAATGAACCATTTATGAAGGGAGCTCACGACAGAAATGTACCATTTATGAAGGGAGCTCACGACAGAAATGTACCATTTATGAAGAGAGCTCACGACAGAAATGTACCATTTATGAAGGGAGCTCACGACAGAAATGTACCATTTATGAAGGGAGCTCACGACAGAAATGTACCATTTATGAAGGGAGCTCACGACAGAAATGTACCATTTATGAAGGGAGCTCACGACAGAAATGTACCATTTATGAAGGGAGCTCACGACAGAAATGTACCATTTATGAAGGGAGCTCACGACAGAAATGTACCATTTATGAAGGGAGCTCACGACAGAAATGTACCATTTATGAAGGGAGCTCACGACAGAAATGTACCATTTATGAACGGAGCCTGACACTAGAAAAATACAGGGTGTTTAAAAATGATGGGACACATTTTAAAAGCAGTTATCTAGGACTGGAATAAAACGCATTTAACATAGATTCTGTGTCATACATTACCAAAGATACATGAGTTCATAGCAACCTACGTTCAGTGGCGTTTCATAATGATATCCCGAACAGCTCGAACTCAAACAAAGCATCCGGAGGCAGTTTCTGCTGATGTGTGTGTGTGGAACCACTTTATGGCGCGGATGATAAAAAGAGCCAAAGAATGTTCTTCTCGAGGTAGTGGACGACTTTATAATGTGATATTCAAACCTTGAACATTGTTGCACACCCCTGTATCTGTATCTTTCTTCCGATTACTTAAATTATGGTGATACCACGAGGAAGAGGGACGTTCACAGACAGTAATCTTGGAGACTCATGAGAACTTACACAAACTATAACAAAGACGAAAATAAAAGCTGCCATTATGGAGACCTGGACAATTTTTCATAGGACTGGCTGTGATGGGTGCAGAAGATGTAGCCATTCAAAATGTAGCATTAACATCGATAGCACAAGAAGTCTGAAACACGTTGATAGATTCAGGTACTTAGGAACGATTATAACAACTGATTGGAAATGTCACAATGAAATAAAAAGCAGACGTCCTCAGGCCAAGTCAGCATTTCAGAAAGTGGGACACATATTGTGCAATAGATCTAAATCAGTGGAAACAAGATTCGGAGTTCTTAAATGTTACATCGAGCCAGTTCTGTTGTAAGGATGGGATGTGAAGCATGGTCTATGAATAAGAGAGTACAGCGAGAAACAGAAGCCGTGGACATGTGGTTTATAAGAAGGATGTTGATGGTACCATGGGCAGCTAAGAAAAAAATGAAGAAGTCTTAAGAGATGCTGGAGTTGAAAATTATAGCAATGATCCGAGGCAGGCAAGCGAGATTTATAGGACATTTCCTGAGAAGAGGAAAATTGGAACACACTGTGGCAACTGCAAAAATTGATGGAAGAAGAGACAGAGGAAGACAGAGAGAGAGAGAAGTTACTGGATGAGCTGTCAGTGTAGCTAGGAAGAAAGTCACTGGGTTAACTTATAGTCATCTCAGAAGACAGGGAATTGTGGAGAGAAATGATCGCCTATGCCACGCGGCATGGCACTTGATTGATTGGTATCTTGGGTATGTATTACACACATTCTGTATAAAATGTGTTTGTTCCAGTCCTAGATAGCTGCGTTTAAAATGTGTCCAGTTATCATGAGACACCCTGTAGAGAAGCAGTAGTCGTGGATTTGATCTACCTACTTTCCGTTCAGATACATACACACATACATACACACATACATACACACACATACACTGCTTTACGTGTAGTTGCATAAATTAGCCAGTCTCTGCCTGGAGACACTTGATCTTTCGAATTTTAATGTCTAGAATTAAGCTCCATCGATTTTTTACCAGGAACTGCAGTTTCATAAATCTGTTTACCGGCTGTTTCAGGTTTTAAAACAGGCCTAGAGCCATCTTGTCTTTTGACTTTTTTTTTTTTCTTCTTGATCCACCGACTTTGTTTGCTCATCTCAGTTCTTTCCCTTGTTCTCCTCTCATCTCAGTTCTTTCCCTTGTTCTCCTCTCATCTCAGTTCTTTCACGTGATCTCCTGCCTGGTGTAGTTTATCAGACAGGATTCTTGTTTAATTTAGAATACTTTGAAGTAGTTTTAACGACACTGCAGCATTCTGTTTGTGAGAAGGCATATGAGGACGAGTCAAAAAGTAATCTTAATTTTGCCTTTAAAAAAAGGCATTCTAAATGGAGTATTAGGCAGGTGTAATACGGATATGTTATGCCTTCCCGGTCTAAACGTATTATATGCTGATGCACGCTGGTCATCTTGGAAAAATGACGCTAGCAGACCAGATCAAAGATGGGCACTGCCTTGGAAGCATGTACGAGAGAAGAGTAAGTCACTCGTTTCTTGGGTAGTAAAGGTGAGACTTCTGGAGTTGGAGAAGGAAAGGCGGCCAGGTAAGATACAGACCATATCACCCTCTAGTGTGCCGACAGGTCAAGGAAAATATGGGCACTAACACCATATCCCTATGTGCCTCTAAGGCATGACAGGATTACCTTTACCTTTATTTTTTTTTAAAGGTGAGAAACCTGCAGGTACTGAAGCAGAATGAAAAAGCTCTATGAGAACACGTGTTTGTCAAACCAGGTATACGAATAGCACAGGAAATTTTAAAGTGGAGTGTAAAATTTGGCAGATGCAGCTCGCTCCGCCCAGCCTCACACTGTGAATGGACCTGACACTAACACTGAAGTGGAACGAATGATACGGGGAAACTGGCGGGTAATAGTTGATGAGGCGATTGGAGATGGCTTGGTGCATCACGTCATTCACGAAGTGTTGCATTTCCCCAAATTCTCCCCAAGGTGGGTATCAAAACAGCTCCTTTACCACCACCTTGATCTACAGCAGTGTTAAGACAGCCCTTGAGTTCATGTCTGTAAATGTTATGGTTTTACAAAATAAGATATATATAGCACTAAACAGTACCTTTTTTTTCTCTCATTTCTAGGGCAAGAAAATTAAGATGGACATATGCAGCATTTGTCTTGTGATTGCTGTTTTGTCATTTACCGTGTCGGGTCTGTTACTGTGGTCCTCCCTGGTGAGTGGCCTAGGTGATGCTTATTCAGACAGGTAAGATGTGAGCATTGGTGGCAGGATATAATATGGTAGTGCTGCAGTCTCAGTGTTAATATGTTAATATGTTATCATTATCACATTGATGTTTCTGCCATCTTTTCTTATAATAATAATCGATAGTCTGTTGTAGCTATATTACCAGTCCTGATGACATCATCATCATCATCATCATCATCATCATCAGGAGCCATGCCGGTAGACGCTGGCAGCCATACTTCTTCACGGATCTCAATCCTTGATATATTTTCCATCAGTGCAGGTGAAGATTTCTTCTTTTATGCCAGCTCATTAGACTGTCAGTATTTTTTTTCACTTGCCTCTCTTCCCATTTATCTTTCCTGTTGTTTTCACTCCCCATGGTATTCATAGTATTCTTCTAAGAAACCACATCACTGTTGCCTCTATTGATCTTTGCATCAATCTGATGATTATCCATTACCCATTTCCACAGAGTATAAAGGCTCAATGTAGCATTTTATAACTCTCTTTCTAATGTTCACTGATAAAGATACATTGCACAAGATGTCTCTGGTTTGTTTGGAAGCTCTTCTGGCTTGGCATATTCTGTCCTTGATTTCGGAGGTGCATTTCCCATCTGATGTTACTCGAGTGCCCAGATATTTAAGTGTATGCATCTGTCTCCAGGTTCTTCCTTATACCTTAACATTGCGTTTTGATAGGTTTTTCTTTTGTGATATGGCCATTGTTTCTGGTTTTGTTTGTTTTTTGCTGTTCATAATGAGTCCTTTCTTACCACTTTCTGTCACTTGTCAGTCATCTGTATGTCCCTTGCGGAACTTTGCCTCTCTAACAGCTCTCCTGTAGGCCTCTCGGTTAACCTGCCTAACAGCTCTCCTGTAGGCCTCTCGGTTAACCTCCCTAACAGCTCTCCTGTAGGCCTCTCGGTTAACCTGCCTAACAGCTCTCCTGTAGGCCTCTCGGTTAACCTCCCTAACAGCTCTCCTGTAGGCCTCTCGGTTAACCTCCGTGACAGCTCTCCTGTAGGCCTCTCGGTTAACCTCCCTAACAGCTCTCCTGTAGGCCTCTCGGTTAACCTCCGTGACAGCTCTCCTGTAGGCCTCTCGGTTAACCTCCCTAACAGCTCTCCTGTAGGCCTCTCGGTTAACCTCCCTAACAGCTCTCCTGTAGGCCTCTCGGTTAACCTCCCTAACAGCTCTCCTGTAGGCCTCTCGGTTGTAAGCAAGATGCCTCTGCTGCTGATGCATCACTGTATCTAACAATTTCCGTAGGTTCTTTTCGTTTCTGATTATTAGTACTGTATCATCTGTATATTGTAGATTATTCACATTGTAGCCTCCAACTCAAATTCCTGGTTTATTTCCCATGTCTCTGACGATATTTTCATTGTAAAGTGAGAATAAATCTGGTGCCAAAAACCTTCACTTTAGTGGTTGATATTTGCCTATCACATTTTCTACCCTGATGTCTGCTTCTTGATTCCGATATAAGATTTCTCTGTTTCCTGATGAAATATTGAATATGTATTATGACGTTACCGAGAGCAGCTGTGCGATGATTATGATTATGATGCTGTCATAGTGGACTAAAATGTTATATACTTCACCACCAGGAGCAGATGATAGAGTTTACACTTGGGATGTGGTGCTGGAGTCAGGACTGAAAAGGCAGTTTCAGACGGAAAAATAGTTGCAGTCAACAGAAATCTATTATACATAAATGACTCGGAGCTGAATTTGCCTGGATATATATATATATACTGTTCAAAAAAAGAAAAACAACACTACTGTAGTTGTAATGGACACCAAATTTCAAACTTTTATCAAAATTTTATTTTATGGAATTAATGCTTCAATCTTGGCATGAAGAAACTTTAAGACTTTAACAATGAAACTGATGTTCATTAAATTTGGTTTGAACTTTTATTCTTTGCGACTGAGGCCTCCGTTTCAGTAAGGTGTATGGCCTCCTCTGGCTTTTATCAGAGAACGGCATCTCCTTGACATGGATCCGATTAGCCGTTGGATCGGTTGTTGTGGGATGGCTGCCTACTCTTCCTGCAGTGCAAGAGACAACTGTCGGAGATTGGTTGGCGCCACGTCTCGCTGGCGGACTTGTCTGTTGAGTTCATCCCATAAGTGTTCTATTGGGTTCATGTCTGATGACATGGATGGCCACGGAATGGTCTAGATGGTATTGTCAGCACAATGTGGTGAGTTGTGCCACATGAGGTCGAGCGTTATCCTGCTGAAAAATCGACCCTGGTGCAGCCAGAAGTGGAAGGACGTGAGGACCAAGAATTTCAGCGATATATCGTTGGGCATTCAAGCGTCCTTCAATTTGCACCAGGTCACTTCTTCTTATGAAGTTGATCTTCCCCCACACCAGTACACCTCCACAACCATGTGGAGGAGCCTTATCCACGCAGTTCTGGGCGTAGCGCTCATGGACTTTGCGGTAAACTCTTCTCCGTCTATCGTGTCGCTGGAGCAGAAAAGAATGATTCATCACTAAACCAAACCCTTCTCCAATCATTCGCAACGGTCCATTGACGATGCTGGTTCACCCACTGCAGTCGGCTCTGGCGATGCCGGTCCGTAAGAACAGGACCTCAGTAGGGTCTTCTAGCCCAAAGATCAGCGTCGTGCAGCCGGTTCCTGACCGTTTGATCTGAAATTCAACGAGCTGCTGTCATTGACTGGACTGTTGAGGACGCAGATGTAAATCGATTCCTGAGGTGACGCAGCTGTATGAAGCGGTCTTCAGCAGGAGTTGTGACTATGGATCTTCCACTGCGCGCCCCTTCTGCAGCTGAGCCAGTTTCTTGAAATCGTCTCCACAGGCAACTAATGGTGCTTGTAACCACATTAAATTGTCTGGCCACTACACTTTGTGACTGTCAAATCTGTAAACGTTCAATGTTCTGTAGTGAGATGAGCATTGAATTTTTAAATGAACTGATTCGAGGAGCATCAATCTTTTATAGGCATTCAATAACATGGTCAGTGAGTTTTGTGTTCAGTAAGTTTCACGGGATTCTCGTGAACCTGTCATGAGTTATTGTCAAAAATGCTGTTTTGACTAGTGTCGCTTTTCTATGCTCATGAATCATCTGCTGAGTACAGTTCAGATCAGCACGTGAAGTTGATGTCCAAGTGAACGTTTCAGGCAATTTCCCCTTGTCTGATCAGCAAATTTCAGTCTAAATTGCAGCCACGTATTTGTTTCGTTTTTTTTTTTAATTGAACAGTATAGAACGCGTCAGATCAGAATCGAAAGTTGTACATTTTGTTTTCCTCAGCCATAAATGTACGGTTACATAATAAAAAAGCAACAAACTATCTTACTATCGTAAATGCATTAGATTTTGTCCAGATAATGCGTCTGGCATGGGTTACAAATGTCTTCACTCATTTGATACAATAAATTAGAACTCTAGATTCTTCTACTAGACTGGCCCTGCGAGATAGCAGACAGTGAACTTGATACAAACAACTAGAACTCTAGATTCTGCACGGTAGCAGACAGTGAACTTGATACAAACAACTAGAACTCTAGATTCTGCAAAGTAGCAGACAGTGAACTTGATACAAACAACTAGAACTCTAGATTATGTAAGGTAGCAGACAGTGAACTTGATACAAACAACTAGAACTCTAGATTCTTCTACTAGACTGGCCCTGCAAGGTAGCAGACAGTGAACCTGATACAAACATCTAGAATTCTAGATTCTTCTACTAGACTGGCCCTGCAAGGTAGCAGACAGTGAACTTGATACAAACAACTAGAACTCTAGATTCTTCTACCAGACTGGCCCTGCAAGGTAGCAGACAATGAACTTGATACAAACAACTAGAACTCTAGATTCTTCTACCAGACTGACCCTGCAAGGTAGCAGACAATGAACTTGATACAAACAACTAGAACTCTAGATTCTTCTACCAGACTGACCCTGCAAGGTAGCAGACAATGAACTTGATACAAACAACTAGAACTCTAGATTCTTCTACCAGACTGACCCTGCAAGGTAGCAGACAGTGAACTTGATACAAACAACTAGAACTCTAGATTCTTCTACCAGACTGACCCTGAAGGTAGCAGACAGTGAACTTGATACAAACAACTAGAACTCTAGACTCTTCTACCAGACTGGCCCTGCAAGGCAAACGACAGTGAACTTGATACAAACAACTAGAACTCTAGATTCTTCTACCAGACTGGCCCTGCAAGGCAAACGACAGTGAACTTGATACAAACAACTAGAACTCTAGATTCTTCTACCAGACTGGCCCTGCAAGGCAAACGACAGTGAACTTGATACAAACAACTAGAACTCTAGATTCTTCTACCAGACTGGCCCTGCAAGGCAAACGACAGTGAACTTGATACAAACAACTAGAACTCTAGACTCCTCTACCAGACTGGCCCTGCAAGGCAAACGACAGTGAACTTGATACAAACAACTAGAACTCTAGATTCTTCTACCAGACTAAACGCTGAACTAATAATTAATAATAATATTACGTTGACGATACTGTCCAATCTGGCACTCAGCGACCCACAGCTGACATGTTGACGTCAGGGCTGCTGGTGAACCATAACTGACCAAGACCCTGCCCCATCTCTCTGTATGTACCCTCCCGCCCCCCAGTAACAGACCTGGCTTAGCTAAAGGGGCAGGGATCACCACAGTCCCCATGGCGGTGGAGCCTACTAAAGAAGTACTGCACAGCCTTTGCTTCCTAGCTCCAATCAGGTACTGAAAAAAGAAAAAAAAAATTGCCGGCATAACCCGCCCAATCCGGTACGATGCTGTGTGTGTCAGCACCTTCACTGCACTGGCCTCAGATAACAACAACTAGCAGTGTGCAAGGAGTAAGAATAATAATAATAATAACAAACAACTAGCAGTTTGCAAAGAGTAAGAATAATACTAATAATAACAATAATAATAATAACAATGACCCATAGGCTCATAAACATGTCTTCCGAAACGCCGGGAAAACAATCGATTACGAAATAGTTCTAAGAGCGTAATTTTCTTTTCACATAGTAGTCGAATACTTCATAGAGCTGCTTAATCCTAAGTAGGCTCTCTTCTTTGCTCTAAAAATAATATTCATTTGCAAGTCCATCTTCTCTGAAGTTTCCCCTTTTTCGATTATTTCTCCGCGGACTAATGCTTGCTTGCTGCCTGTCTGGGCCCTTAGTGCAAACATCCCAACAGCTACCCTCCCCACTCCTTTTCTCCCCGCGCGCGCGCGCCCACACACCCGCACATTATCTGTCTCTATTTGGTTGTGTATTTACTTGAAGCTAACACTCTTGTCCTAGGAAGAGACAATGAGGGGGAGACATAGAGAGACAGAGTCAGGGAGAGAGAGAGACAGAGATATTACAGAGCGGGAGAGAGATACATACAGGGACAGAGAAACAGAGAGACAGACAGACAGATATACAGAGCGGGAGAGAGATACATACAGGGACAGAGAAACAGAGAGACAGACAGACAGATATACAGAGCGGGAGAGAGATACATACAGGGACAGAGAGAGAGAGACAGACAGACAGATATACAGAGCGGGAGAGAGATACATACAGGGACAGAGAGAGAGACAGACAGACAGATATACAGAGCGGGAGAGAGATACATACAGGGACAGAGAGACAGACAGACAGACAGATATACAGAGCGGGAGAGAGATACATACAGGGACAGAGAGACAGACAGACAGATATACAGAGCGGGAGAGAGATACATACAGGGACAGAGAAACAGAGAGACAGACAGATATACAGAGCGGGAGAGAGATATATACAGGGACAGAGAGAGAGACAGACAGACAGATATACAGAGCGGGAGAGAGATATATATACAGGGACAGAGAGAGAGACAGACAGACAGATATACAGAGCGGGAGAGAGATACATACAGGGACAGAGAGAGACAGACAGACAGATATACAGAGCAGGAGAGAGATACATACAGGGACAGAGAAACAGAGAGACAGACAGACAGATATACAGAGCGGGAGAGAGATATATACAGGGACAGAGAGAGAGACAGACAGACAGATATACAGAGCGGGAGAGAGATACATACAGGGACAGAGAAACAGAGAGACAGACAGACAGATATACAGAGCGGGAGAGAGATATATACAGGGACAGAGAGAGAGACAGACAGACAGATATACAGAGCGGGAGAGAGATACATACAGGGACAGAGAGAGAGACAGACAGACAGATATACAGAGCAGGAGAGAGATACATACAGGGACAGATAGAGACAGACAGACAGATATACAGAGCGGGAGAGAGATACATAAAGGGACAGAGAGAGACAGACAGACAGATATACAGAGCGGGAGAGAGATACATAAAGGGACAGAGAGAGACAGACAGACAGATATACAGAGCGGGAGAGAGATACATAAAGGGACAGAGAGAGACAGACAGACAGATATACAGAGCGGGAGAGAGATACATAAAGGGACAGAGAGAGACAGAGATAGACAGATATACAGAGCAAGAGAGAGATACATACAGGGACAGAGAGAGAGAGACAGACAGACAGATATACAGAGCGGGAGAGAGATACATACAGGGACAGAGAGACAGAGATAGACAGATATACAGAGCGGGAGAGAGATACATACAGAGACAGAGAGAGAGAGAGAGAGATGGAGAGACATACAGACAAAGAGAGGGAGGCAGACATACAGAGCGGGAGAGAGATACATACAGAGACATAGACAGAGAGAGATGGAGAGACATACAGACAAAGAGAGGGAGGCAGACATACAGAGGGGGAGAGAGATACATATAGGGACATGGATATAGAGAGAGACACAGATATACAGAGCGGAAGAGAGATACATACAGGGACAGAGACACAGAGAGAGAGACACATATAGAGATATACAGAACGGGAGAGAGATACATACATTGACAGAGGCAAAGAGAGAGATGGTTGCAAGACATCGTTGATGATTCGCAAATGGACGCATCAGCAGCAGGGCATCTTGCTTACAACCCGAGAGGCCTACAGGAGAGCTGTTAGGGAGGCAAAGTTCCGCAAGAGACATGCAAATGATCGACTGACTGACCTCCGGGTTGGGAAGTTTTGACGTTGGGTCATCGACCTGCCAATTAAACAGTAAGTGCTATAAAAACATCAACAAATGAATGTACATGTCAAGTCTTGTCGGCTCAACGAGGATAAAGAAAGAGAAGGGGCAGGTCGTTAGGGCCATGGAAGGCGCACTATACAGGAAGAACTAAAGGAAATGAGAAAGACATGGTCTGGGGTATCCGGGCTTGCTCAATGCAGGATTGGCTGGGGAGCCTCTGTAGATTTGATGCTTTGTGCTTCGCTGAGAGTACAAAGAGATGATAATGATGATGATGATGATAATGACGATGATTGGCACTTTTCGTGTAAGGAATGGATTTTTAAGCAGGCAGTTATCAGCTACTGCGCTGTCTTGCCACACATCATATAATTAAGCAGCTCCACACAACGCTGACTCTACCAGTGATGGATTTGCATAATTCGCCATAAGTAGCAACAAACAATGTTTGTGTTGTAAGGTCTAGGTTCCTTGCGCTTGCATCGTCTAATTGAAAGTTTGGTCTTCATTATTTTTTTCTTCAAATGATGCTGCGTCCTTACACATAGTCGCTCTCCGCGTGACTTGGTCTTTCGCCAGTTCTTCCTCGGACCTCGTGGCTAATAGAAAAATCTGACATTGATGACTTTATATCTCAGCTTAGGTCTACCATGTGGCATCTTTCCCATCATAGTTCGCCATACAAAACGTTTTTGTGTGTGTGTCTCACTCAGTGATTGGTCTGTCGGGACCTTTCACTGTGCAACTTTGGAAGACTCGTGTGAGTGGTCTTTGTCGCTGTCATCACGTGACACTTTTGTGTTTGTGTGTGTGGGTTTCTCTTCCCCCCCCCCCCCCCCCCCCCCTTTTTTTTCTTTATTTGTTTTCCTCTTTTTTTTCGACATTACAATGGGATTTGTGTAAAAGTGTTCTATATGTTCCTCTAATTTTTAGAAATTCTTTTTGTGCTCTCTCCCTCTCTCTTGCTCTCTCTCTCCCTCTCTCTTTCTTTCTCTCTCTCTCCCATAGTTATCTTCCTCTCTGGTGATGTACATAAAAAGTTTGTGACAAAAGCCTTCTCTTTCGCTCATGGGATGTACATGAAATTTTTACGACTTCTTTCTTGCTTCTCTCTCTCCCTCTCTCTCAGTCCATTATTCTGCTTAATCTTTGCTGAAACAGTCCTAGAAATGTGACAGGACTAAACGTGCAGAAATGAAAACGAGCTCTGTTTCTGCACGTCCACACCAAGTACATGAACTCTGCGAGCCGGGCCAGTCGCCATACAAAACCTGCTCGGGAATAGAGCCACCATCCATTCTTGTTATATGTCCCAACTGTCTCAAACTTCTGGTGCTTAGTGGTCATCTCAAATGGAAACTTAGTGTACGGCAGAACCTAAGAGTTGGTTGCCATTTTCAAAAATACTGAAAGCTTGTCTTCATAAATAATCGATTTGCCCCCCCCCCTCCCCTGGCCTTTCTTGCGCTACAAACTTTGTTCAGCGCGTCCTGTTTAAGAGACAGCAGTCAATAATACCCCGCAGAGCTTAAAGAACATCACGTCTTATTCTGAGATCACGGAACAAGAACTGAGCTCCTCACTGCTAGCAACCAAGAAAAGCTGTCACATTTGTATTTATTATTAGATCACCGGGGCCCGCATTCTCGAGATAAACGAACGCTGTCACTTACACAACAGCCAGCTCTGGATTATCTTCTTAAAGAAACCCCAGATACGTGACTTATTCATTCATCGCCCGTTTCACCGTCCGCCTTGAGAAGACTCGACAGTTTCCCTCAATTGTTAACTCGACAAATACGAGTCGTGTCAGCCGCGTTGACGGTCGGGGGGGGGGGGGGGGGGGGAAGTGGCATGGTAATCATTTTCTCCGTGAAATTACCTGGAATGTGACACGTGTCAAACCATGTGTGTCACGTGTCAAACCTAACTTTCCATGGGGCGAGAGGGAATTAAGAGCTTTCTAATGTAACTGCAGATCCACAAATGCTCTGTAGGACAAAGTTTGAACTTTTATTCTGGGAAGCGTTGGCAAGCAGAGAATAAAGAACTCTCAATAAAACAACAAACACATTTTTTTTTCGTGGATTTTAATTTGAAGAGTTTCCATTTTTGACTCTTTATTCTTCTTATCTTTTTTTTTTTTTCACTTCTCGGGGTCCACCCAGCCTCTAAAACTGGGTACCCAGAGGAATCTGGGAAGGTAAATGTGGGCCGGGCATGATACTGACCGCTTCACACTTTTACGTGCCGAAGGTTATAGAAAATACGTTCCTAGCACCGTATTCCCCAATATGCCTTTAATAGCATGGAAATTAGGATTTTACCTTTTTTTTTTTAACCTACTAAGCTAGCATGAGTGTCTGAGCGGCTACGTGGTTAGTGCACTGGTCTCTCATGGCGAAGGTCGGGGGGTTCGAATCCGGCCGGAGGCACCCCAGTCACCCAGCTGTAGAAATGGGTACCCGACTTCTTCTGGAATTGGGGAAGGAAAGGCAGCCAGGCGTGATACTGACCATATCACCCTCTAGTGTGCTGACAGGTCAAGGAAAGTATGGGCACTAATACCATATCCCTATGTGCCTCTAAGGCACGACAGGATTTACCTCTACCCTAAGCTAGCATGACTTACAGAAAAGTAATGTCTTGCATAGTATAAAGTCAGTGGTGAATTATCTGCTAGGATGAAGAGTTTTAGAGGCCCAGGGCCAAAGATTTTTTAAAAATTCTTTATTATTCCACGTAACAATCATTTGTAAACATTGTTACTACACGGGCATGTTCTGTTATTCAAAAGACAGTGGCGTATCAAGTATGTTTGGTCTGTAACACAGATATATAATAATAATAATAGTGAAGATAACAACTAGAGGAGAAACAGGCCTTATATTAGGGGATGGACAGGTAGAGGCGGGAGAGGGGGGGGGGCACTCAATAAGCTTATAGCCTTAATGACCTGGGTGGTTTGTTAAATCGTCACAGCGTACAACACTTAATCTGACCAACGATACCTGTATATGAGCATGTGGCATTTAAATGTCTTAAGATATTAAAGTTTCAATCTTCACCAGATATTAGAACATCTTGTAAATTATCGATTAAAAAAAAAAAGAATCAGAACTTTTTCAGCTCGTCAGTTACCGTAGTCGGTTTATATTTTTTTTTAAACGTACGTGTACTATCTCACTGTAACTGGGAGCTGGTGTTCTTTGCAGCCGATGCTGTGGAGGTATTGAGGTACAGCATCGTATCGGCGTGGGAGCGGGTTATGGCAGCTACTTTTTGAGTCCCGGAGTACAGCTAAAAACGGGGGGGGGGGGTGCAATGCTTCTTTCGCAGACTCCACCACCATGGCGATCCATGCCCCCCGTTAGCCAGGCTAGACTTGTAACCGGGGGTACCAACGGGGAGGTGGGACAGGGTCTTGGTCAGCTACGGTCCGCTAACCCTTGACGCTAGCATACCGGCTATGGGTCGCTGATCGCCTCATCGGACAGGCGCCTTCACAGCGAGGTCGGCTGGAGGATAACTGGGCCAGGATGATGATGATGATGATGATGATGATGATGATGACAACGACGATGATGAATTTGCTTGGAGGAGAATCGGCCAGTTTTGAGTCTGGTGCAACTTGTGAACACGTTTGTAAAGATTAAATCACGTGGCAAACAAGCAACATTTCACGCGGACATTTCATTCCCGTGGATGTTTGTAAAATGTTTAATTCTACATTTAAAGAAAAAAAAAAAGTATAAGGCACCGAACGTTATGTTGAGAAAACCGGTATTTTTGAAAGATTGTTCACGGACACCGAAAGAAAAGTACATGTGTACCAGTTTAAACCAACATCGCTGAAGTTAAAGATGAGCATTAACAGAAAATTAAAATGTCTTTATCATTAATAATCCAATTTTCTGTCGGTGCGAGCTGTTTGCATAAGAGATCTTTAACAAGGGATAGACAAGGTTTGAAGTGATAAATAGTTTATTTCTCATCATCATCACCATCATCATCATGTGCCGTGCCGACTGGGGTTTGCTATTATGCTTCTCCACAGTAGCCCATCCATCCTTCATGAGGGCCGTCAGCTCACTTGGTGATCTCCTCTCACACCGTCTCTCTCATTGATACTCACTCTCCCTCTCTCTCTCTCCCTTTGTCTCTCCCTCTCTCTCTCTGTCCCTTTCTCCCTCTTTCCCTTTCTCTCTCACTCCCTCCCTTTTCCTTTCTCCCTCCCTCTTTCCCTCTCCCTTCCTTCCTCTCTCTATTCCCCTCCTTCCCTCTTTCTCTCTCTCCCTTCTCTCCCTTCCTCTTTCTCCATACCTTTCTCTTTCTTCCTCTCTCTTCCTCTCTGTCTCTCTTTCCCTCCTCCTCTCTCTTTCCCTCTGTCCCTCCTCTCCCTCCTTTCTCTCTTCCTCTCTCCTTCCTTCCATCTCTCTTCCTCTCTCCTTCCCTCAATCTCTCTCTTTCCCTCTCTCTTCCTCTCTTTCCCTCTTCTTCTCTCTTCCTCCCTCCTGTTCTCTCTCTTTCCCACTCCCTCCATCTCTTTCCCTCTCCCTCTCTCTTCCTCTCTCCTCCCTTCCTCTCTCTTCCTCTCTCCCCCTCTCTCTCCCTCCCCCTCTCTCTCTCTGTCTCCCTCCACACTCTCTCTCTCTCTCTCTCCCTCTCTCCAAGACTGACAAAAAAAAAAAAATTACAATGAAACAATTACGCGAAAGACTCCGACAATGAGATTTCACGAACCAGATACACAAAATCTTTTATCAAGATGGCGCCAACAGTCTCGAATTTTTGGACCGAACAAAACCAGAATTTACAGATTCTTTTTTGGAATCCTTTATAACTGTGTTAATTGGCTTCATTATGAGCTACAGTTCAGATTCCCACGTTTAGCAAGGGTCAAGTTATCTCCCCTCCAGCTTCACCTCTTCTTACTTTGTTTTTTCTCAGTTCCAGGTGAAAGAGGAACACGACACCTTGGAATTATATCAGATTTGTTAGTTCCCGTGTTTTCTGAGAGCATTTTAGTCCAGTGTGCTCATTCTGTGCTCTAGTGTGGGCGCAGGGACATGACAAGTAGACAGAATTGCAACTAACCACATATACAGGTATACGGGTGTTACCCATGAAGAGAGCTTTTTGGCCGAAATATTGGGTAGTTTTTTTTTCCTCACTTTCAATATTTTTTTCTCTCTTTTTTTTTTTTTTTTGCTTGAAAGTCACGTACCAGTACTGTTTAAGGTCACGGGTCATGTATCATTGTTGATTTAAGGTCACGGGTCATGTATCATTGTTGATTTAAGGTCACTGGTAGTATAGCTCATCATTGCTGTTTTAAGGTCACATGTTCAGGCCACACATTTAAGAGGTTTAAGGTCACAAATCATTGTTGATTTAAGGTCACGGGTCATGTGTCATTGTTGGTTTAAGGTCACTGGTAGTATAGCTCATTATTGCTGTTTTAAGGTCACAGGTCATGCATCATTGTTGATTTGAGGTCACGGGTAGTATAGCTCATTATTGTTGATTTAAGGTCATGGATCATATATCATTGTTGGTTTAAGGTCACGGATAGTATAACTCATTATTACTGTTTTAAGGTCACAGGTCATGCATCATTGTTGATTTAAGATCGCGGGTCATGTATCACTGTTGATTTAAGGTCACGGGTCATGAATCATTGTTGGTTTAATGTCACAGGTCATATATTATTGTTGGTTTAAGGTCATGGGTCATATACTATTGCTGGCTTAGGGTCACGAGTAATATACTCTCTCTCTCTTTCTCTCTCGCTCTCTCTCTCTCTCTCTCTCTCTCTCTGAACCTTAAGTGCCCAGGGCACATGGGGCTTCCGCAAGGGTTTTCCACAAATGCCTGTCCTTTGACTTTTTTTTTCTGCTCTTGCCCAGGTGAGCCCTCTAATGCTCAATATCCTTTCTGTTGTTCTCCATGTCTCTTTTAGTCTACCCTTACTTCTGTTCCCCTGTGGTGTCCAGCTTAGTGCTATTTTTGGTAGTGAGTTGTCAGTCATTCGGAGCACATGTCCCAACCATTGCCAGCGTCTTTCCTCAATAATTGTTGTCAGTGGTTTCATCTGTATTTCTGCCAACAAGATGTTATTTCTTACGGTGTTTGGCCAAAATATTTTTTTAATTCTTCGTAAACATTTAGTCTGGAAAGAATTCATCTTGTTTTCTATGGTTTTGGTGATTTTCCAGCATTCACTTCCATAGAGTAATACATTTAGAACATTACTCTTAAATATCCTGATTTTCGTATTTATGCTTAGTTTTTTTAGATTTCCACATAGTCTGCAGCACTGCAAAAGCCTGATTTGCTCTAGTAAGTCTGCTGTTGATGTCCTCTGTGCTGTCTCCAGTTTCTACTACTCTACTGCCAAGGTATACAAATTCATTGACCTCCTCCACTAACTTGCTATCTGCTCTGAGTACATTTCTGTTGTTCACATTTTGTTTCATTAACTTTGTCTTTCCTACGTTGATCTTTAGTCCTATGTTGTTTGCATTCTGAGTTAGATTGTTTATTTTGTCTTGCATATCTTTGTGGCTGCTTGATAGTAGACAAATGTCGTCCGCAAAGTCAAGGTCCTCCAGCATTGTGTCAAGGAGCCATTGTAATCCTCTGCGTTTGTCTGATGTTGCCACCTTCATTAACCAGTCTAGGGTAATATACTATGGCTGGTTTAAAGTCACAGGCTATGTGTCATTGCTGGTTTAGGGTCGCGTTAAAATAATAATAATAATAATAACCATTAGATATCACTGTCTTAATCCTTCTGATTTTTTTTAATAACTATTACTGACGATATCTCTTTCTCATATCCGCAGGCATATCACCAATATCAAGACTATACTGCTGAACCTTCAGGTCTCAGAGATGAACAATTTCAACACATTCAACAACGATGATATAGCTCAGATCTTATCATCTCACTTTCCAAGGCTGAACCTCGATCGTAAGCTCGGGAACTACTTCAGTCGAGGATACTTCGTCCATGGAGATAAGTACCACCGGGAGTACACCCACAGTTCCCTGGCTATTCTGCCTTTCTTTCACGACCATGGCGGCCATTTTGAAAAATGTGTCATGGACACAGCAGCCGCACACAATGAAGCTGTTTCCCCTAAAATGACATTTTGGAACAGACTAAAGTGGGATACGTCGTCTGAAGGGGTGTTTAGGTTTAAACATAAGTTTAAACTTCACTATGGGGAGGCCTCTTTTGGGGTATGTGACATTTACGGCATGAAAACCACTGACAACAGTGACACTACTAATGGTCACAACGATTATATGGATACAAATTCTTCCGGAAATTGGGCAAAAGCATCGACCGCTGGTGGCGTCTGGACAAAATGTGGTCATGCTGTCATAATGCAAGACCCAATAACAATGGCCCTAGCAGATTTTGGAGACTGCTTTCTAAATTCAGCAGGCAGACCTCTTTGCCAAGTGCTACACGATGGGAGAACTACTGTGGAAGAATGGATAGCTCTAAGGGGTAACGTTGTCTTCAGAAATATCCTATTCAGCTCAGACATATGCCAGAACAAGAGTGTAAATGGAAGGATTCATGCTGCAAGGAACGTTTCTGAAACTAGTCATGAGTCTATTCAAAAACTATGTGAAAGCAGTCACAAAAAATTTATTGACAGCCTGGAACCTGATGCAGTTAAAAGCCTGTTGACCTTCATCACGGAAAACATTCATAACTTCTTCTCCGTGGTTGGAACATTTGAAGATCTAGAGAGCTCTTTAATTCTGCTGCATCATGTTTTTCGGTTTCCTCTACACAAATGTGGCTTTTTGTCTACAGCTGGTCGAAGAACTTCAGAGTGGAATCCAAAACATGTCAACCCCACAAGGAATGCCCCATACCAAGGTGGTGCATCAGATATGTCAAAGAAAAATTTTCTAGAAAATTTTGCTAACAAAAATGTAGCATTCCTATCAAAACTAGATACAGATAGTCAAGATGACATGCCTTTCCTCGAAACTTTGAGGGATATTGAAAACAGTTTATTACAAGGTAAGGCAAGCAGACAGGCAGTCACACTGACCTCACATGTGAAGGAAAACCACATTTCAGGCAGTCTGCTTCACACCACCACCACCAAGGAGACGAGTGATACGTATAAAATCTTGAAAGACGGAGATGATAACTATCAAAAGTATACTGATTTGGAAGCTGATGAAAGCAGTAATGAAAACATGTCCTCCAGTAATCCCCCAGAAAATCAGTATATCACATCTAACAATACTGAGCATTTTGTTGAGCTGCCAGAGAACAGGGGCAGTAATCAAGATAATCTCAATATGGAAAATATCAACACGGTTATCGTGGACGATGTGAAACAGCAGAATCTACTAGATTTAGTTTCTGAATATATTTCCTCACTGAATGCTCAACAGGGGAAGGTCAGTCCCCCTAAAACCAGACTCTACAAGAGATTAATGGCCAGCGATAAGGTGAAGAAGTCACTGGCTCTTGATCTTCAGATTTATGATGCCATTAAAAAGCTTCACAGAGCCCAAAAGCAACTGTTTTTTAATTCCATGAAATCCACTTGATCAGTCAATTCCATCACATTTTCATGCGCCCATTTCTCATAGTGGCATAGTGGTTAGTGCACTGGTCTTGCACAGCGAGGTCAGTGATTCAAATCCAGCTGAAAGCACACCCCCGACCAGTCGCCCAGATGTAGAAATGGGTACCGGAAGCCTTCTGGAGCTAGGAAAAGAGGGGCAGCCAGTTGTAGCGCTGACCATTCCACTCTTTGGTGTGCTGACAGGTCAAGGAAAATAGGGCACTAACACCGTGTCAATTGTCAAGGCGTGAGAAGTTATCAAGAGGAGAACTCTTTCTTTATTCAGATTAAAGCAATTGTCTCCCTTCGTCCTTTATTTCTAAAACAAAATACTGCTACAACTTTGAGGCATTTGTGGTGTGTTAGCAGTAAGTTATGACGACCGCAGGATTGTTGTGCTTCTGTTACCAAAGCCAAGGGGCCAGAACTGATCCAGGCTGTGTTTTGTGAACTTAAACTTTACCAGTGATTAACGTGTTGTCTGATGTAGTCCACTTCTTGGGGTCAGCATCAGGAAATCACACAGTCCACTCCCTATCTGATATGATGATGTTATTCCTGTCTTTGAAAGTCGACCCGAGAGAACATGAAGTAAACAACTGGAGAGAGAACTCTAAGAACAGAGATGAACTGAGATTGTATCTGTAGTAAACGAGAGAGAGCTAGAAACAGAACTGAACTGAGATTAGATTGTAGTAAACAACTGGAGAGAGAACTCTAGGAACATAGATGAACTGAGATTGTATCTGTAGTAAACGAGAGAAAAAGCTAGAAACAGAACTGAACTGAGATAGATTAAACAACTGGAGAGAGAACACTAAGAATAGAGATGAACTGAGATTGTATCTGTAGTAAACGAGAGAGAAAGCTAGAAACAGAACTGAACTGAGATTAGATTGTAGTAAACAACTGGAGAGAGAACACTAAGAACAGAGATGAACTGAGATTGTATCTGTAGTAAACAAGAGAGAAAGCTAGAAACAGAACTGAACTGAGATTAGATTGTAGTAAACAACTGGAGAGAGAGAAAACCCTAGGAACAGAGATGAATGAAGGCAGACTGAATCTTCAGCGATAAGCCTTGACGGCTTGGAGAGCTGATGAGAGAGACTCTAGTACTTACATCTTCGGCAGGTTCATTTTCGCAGCGACACAAAAGTCCATAACCACCACATGCGAGCAGGCTTGCATAAAGCTTGACAGATACTGTAGAACCATCTCTACTCTTTCACTCCAGAACAACACTGGCAGGGTTGGTAGATCTTACCCACTCCAGAACAACACTGGCAGGGTTGGTAGATCTTACCCGCTCCAGAACGTTGCATCAGTTTAATCTGGAGTTGGACTTTCTCGTTGGAAAACCTTGACGTGGTTTGGATATCAGTATATCCCCAGCGGGTGAGAGGTGGTTACCCATCCAGTCCAGCGCTGGACTTTCTCACTGGAAAACCTCAGCGTGATTAGGATACGCATGCATCCCGGTTGGGTGAGAGGTGGTTGCCTACCTAGACTGCCCTGATCCAGTGTCTCCGACTTCAGCATTTTGTGGTCGTGGCCACTACCCTTCCTAGTTGTGACCAGGATGGAGCTTTTGTCCAGGAGGACGAGTCCTCGCCACTAGTAAGTTTCACCCCTGGATTACAACTTTGATGCAGAAGTTAGGGCAATTATTGCTGCAGTTGAAAAACTATCAGACTCCAGAATTGATACATGTCCTGTAGTAATTCTCACAGATGCGAGATCAGTACTGGAAGCTCTTCAGTGCAACAAACTACCAGACCTTAAAGATGCCTTATCAAAAATTGGCTTACAACATGGGGTCACTTTGCAATGGATTCCCTCCCACTGTGCGATACCAGGCAATGAGAAAGCTGACCATCTGGCCAAAGAGGGCACTGAAATGGAGCAACCAGACATACCAATCACCTATAATCAGAAGAAAAGCATGATAAAAACCTACAGGAAGCCACAAACACCACTACATGATGACTATCACATGCTAAACAGAAAGGAACAAGTCACCATCTTCACTTCCTAAGTCATATGTATACAAAGTTTAAGGTTGGTACTACTAATCTATGTACATGTGCCCAGGTGCCCCAAACTGTGGAACATATCCTCCAGAACTGCATCAACTACGAGACACTGAGAAATAATTACTGGCCCAGTGAAACCACTAAAGAAGATAAGCTATGCGGTTCCATACATGAGTTACAAAAAACAGTGAAATTTATCCAAGAGACAGAACTGCAGATATAGACAGACAATGCGAACGAAGAAGAAGAAGACCCCTGGATTGAGCCGGTTTAGGCTTATTATCCCAGTATGGGCGTGTGTATAGGACGTGACCGACCTCTAGAGCGGAGGTACCGTGACATGGGTAGTCATCAAGTTTCACCCCTTGGTTAAGCCGGTTTAGGCATATTTCACCTGTATATCGGACGTGACCGGCTTCTAGAGCAGAGGTGCCATAGTATGAGTAGCTCTCGCCGCGAGACTACTGGACATACCGATTAAGCTTCACTTTATCCTTTCCATCAACTTTTCACAGTGGCGCCGCACGGCGACCCTAATTGCTTTTTCGCATTTTCTTCATTGGCCGGGAGGAGTTTCACTCTACTCATGGCATCCGAAGAATCTCGCCAGCAGTGTCTCAGTTTAACCCCTGGGTTAAGCCAGTTCATGCAATTCGCCCGGCATGAGTGCACATAGGACGTGGCTGACCTCCAGAGCAGAGGTGCCGTGATTTTAGCAGTCCTGACCTCGATACTACTGATTACTTCACTTAATCCTTTCTTTCACCTTTTCCACGGTGGCGCCGGGAGGAGCCCCACTCCAGGCACGGCAACTGAAGAATCTCGCCAGTGGCGAATGTACCCTTCCAAGGTCTTCTCTAAATTCTCATGACGTTTAATGTGTCCAAACTTTAAAAGTTTTCTCTCTTTAATCTTCTTTACTAGCCAACCTTTTTCAATATTAAGTTCTTGTAGTATGGTTATATTTGTTCTTTTTTGTGTCCATGATGTTTGAAGGACTCTTCTGTAGCATTTACATTCAAAGGCATTTATGTGTTTCTCAGCTGTTTTGTTAAGTGTCCAGGTCTCATAGGCATATGTTGCGATGGGAAAAATGTGTGCCAACAGTAATAAACACAATAAAGCAAACCTGCAACCTGCAAACCAGCTAACAACAATGATGGAGGTGTGATCTTCTTCTTCGTTCGCTTCTACCATCAAGACCGCCCCGTGATCCTACTGAATTTACTCCTGTGATAGGACCACAAGATGTCCTGTGGTCCCCGAGAGGATCACAAGAGGTTCAGAGTATCGCGGGGCTTGGGCCTGTATTCTTGGTGGGTCACAGAAGCAGGATTTCGTGGTGGAGGTGAGATGATTCCCATTTGCTTTTATACCACCAGACAACCATTACTCTCTACTGCTCCACCTACAAATGAATGAGATCTGTGGATCCTTTCCATCATTAATGTGATAGTCCATCAGCGATGGTTCTCTATATGTCATTTGAAACAAAGAGTGAGTGAACAGTGAATGGACAAATGTTGAGCAATGTGGAGAAGACTGGCAAGAGATATTTTACCATGTTTCTTTCAGTGAGAAAATAAAGTTGTTTATTTCCGGTTCGTCTTCAATTATTTATTAAACAAAAATTTGAAATTTAAATTAGTTTATTCATATTTTCTTTTTTTTTTGTTTGTTTTTTCCTTTTGTTTTTACTACTGCTGCTACTACTTCCACTATCACTGTACTACTACCACTATCACTACTACTACTACTACTATCACTACTACCACTACCGTCTACTACTACTATTACTACTACCACTACTATCTACTACTACTACTATCACTACTACTACTACTGTCTGTTACTACTATTACTACTACCACTACTATCTACTGCTATTACTATCACTACTACCACCACTATCTACTACTGTCTATTACTACTATCTACTACTACCACTACTATCTACTACTATCACTACTACTACCACTACTACTATTACTACTACCACCACTTTCTACTACTACTGCTACTACTATTACTACTACCACCACTATCTACAATTACTACTATTACTACTACCACCAATATCTACAATTCCTATTACTACTACCTCCAATATCTACCATTAATACTACCACCACTATCTACAATTATTACTACTACTACTACTAGTACCACTACTATTACTCCTACCACCACTATCTACAATTACTACTACCACCACTATCTACAATTAATACTACCACCACTATCTATAATTACTACTACTACTACTACCACTATTTACAATTACTACTACTACTGCCACCACTATCTACTACTACTATTACTACTACCACCACTATCTACAATTACTACTACTATCTACTACTATTACTAATACAACCACTATCTATAGTTACTACTATTACCATTACCACTACTATCTACATTTACCATTACTACTACCACCACTATCTACAATTAATACTACTACCACAATCTACAATTACTTTGACTACCAATATCTACAATTAATACTACCACTACTATCTACAATTAATACTACCACCACTATCTACAATTAGTACTACCACCACTATCTACAATTACTACTACCACCACTATCTACAATTAATATTACTACTACCACCACTATTATCTACACTTACTATTACTACTATCACCATTATCTACAATTACTACTACTACCACTATTATCTACAATTACTTTTACTACTACCACCACTATCTACAATTAATACTACCACCACTGTCTACAATTACTACTACTTCTATCTACTACTATTACTACTTCCACCACCACCACCACTAGTACTACTACTACTACTACTACTACTACCACTACTACTTTTCTTCAAGGAGTACATCAATATTGCCCACCACTGATCTACACGAGTAAACTCGGCACTCATTCTTCTACACCAGTGGTTCCCAAAGATTCTACACCCAGGGACCAGTTTTTCATACTTCCGATAAATTACAAACCACTGACATGTAATGCAGTCTCACAGTGCTATAAAACCTGACTTTATTTTGTATGAAACAAGATGGCACTTAACACCAAACTGATAACACCTTCGCAAGACCACCGGTGATGCTCTGCGTATCACAAGCTGGAAACCGCTGTTCTACATGGCTTAACGCCACGGGACAATATTTGTTTTCCCGGCCTCTGTCGTCCGTGCCATTAGTTATCGAGCAGTAGCTGCCAAACCCAGCGCAAAGAGCGGGAGACATGAAGTGGGGGAATTGAACCATCCCCGCGCCTTACAGAGAAAGTGAAATAATGGCTATAAGGCGACCTGAAAAATCCCCCCCCCCCTTTTTTTTTCTCTTTTTTTGTTTCTCTTTTAACAGACGCAACCATAGCAGACACTGCAGCTGAGATCATAAAGATAATAATAGATTTTTTTTTTTGTTTCGATAAACTGAGAAGAGAAAGAGATTGTTATGTTTGCTGGGACAAAATGAACCTGCAGTTTAAAAGTAAAGACGATCAGAGATTCAGCAAAAGAATGTAATCAAACGTAATTGCAAAATTAAGTAATCAGGCACGTCAGTCCCTGGTTCCTGTGCGTATGTTTACCCCCACACTCCATCCCTCTCCCCTCATGTGTGTACAGTTTGATCTGGTGTTGAGTGAATGCATGCGATGACTTATGTTGTAAGTAATGAAAGTTATGTATAAGTAAACAAACACTGCAAGCTAACTCCCAAAAAAAAAGGACAAAAACTAGTAAAGTACATGCTACCAACTGTCCTAAAAAGGACAAACGACAATTTACACTCTAGATTTGCACAACCCAACTGAAACTACCACCACGGGAACTATATTAACTTGAACTACTACTACAATTGAAACATGATCTTCTCTCTGCCCTACATCTCAGCCACCTCTCTTCTATCGCTTCTTAACCGGTTTGTTTGTTTTTTTTAAATCTGCGTCTCTCCCTGTCTGTTCACACTTTGTGCTCTTTCGTGCGACTTTGCAGCTCTCGTCCATCGAAATGCATAAGCCTAACTTTGACACCAAAGTTTCCTGAAGTAGATTTCTAAGGGATGCTACGCTTTCTTTATCCCATGTCATGGAAAATACGGGCCTAACACCGTATTCCTCAATATGCCGTAATGGCTCTAGCATTCACACACGTTCTCCATCAAAAAGTCCCTTCAAGAGTTCGTGGCCATGTTCAGTAACAAGTCAGTCACCAGACAAACATGTACGCCGCCACTTGTTTACATGTGTGCTGTAGTGATGTCCGAACAGACCGGCAGACCTACTAACCCATAACTACTATACTCAATGCTATGAGGTGGGGCAGCGGACAGCTAAAGATAGCCCAATCATGACAGAGACCCTATGGGGACACGATGTCTGTCCCCGTCAAAAATGGGTACAGAAACATTATCCCTGTATTTTACTAGACATCATCATCATCATCGTGTTCCGTGCCGACTGGCGTTGGCTATTATTCTTCTTCAGAGTACCCGATCCTTCACGCAGGCCATTAGCTCACTTGGTGATCTCCTTTCACATCATTTCGTCAGACTGTCCTGTATCATTTCTCTCGGTCTTCAACTGGCTCTTCTTCCTTTTGTTTTTCCTGTTGTTATAATATTTTCAACGCCCTCTCTTCTCATTGTACGTCCCATGAAAGTACATTGTCTCTCTCTTATCTTTTATTTTATTTTGACAACATTTTGTTTTGTCTCTCCAGCTGTTCTCAAACATTCTCCATTAGTAATCTTTGCTGTCCAGGGGATTCGCAACATTCTTCTAATAAACCACATTTCTGCTGCTTCCAATGATTTGTGTGCAGACTTGCCTATTGTCCATGATTCACGTCCATATAACAAGATAGGTTTAATATAGCACTTTAGACTTGTTTTCTAATATTCATTGATAAAGATATGTTGCATAATATGTTTCTCATTCTCTGAAATGCAGTCTTTTCTTGGCCTATTCTGTTCCTAATTTCTGCTCTGCATTTCCCATCTGAAGTTATCACTGCTCCAATGCATATGAATTTCCGCACCTGATTTAGAATCGTTCCATTTAATTGTACACTGCATTTTGGTGGATTCTGTTTCTTAGATATAACCATAGTCTGTCTTCAAAGTAATGCCTTTCTGTTCACTTTCTTTAGCGACTTTATGCAAGAGGTTTTGCAGGTCTTGTTGGCTCTCAGCTATTAGTACTGTGTCGTCAGCGTACAGAAGGTTGTTAATATTGTATCCTCCTATTTTTATAACTGGTTCTGTGATGATCGTTCTTAGAATATTCTTGGTGTACATAGAAAAAAGGTCTGGAGATAGTACACATCCCTGACGCACTCCTTCTAGACCTATCGGGACAAAATAGGGTGATGTGATCGTTATTCGAATTCAAGAACAACGCAGAGATAAAGCAGATGACTGAATAACAACCAGTCTCATGGGTGATCAGGAAAAGGAGATGGACATATGTTGGTCACTTGATGAGAAGAAACGATCACAGAATCCCAAAACAAGCTATCAAGTGGAACACAACAGGTCGAAGAAAAAGAGGCAGGCCACGTGAAACTCTAAGGAGGACATTGTTAACAGAGGTCAAATTAATAGGCATAAAATCCCTTGATGAGGTTGAAAAGCTCTCCAAAAACAGGAAAACTTGGCGAACTACCTTGCGAGCCGTATGTGACGTTTAACGGCACGAGAAATATATAGGATATATAAGATCGTTATTCACCTATGCTTCTCCAGGTCCGGGGGAAGCTAGTTATCACTTTCTACAGCTAGGATTCCAACCACCAAACTTGCCGCGAGAGATGAATGCATTAACCACTAGGTTACTCATGACGCCATATAGATGCTGAATAGGGCCTCTATATTATAGGAGCATCAAGGGCTGGAGGAAGGGGGACAACCCAGAAAATTCAATATAACGGATGACAAACTATTACAGGGCTGAGAGATTCTTACATCCTTTCCGTGCCGTTTAACGTCACACAGGGCTCGCTAGGTGATTCGGCAAGTTTTCCTGTTTTCAGCGAGCCTCAACCTCATCAAGGGCTTTTATGCCTACTAATATGGCCTCTCTTAATACTGTCCTCTTTAGAGTTTCACGTGGTCGACCTCTTTTTCTTCGGCCTCTTGTGCTCCACTTCACAACTTGTTTTGTTTCGTCTTATCACGTGACCGACATGGAGTTTTTTTTTTTTTTCTGATCATCCATGAGACTGGTTGTTGTTCAGTCATTTGCCTTATCTCTGCGTTGTTCTTGAATTCGTTCCACTTTATCCCTAGTATTTTCCTTGGGCATATGTTTTCAAAAGAGTTTAATCTGCTGTCTATTTCTTTAGTTGTTTTCCAGCTTTCACATGCATACATAAAGATGGATATTACATTGCGAGATTATGGGGTGTAAAATGATTTGAGCGGATCACTTACGTGACACATCGAGCGAAACATGTTTACAGCTTTACAGATTATCAGAGGCATATCCTTCCTCTCATTTGTTTGTCCCCCTATCACCAACACCAAGATCAGTGTTTTGAGTCTTCTAAAGTCATGGCACCACTACCAAGATCAGTGTTTTGGGTCTTCTAAACTAATGACGTCAACATAAAGATCAGTGTTTGTGTTTTGTAAACTCATGACACCAACACAAAGATCAGTGTTTTGAGTCTTCTAAAGTCATGGCACCAACACCAAGATCAGTGTTTGGGTCTTCTAAACTCATGGCATCAACACAAAGATCAGTGTTTGTGTTTTGTAAACTCATGACACCAACACAAAGATCAGTGTTTGAGGACTTCTAAACTAATGACACCAACACAAAGAACAGTATTTGGGGACTTCTAAACTAATGACACCAACACAAAGAACAGTATTTGGGGACTTCTAAACTAATGACACCAACACAAAGATCAGTGTTTGAGGACTTCTAAACTAATGACACCAACACAAAGAACAGTATTTGGGGACTTCTAAACTAATGACACCAACACAAAGATCAGTGTTTGAGGACTTCTAAACTAATGACACCAACACAAAGAACAGTATTTGGGGACTTCTAAACTAATGACACCAACACAAAGAACAGTATTTGGGGACTTCTAAACTAATGACACAAACACAAAGATCAGTGTTTGAGGACTTCTAAACTAATGACACCAACACAAAGAACAGTATTTGGGGACTTCTAAACTAATGACACCAACACAAAGATCAGTGTTTGAGGACTTCTAAACTAATGACACCAACACAAAGAACAGTATTTGGGGACTTCTAAACTAATGACACCAACACAAAGATCAGTGTTTGAGGACTTCTAAACTAATGACACCGACACAAAGAACAGTATTTGGGGACTTCTAAACTAATGACACCAACACAAAGATCAGTGTTTTGGATCTTCTAGACTCATGACGTCAACACAAAGATCAGTATTTGGGTCTTCTAAACTCGACACTAAAGAGTAAACTGTAAAAAAAAAAAAAATATGACGGGCATGAAAAGAAATCGTGATTTTTTAAAAAATTCAGGTTAGCTATCATTTGAAATATTACAATCTCCAGAGAGCAACTTAGCAAAATATTTACCGAAGTCCTTGCTTCAAGTCACAACCGTTAACTTATGATTTACTTCCGTCATGTCCCAGTGCTCTGTCTATTTTTTTAGGCTGATAATAGATTTCGGAAATTTTACAGGCAAAATTTTTGAACTTTTACATCTGCAGGCACAGAAAAGAGAAAGGGGAGGCTCAACCTCCCAGGGCCGTAATTGTCGATACGCCTCTAAAACCTCGATATTTTCACTGAATCTTCTTCTCCAGGAGGTAAGGCTGCGCTGTCATGTGACATCACACGTGATGTTTATATTAAAATGGCGGCTTAATCCAGTGGAAGTGTTTTCTGACATTATTTTTCATGCAAGTATAATTTTTAAATCACGTATATATTGTGACAGTTTAATAAAACTGCAATGCCCCGTTTAGCTTTGACGAACAGCATATGCTGTCATACACAGTAAAGTAAACATATTTCTTAATATTCCATAAAATGACCATCTCTAAGACTGATGTTAGTCTGGTTAGACGTTATCCACATCTAACGTGAATGTGTTTTGAATAATCAAGTTATGAGAAAATCATTCTTAAATGAAGTCATAATAAGTATAACTTAGGAAAACCTACCATTTCACACCGACCAATCTATTGCATGTTACAGCTTGTGTGATCAAATGAGTGAACGGGTCATACGAGAGACAAAGGCAGTGAGAAAGCGGGCAAGCTGGCAGAAGTAGCATCAATTCAGGGAACCCTAAAAAATGGACAAGGAGGATCTTGCAAGAGCCACTTTGGATAGGCTGCATATGGAGACTGACGTCAGGTTGAATGATGACATCAGGAGGATGATCAAATTAGGGGGAGGAGAGGGGAAGTGGACGTTTGTTTCTGAAAGAAGTGGTTTAGAGCATTAGCCCATAACCAGTGTGTGACCAGCTCCATCAGCAGGTGCATGTTCAGTGGGTGTTGGAGCAGAAGGTGGAGCTCATGTGGGAATGCCCGGAGTGTGGGGATGCCAGTCTGTGATTACAGTTACAGTTTATAAACCAGCAGAAATGAGGATCGGAAATATGTTAATTCATTCATTCATTCATTCATTTGCATGTCCCGTGCGGAACTTTGCCTCCCAAACAGCACTCCTGTAGGCCTCTCGGTTGTGAGCAAGATGACCTGCCGCTGCTGCATCCATTTGCAGATCGTCATCAATGTCTTGCAGCCATCTTCATTTTGGTCTTCTTCTCTTTCTTTTTTCTCATTATGTATCCTTCCAGTATAGTCTTATCTAAACTATCATGACGTTTAATGTGTCCAAAATATTTAAGTTTTCTCTCTTTAATCCTCTTTATTAGCCAGCCTTCTTCAATATTAAGCTCTTGTAGTATAGATATATTTGTTCTTTTTTGTGTCCACGATATTTGGAGAACTCTTCTGTAGCATTTACATTCAAAGACATTTATGTGTTGTTTCTCAGCTGTTTTGTTAAGTGTCCAGGTCTCACAGGCATATGTTGCGATGGGAAAAATGCATGCCCTTAAAAATCTTATTTTTGTGGTTCTGTCTGCTCCTCTCCACAGATTCTTTATTTGTTTTACTTTCTGAAGAGTTATAGATGTCCTCCTTTTAATTTCCCTCATTGTATCTCCATTATTAGTTAGTAGTGATCCAAGATATTCAAAACTCTCCACTTCTTCCAGTTCTTCCTCATTCATACATATTTCAGCTGCCTTGTTTGTTTTGTCAGTAATATGTATCACTTGAAAATGTAATTTAGATAACACTTATTTCTGCACTGAAGTCTAAGTTAATGAGAAGAAAAGAGAATTTTTAGAAAAAAAATCCACAGACATCTCCAAGGCATCACAAGAATTTTGATGTTTTCTAGAGTGATTTTGTTGGTAGGAAAAAAAAAAGACAGGAAAATGATGAAACAACCAGTTCAAAGCTTGTCACTATCATAAAATGAGAAAACTCAGTCATTATTGACAGACATAAATTTATCTTGTCTTTATTTATGTCAGGATATAATTATTTTGTATGTTTTAGATGCAAGTGCAAGGAGTGAAAACAAATCTTTTCTCAAGTGCTGTGGCCTTGACTTAGTTTGCAAGATGACGTGTGAACATATTGTTAGAGGTGAGTATTAGCTTCTGTGAAAAGATGAAAATGCCACTGTAAATTGATGAATGTCTTAAAACAGATGTTTATAATAATTGATGAATGTCTTAAAACAAATGTTCATAATAATTGATGAATGTCTTAAAACAGATGTTCATAATAATTGATGAATGTCTTAAAACAGATGTTCATAATAATTGATAAATGTCTTAAAATAGATGTTCATAATAATTGATGAATGTCTTAAAACAGATGTTCATAATAATTATGAATATCTTGAAACAGATGTTCATAATAATTGATAAATGTATTAAACCAGATGTTCATAATCATTGTTACAGTTACAGACCCACATTTGAGTGTTCAGTATGTTCCCACAAACCATCCTCTTTCACCTAAGGGTAGGCCACTGCAGACTACTGAGCCACCTGCATCGACTCAAAATGTCTCACACAGACGAGTGTCCATGTAGCAGTGGAGTCCAGACTCCAGAACATATCATACAAGAGTGCCCAAACCATGCAGACCTGAGATGTGAGACATGGCCAGAGGACACAAGCTTGGGGCAAAAGCTTTAGGGGGCTCCTATCAGGATCTGGAGAGGACAGCGGGCTTTGCCATGTCTGAAGGATCTGAAGTGACCAGTGACCTCGAACGCAGAAGAAGAAGAAGAAGTATGTTCCTGTACCTCCTACTTACTGTCAGAGTCATCAGTGTCACCGGTCCTGTTGGGGGCCAGTACAATTTCAAAAGATTAATGATCACACTCCACTGACAGCAGTTATTGAGGAAAGACGCTGCCGATGGTTGGGACATGTGCTCCGGATGACTGACAACTCACTACCAAAAATAGCACTAAGATGGACACCACAGGGGAACAGAAGTAAGGGTAGACCAAAAGAGACATGGAGAAGAACAACAGAAAGGATGTTGAGCAATAGAGGGCTCACCTGGGTAAGAGTGGGGGAAAAAAAGGGCAAAGCACAGGCATTTGTGGAAAACCCTTGAGGAAGCCCCATGTGCTCTGGGCACTTAAGGTTCAGAGAGAGTGTGATCACGCTAGGATTTTTCAAAACTGGTACAGCTGTACTTGTCTTTCACCTTGCATGAAGCACTCTCTGAAACATGGTTCTTGTCAGTACAACATTCAGTACCTTATAGTTTTTTTTGTTTGTTTTGCTTTTTTTTTTCTAATGTAAAATTAAATACACTTTACAAACATCGCTGAAAATGAAATGTTTGTGTGAAATTTTGTTTTTCTTACCTTACTTGTGGTGAGATTTAATTTTTTACAAAAACCTTACCATTCATTCATTCATTTGCATGTCCCTTGCGGAACTTTGCCTCCCAAACAGCACTCCTGTAGGCCTCTCGGTTGTGAGCAAGATGGCCTGCTGCTGTTGCATCCTTACCATGCCGAACCAAAATCAAAACCCCATGCAAATTGAATATTGTCAGCCTCCTGATTCAGTCATTATCCATCTGATTTCACGGATTAGTTTTTTCTCTCTTTCTCTCTGTCTCTCTCTGTCTCTGTGTGTGTGTGTGTGTCTCTCTCTCTCTCTGTCTGTCTCTCTCTCTCTCTTCCTCTGTCTGAACCTTAAGTGCCCAAGGCACATGGGGTTTCCTCAAGGGTTTTCCACAAACGCCTGTCCTTTGCCTTTTTTCTGCTCTTGCAGATGGGGAAACATTATCACCAGCATCTAGTGAATAAATGAATGTATTTGTGTCTTATTGACATATTTATTTGCACAGAAATTGCAGATAATAAAATTAATAATAGGTCTCTACACAAAATAGTTCATTAATTTTTTTTTTTACTTCAGATATTTTGCTTAAGACAGATTGCCAGTCATTTTCGTTTAATATATTGCAGTTATCTACATGATATTGTTCAGTTATTGTTATCATTTACATATTACATATACTGACTTTTATTTTTTTCCCCAGATATTGCTGATATCTATATGAGATTGTTCGGTCATTCTTTCTTTTTTCCCCCAGATATTGCTGATATCTATATGAGATTGTTCGGTCATTCTTTCTTTTTTCCCCCCAGATATTGCTGATATCTATATGAGATTGTTCGGTCATTCTTTCTTTTTTCCCCCAGATATTGCTGATATCTATATGAGATTGTTCGGTTATTCTTTCTTTTCCCCCAGATATTGCTGATATCTATATGAGATTGTTCGGTTATTCTTTCTTTTCCCCCAGATATTGCTGATATCTATATGAGATTGTTCAATCACCGACCAGCACTCCAAGGACTGACTAACAATTTTGTTAAGGAGTTTGAGGTATGTATTCTTGTTGCACACATATGAAGGAGGAGGAGGAGAAGAGATGGATTTTTGCTTTGAGGCCACCAGAACATTCAAGTGACTTTTTTTTTTTTTTTCATGAAACTGAGCATTTGAGTACGGAAGTGGTTAGATTACTCGTCTCTCATGGGCCGTTGTTGGTTGTTCAGTTCTGGCTGGAGCCACCACCACCCCCCCCCCCCCGTCAGCCTAGGCCCTGATGTCAAAATGTGGCTCCTTCTGGAACTAAAGAAGGAAAAAAGGCAGGTGGACATTAATGCAGCGCATGGACACATCCCGATCCCCATCAAGACCTGCTCAGGGAGCATACCCTGGTCACAACAAAGCAAACATCCGGTGTCTTGGCTGTCAGTGGATGGATGATCATGAACATGGAGACAAACTCCAGAAGCTTCCCCCATTGAAGACGGAACATGTTAGCCTGGCTGGCCAGGGTACCTAACAGTGGAAATGGAACATGTGCACAATATACAGTTAATGAAGGCTAAGATCTGTGACATGGAATGGAGCTGCCACTGTGGATCATCACCAAGTATAGGCAGAGAAGGGCCCACCCAAAGCTGTGAAGACCTCCTGCTGACAGCAGGATTCGTGGAGGCAACCCCAGCTTCCTGTTTTGAAATCTGAGCATACTGAACTGAAAGAAGAAGAAGAGGATAGCTCTCATTCATCAAAACTGGTCTCAGGCCAGTTGCCTCTATGATGTGTTTAATACATTTCTCTTCAGTGCCCATGTACATGGCTTTATTTTCAAGAAAATTAGAAATAAAAGAAGTGTATGTTTGGTCATGTTCCAGTTTTTGGAGATTCTAATTTTAGACCTCTCTCTCTTTAAGCTAAACATGGGCATGCAGGAAAAAAAGAAAAAAAACATGGCTGGAGTATTGTAAAGTATGGTGGTTTTGAGTTTTTTTTTGGTATGGTAGGAAAAATTAACATCACTGCTGTATCTAGACCAACAAGCAACAGTAAGAATAAATGGTGAAGCAACAACTTGGTTTGACATAAAACAAGGGGTCCATCAGGGGTGCATATTGTCACCTTACTTATTTAACTTGTATACTGAAAATATAATGAGGAATGTTAGAGAAAATGTAGACAAAGAATATTACGATGCCATAACAATTGGAGGTTATGAAATACCAGAGATTAGATATGTTGATGACACAGTATTACTGTCCACAACACAAAAAGAAATGGAAAAACTAATTATGTCAGTCTGTAAGAATAGTGAAGAGCAAAACCTCTATCTTAGTGTGAAGAAAACTAAATTGATGACAACTGACAAAACAAACAAGGCAGCTGATATATGTATCAATGAGGAAAAATTGGAAGAAGTGGAGAGTTTTGAATATCTTGGATCACTGCTAACTAATAATGGAGATACAGTGAGGGAAATTAAAAGGAGGACATCTATCGCTTTTCAGAAAGTAAAAGAACTAAAGAATCTGTGGAGAAGAACAGACAGAACTACAAAAATCAGAATTTTAAGGGCATGCATCTTTCCCATCACAACATATGCCTGTGAGATCTGAACACCTAACAAAACAGCTGAGAAACACATAAATGCCTTTGAATGTAAATGTTACAGAAGAGTTCTTCAGATAGCATGGACACAAAAAAAAAGAACAAATATATCTATACTACAAGAGCTTAATATTGAAGAAGGTTGGCTAGTAAAGAGGATTAAACAGAGAAAACTTAAATATTTTGGACACATTAAACGTCATGATAATTTAGATAAGACCGCCTTAGAAGGGTACATAATGGTAAAAAGAGGAAGAACAAGGTGAAGATGGCTGCAAGACATCGTTGATGATCAGCAAATGGATGCATCATCAGCAGGCCATCATGCTCACAACCGAGAGGCCTACAGGAGTGCTATTAGGGAGGCAAAGTTCCGCAAGGGACATGCAAATGAATGAATGGTAGGAAAGAATCAGTCTTTTCTTTTTCTTGAGCATTCACAACTCCACTACCATCTTGCTGGGCCTATCACAGCCACACTAGATCCCTGTTTGCCAGGACATTTCGGAGTAACACAGGTTGGCTTCACAGCTCAGTGGCATATAGCCACACCGTACCTTGCCCACACCTAGCAGAGGTGGATAGATGGAGTGAAAGACACACTGAGGAAACATAACATGACTGCTATCCAAGCCTCTCATCTTGCCCTGGACTGATGTCTGAAACTACCTGCAACACTAAGCAGACAGATAAGACGAATAAAATAATCTCAAAGATACCTTGAGATTTCCTTTCCACTTGAAGCAGGCAGTTTTAGGTGTTTCTGTAGGAGGGACATAAAAAGGTTTTGAATGATATCACTCTTTTTGACAGAGTGAATGCCCTTGTTCATGCAGTCTCTGAGTTACAGAAAGTGCGCATTATGATTGGTTATTTGTGTGTGCTTCATGAAAATTTTGGGATTTGAAAGCAGATGTTCGGAAGCCATGTGAGAGATCAGACGTGTTAGTTTTTAGGTGTCATCTTAGGATTGTGGCGTTGTTAGGATGTAAGAATAGTTGTCAGCCTTGTCCTTGTTAGGACACAGTGGTAGTTTTTTGTGAAGTCTAGTTTGAATGTAGGAATAGATGTCTTCTTGTGCTTTTTAGGACGCAGATGAGAAATTGTTAGATATGTTGTTGTGTAGAGATTTTTTTTTTTCTGGATTGGATGAATTCTTGATGTGAGGTTAGTATGTCTTTTTTTTTTTTTTTAGTACATGCACATTCCTGTGGCGAAGTCACATTCACCAGATTGCTTTTGTGTATTACTGTATTGTTGATTTCTCGTGTTGTGCATTGGTGTTCATCAGGAATTCCATTGTCAGTATCTCATATTAAATTTGTTGAAGGATTTTTGTAACAGCTGACTTAGCCTGCTGTTTCCATCAACATTTTTTTCTGTAGTGCTGTTGATCAATTGGTTGGACTGCTGAATCCCTGTGACTGTCAATCATTCATGTTACCTTCCATTTGTTCTTGTGTGAACTGTTACCTACAGTTAGTTAGTTTGTGCTTTCACTGGACAAGGCCACTGTTCATACTGCTTTATAGGTTAAAAAAAAAGAAAAAAGAATTTTTTTTTTTCTTGCAGGAGAAAAGAGGGGACCATGAGATCATAGCACTGTCACGGACATTTGAGCTGGTGACAGAGAGCCGTGACAGAACTCTGCCATCTGTCACTGAATACCTGGACTGTCACCTGGCACAGCTAAAGGAGTCAGGTAAAAAAAAAAAAAAAGGAAACATTGTTTTGGTCTTTTGTTTTTTTGTTTTTCCTTCCACCATTGAAGATGCAACATGTTAGCCTGGCTGGCCAGGGTACCCAACAGTGGAAGTGGAACATGTGCACAATATACAGTTAATGAAGGCTATGATTCGTTACATGGAATGGAGCGGCCACTGTGGATCATCACCAAGCAGAGGCAGAGAAGGGCCCACCCAAAGCTGTGAAGAGCTCCTGCTGACAAGAGTTTCTGTTTTTTTTAATTTGAGCATAAACACAGTAGCACCACCTCCCTGAGGATGCTGGGAAGATGCAGGGGAAGTGATGAGCAGTAAGAAGAGTCAGAACAAATGAGAGAAGCCGGGAGGGCAGCAGCTAAAAATAGGTTGAGAATCACTGGTGGACATGGTTTAAGGCTAGCCTTTTAATGTCTGTAATATGAACACAGTTTGCATCTACCTCTTTAGTTAGTTTGGCTGTAACAGTGGTTCCTATTCTTTTTACACCCAAAGACCACTTTTCCAACTATATATAAGTTACAGGCCACCATCTCATATGTAAATATTGCAGTGCCATGAACCCTTTATCAAAATATTCAATAGATGACACTTTATACTAAATCTGTGATGCAGTCACAGACCACCTATAATGCTCTGAGGACTTGTGTTCCATTGATCACAGTTTGAGAACCACTGAGCTATTGCACGAACATGGTCTATATGACTCTTATTTCAAAGTCCCTGCTGACAGGCATAGGATGTCACGTCTTTCCATAACCCATGATCCCTTGTACATCTCAGCAGGCTTGTCAGTGAGCATTTACCATGCCATCAAACATCTTTTTCTCTCTGTCTCTACTACCTTCAATCTTCCATGTTGCCATTAGATGCTCTAGCCCGCCTCACCCCTGACATGCCTCACACATGTGGATTGTCGTTTTCTGTTCTTCTTTATAATTTTCCTTGTTTCTTGTGCCTCTTTAAGAAGTCAGTCAGTCATTTGCATGTCCCTTGTGGAACTTTGCCTCCCTAATAGCTCTCCTGTAGGCCTCTCAGTTGTAAGCAAGATGCCCTGCTGCTGATGCATCCATTCGCAGATTATTAACGATGCCTTGCAACCATCTTCGCCTTGGTCTTCCTCTTTTTCCCATTATGTACCCTTCCAAGACGGTCTTCTCTAGATTATCATGACATTTAATTTGTCCAAAATATTTAAGTTTTCTCTGTTTAATCCTCTTTACTAGCCAACCTTCAGAACTATCTCATTCAATTTTCTCGCTGTCCATGGTGCCTTCAGCATTCTTCTTAAAAACCACATTTCAGCTGATTCCAGCCTTCTTTGTGTCTCTTTACTGACCATCCAAGCTTTGCATCCATAGAACAAGATCGGTTCAACATTTCACAGTAGCATTCTCTTCCTGACTCTCACAGATAGCGACTTATTGCAAAGTATGTATGTCTATATGTACCTCCCCATTAATTGGTCTGTAAAATAATCATACCCTGTATGCACAGTTTTAGACATTTTCAGATGACAGCTCTCTGCTAACACCAGTAGAAGTATAAAAATCCAGGCTGTGAATGGCATATGCTTTGTCTAGATCAGGGGTTCCAAAATTGGGAAGATTCAGGAGGGGGTGGCAGGGGCGTGACAGGGAATATCAGAACCAGTTGAAGTATGTGTTTGGGTATGTTGGGGACACTAGGGGTGTGCCTGGGAAGCAGAGGAGGTGGTAATCTGTCAGAGTTTGGGAACACCTGGTTTCTGTGGCAGTAAGGGGGTGGGAGAGTGCAAAGATGCTGTTGGATTTGGTAGTCGGTGACACATAGTGGACGTCTCTGTTGGTACCTCCAGTAACAAGCTCGGCCTGGCTAACAGGGCAGGGATCACTGCAGTCCCCATGGCAGTGGAGTCTGCTAAAGAAGTATTGCACACCTCCTACATTTTTTAATCTACACTCAGTGACTGAAATACAGCTGCTGTAAGCTTCTCCAAAACCAACACAATGCTGTGCCTCAACATCATCACTGCATTCAGCTGCAAAGAGTACCAGCCTGCAGCTCCAGGGAGATTGAGGAACTTAACAGTAAGCCACATGTGGATTCCTCTTAATGACATACTCAGTTCACTATCACTTGCAAGTATAATTCATTTTATATTAGATATGTTGAATTTGATCAGAATGACATATTACATCTCATTTTTTTTTTGTGTGTTTATTTTTAGTGGAAAAAACAAAACAACAGTGTCATGATATACTGCACGATGTAGAGGAGAAAAAGGTATCATTTCATTTTCCATTCAGTTAAAACTATATAACAGTATATTTTTGTATTTGCAGGAGTTTATGTGAGTCCTTTGACAAAATATGTCAGTCTCTTTCAGTATGATTTTTTTTTTTAATCTTTAATTGGAGCAGATTTCTTACTTTCTCTGTACATTATTTGAATCACTTTTCAAAAATATTTTATATTCCTTCATATTTTTAATGAGTTTTTGAATGGCAGCTACTCCTCTGGGAACAAATGTGTTTGTAGCTTAAAAACCTGCAGCAATCAGCACTAATTGTAACTGTTAATTTGTGTAAAATGTAATGTCAGGTTGGTGGATGGATGAGGATATGGAGATTGCTGGCAGGAATGATGAAAATCTGGTGTGAAACCAATGAATCCAGGATGTGACAATCCTATGGGCATTTATGACAATGGCTATCAGAATGATGTAAACAAAACAGAGCCAGCAGACTATAGGTGGTGGGGAATTGGATATCATTGAGGCACTCATCGGATTCCTCATCCCAGAGTCAGAGTGTCTCTGTGGAACTGTCTCAAAACCATCTGGCCAGCCAACATTGCACGCTGGATCTGACATGGAGAAGGGGCTTGAGTACAGCCACCAGAGGCTGGAAAACAAAGTTTTGGCCAGGCCAGCCTACACCACTATCTTCATGGCAATCTGAGCAAGACCACAGTCTGCCCTAGCAAGGAAAGGGGCTGAAGTCAAAGGTACTCATTGGTTCTAAGGATTGTCATAGCCGGAGGTGGGGTGGGGGAATACGCTCTCCACTCCAATTAAATGTCTCTAAGGCGTGCGTCTCAAATAGCATCTGATAGTCCAAGTCCAATTCATGGCCTCGTGGCAGAACTGTTTAAACTGACAGGAGAAGGGGCGAAAGGTGAATATCTGTCACCTGAAAACCAGACCCTTTGGGTAGATGAGTCTTGGTTGGTAGCTCATCTAGGAGAAGGAAAACTGATTTAAAACCCGCCACTGGCGAGATTCTTCAACTGCCGTGCGGGGGGGGGGGGGGGGGGTGTTAAACTCCTTCCGGCTAATGAAAAAAATACGATTAAGATTGCTGCACGGCGCCGCTGTGGAAAAGGCGAAGGAAAGGATTATGTGAAGTAACTAGAAGTCACGAGGTCAGGGCTGCTCAAATCACGGCACCTCTGCTCTAGAGGCTGGCCACGTCCTATATACACCCATACTGGGGCAGATTGGCTAAACCGGCTTAACCCAGGGGTTAAAACTAAAACACTGCAGGCAAGATTCTTTGGCTGCCACGTATGGGGTGAAACTCTTCCCAGCCAATGAAGAAAATGTGATTTAGGGTTGCTGTGCAGCGCTGCTGTGAAAAAAGGTGATGGAAAGGATAAAGTGAAGTTTAATTGGTATGTCCAGTAGTCTCGCAGTGAGAGCTACTCATACCACGGCACCTCTGCTCTAGAGGCCGGCCACGACCTATTTACACCCACACAAGTGAATTATGCCTAAACCAGCTTAACCCAGGGGTGAAGCTCAATGGCTTCACATATCACGGTGCCTCCGCTTTAGAGGCTGGTCACATCCTATATACACCCATACTGGGATAATATGCCTAAACCAGCTTAACCCAGGGGTGAAACTCACTAGCGGTGAGGATTCATCTTCCTGGACAAAAGCTCCGTCCTGTTTACCACCAGGAAGAGTAGCAGCCACGACCACAAAATGCTGAAGTCGGAGACACTGGATCAGTCTAGATAGGCAACCACTTCTCACCCGACGGGGATATACTATATCCAAATCATGGTGAGGTTTTCCGGTGAGAAAGTCCAACTTTAGACTGGATGGGCAACTACCTCTCACCCAGCAGGGATATAGTCATATCCAAACCACATCGAGGTTTTCTGGTGAGAAAGTCCAACTCTAGACTAAACTGGTGCAACGAAAACTCAGTGTCAAGCAGTGCCACTTCTGTGACCCACCAAGAATGTAGGCCAACGCCCCATGATGCTCTGAGCCTCCATCCTAAATGAGACCATTGCAAGAACCACAGGAGTAAATTCAGTAGGATCACGAGGCGATCTTGGTGGTAGAAGCGAATGAAGAAGATGATGTACCCAGCCAAAAAGCAAAAATCAGGCTACCACGCATCACTGCCAATGTGCATATGAAGAAGAAGAAGAATGGCAGCTATAATTTGATACGAAGAAATCTATTTTGTGAATGGTTATACTTTGAAGATTAACTCTTCCCGTGCCAGAGGAAGAAACGCGGACGTTCAGATGGGTGCCAGAATAAAAGCGCGGGTCTTGATCTGTATAGGGGGTATAGTTGTAAAATGGAATGGAAAACAATATTTCCTTGTACTTCCGTGTACTTATTATGTTTCAGAGTATAACTAAATGTATGAAAATTTCATAAATGCAGAGTTTTTTAGGAAAAAAGAAGTAATGTGATGTTTTTAGACAATGATTGTGCCCAGCTCACCTTCGGCTAGGTCTAGATCTAAATAAGGTAGACAGAGGTGTATGGTGCAGTTTTACAAAGTGAGGGAGGGAGTGAGTAAGGTGAGAAAAAACGAATAGAAAGTATGAGAATGTATAAATGAAAAACATACAACATCCGATATTTCAGCGTGAGCCTTATTTGAGGATACATACAAAACGAGACAAAAACATGAAAACTTATCTGAGGAAGACACATTCTCGTTTTGTATGTATCCTCGAATAAGGCTCACGCCGAAATATCGGATGTTGTATGTTTTTCATTTATACATTCTCGTACTTTCTATTCATTTTTTTCTCACCTTACTCACTCCCTCCCTCACTTTGTAAAACTGCACCATACACCTCTGTCTACCTTATTTATTTAAACCAGTTTTACTGCAGTCGCCATCCCTTTTATCAGGTCTAGATCTACACTACTTACCATCTGAGATGTCTAGATCTACTTGTCAATCTCGTATTGTGATTCTGTGTTGCATTCTCGCTAAATTAATGTCTGAAATAACCTACTAACTACTTCTCCAGTTGTCTAAATATGTCTAGATCTACTTGGGATACATTCAAGAGGAGTGGGGTGGTCACAGGCCATGTCCATACCCCTATCTACATCATAAAAAATTGAAAATTTTCCATGTTTCTCTTCCTTTTTCTCGCTCGGCATTGCTCGTAACTAAGCACTATTTCACTATTTTGAAAAGTGTCTCCAGAAACGCAGACGAAATATGTACAATCTAAATGTTACACCGGTTGTTTTATTGAAACAAATGAATTGTCACTATAATGAACATGGCACGCAACTCCAGTAACCGGAAATTCTCACTATCTCGACAATGGCACGGGAAGTGTTAAAAGATGAGAAACTAAATGAAAAGAATTACAGGTTGGGAAAGCTTGACTTTCTTCATGTCAAATAAATGTCATTACTCATTTTTCTGCTGCACTAACTGCAGCATATCAGGTATGAACATAGTCCCTTTGTCATCAAAAGTTAGCATGCAAACTGCCATCTTTCCCAAATGAACAAAGGATTCTGAGCAGTTTGGCGATTTCACAAATACCTTCAGAGGTCCACCAACTCGGGGAAAACAGTCAGCAAGTACAATAAGAAAACCTTGAAATATCTGGCTCAGGACAGGTCTGAGTGAAGAAAGTTTGTGTATTGTGCTTGTGTATTGTGCTTGGCAAAGAAGAGTTAAGAAAAACACTGCATTCTGTCAGATCCTTCAGTTCTTAATCTTGTTTTGCATTTTGTTTCCGTTTCAAGAAAGACTGGTTGGAATCACAGAGGAGGTCCAGAGAAGCCAAATGGCTAGAGTTCATGACGGCACAGGTTTCCCGTAGCAGTGATGTGGACAAAGAGTTTGATAATAAAGTTGAAAATTTGCGCAAGCATTATTCGGACTTGGAGGAAAAGTTACAAGAAGGTCCAACTAAAGTACTTTGATGGCATCATCCTAATTCAGTTCTGATTTATAAAGATTAGGGTTGTTCTCTTTATAATTTTTTTTTTTTAATCTGAAAAGCTCAAAAGTGTCAGGTTGTAATTTTTTCAAGAATTTATACATTTGATTATTCTAGAACATACTTCAATACTGTAAGTAAAACATGTCCATCCTTTCTGTACTTCCACAAATCCTGAACATCAGTTTCTTCTTCCATATACAGTCAAACTCAGTTAATATCATGCTGTATCTTGCAACCAGGATATTGTCATAGAAATTTGTATCCCCTGCCAACTCCCATAAATAATGGGCTTTACTCTGGTTAATATCGCCCTGCTCGTTGGCACAAATTGGTTATTATCAACACACTTTTGCACATGGAGAAGTTAAAGACCCAACTTTGTGTTACAAACTGGGCAAGACCAAGCTATAAACATCTCACAAAGTGTTGTCAGCTTTGTGACTCGTCAAAGAAGGGGCGGGTGATCATTCATCACCGAGTACAAGTTGCATTAGCCGTTTGGAATGTGGGCATCAGAACTCAGGTGGGGGTTAGTGTTAGGTGAAAAGTTTACCATGGCAGCCCTTTCAAAAGATTGTCATTAAAAACTGCGCCTTATTTTGGTCATTGCTTATCTTCTTAAAAAGATGTGGGGGGGGGGGGGGTGCGTTGTCTTTCATGCAACAGGAGTTGACAGTTTGTCATTCTTGAGCAGTCAGTCAGCAGTTGTGAACTGCTTTCATATATCACATCCTACTTTAACCCAAGCCAGTGGAAATGCTGGTAGTATTTGTAACGTTTCCCTGGACTTGATGAAAAGCGGGCAGCAATTTCTGACAGAAGTGTTACGTTTGGTCAGTTCACTTCAGCTGGTGATGGCTTGCTGGCAACAAAAGATGCCACCAGTCACAGAGATTGTCACTAGCTGCGGTAAAAGAAAGGTCAGCAGTGACGCTGATAGAACTGATGACATCAGTGAGTCCCTCACGGACCAGATGCCCAAGAAACCTATTTCTTAGGCTCAGCGTGTGAGCACGTTCGAGACTGCACTCATTCATTTACAGTATGCCTGATACAATACAGGATGTTTTTCTAAGCTTTGTATTATCTCTTCTAAGTTTCTGAGACTTTACATAACAATGTTAGTGTTTGAATATGTAAAAATATCACATTCTACAGTGTTTGTATTTATTTAAGAGCTCTCAACGTATTGTTTTGGGTAATTATTTCTTCCAAAAACATTTCAATAGCAGAGATTATGATAATTAATACAAATCAAATGAATGGAAAAAAAATGTCTTACAGCAGACACCATTGTTTGCACTGTGCAAGGACCTAAATATTGTTTAGTATAGCTGTTGTTTGTAAATGACTGGTGAGGCAGCCGTTTCTTTGATAGTGGTGACTGAAAGTTGAAATATGTGTTTTCCTGGTGATAGAAAGTTGACATGTTTTGTATTTTCTTCATGACTGAAATTTAGAATGTCATGTGTTTTCTTGGAGACTGAAAGTTGAAATGTCATGTGTTTTATTGGTGATAGAAAGTTGAAATGTCATGTGTTTTCTTGGTGATAGAAAGTTGAAATGTCTTGTGCTTTCTTTGGGGCTGAAAGTTGAAATGTCATGTGTTTTCTTGGTGATAGAAAGTTGAAATGTCTTGTGTTTTCTTTGGGACTGAAAGTTGAAATGTCTTGTGTTTTCTTTGTGACAGAATGTTAGAATGTGTTTTTCTTGGGGACTGAACAATTAAGAAGTCAAAAGAAAACAAAATTTAAATACAGGCATACCTTGCTTTACTGTAGTTCTCAGAATTGTGCTTTTTTTTTTTGTCCAAAATTATTCATATTTATTATTTTTCAGAATATGCTTTCTTCTTCCAATGGTTTTTTTTGGGCAGGAATATTGCATCAGTTAAATCACTTGGCACCATTCTGTCTGCTGCACTTGCGTGTTTCCGAGTCCCGTTCTGCCAGTTCTCACAATAAAAAACTCTTTTGTTGTTCATGTATTGAAATTGGCCTGTTAATAACCATACAGTATCTGAAGGCTGACATGATTAATTTTTTTGTGTGTGTGCAATAATGTATTTTTAATTTTATAGTATATTCTTATTTTAGAGATGGCCCTTATTGCATACTTAATATCTGTATGTAAGTACATGCACTGGGAAACCAATAAAAAGGCATGCCTTAGTTTATGGCAATATTTATTGCAGTAATCTGTGGCGAAACCCATAATGATAACTCCAAGGTATGGCTGTAGTGTCCACTACTGGTTTGTTGCATTTTAAATATGGCTTAATTAAGGAAGTTTGTTGCATTTGAAAAATTGGTTGCCCATTTGCTGCATATTAAAGAGTTGTGCTGCAAAGATTTTTTTATATCTTGAACAGAACCAAAGTCAGATTAAGGGCTTTATAAATTCTCACACACGCACACAAAGAGAAAAAAAATCAATCCTGCATGGGTTGAGGTGATGAGACATTTATGTGAATCCAGTCGGAAACCAATTGCTTCTTGGGTCACCGTCACATGACCTCACATTTCTCTACTTCTGCAAAGTGCTCATGGTAACAAGCCGTGAGTTTGTCCGTTCCCCCCCCCCCCCCCCACAACCTTTTTTCATCTTTTTTTTTTCTTTTCTTGCCAATTTCTTATCCATGGTCTGACTTTTCTCTGCCTTTCTTTTCACTTTCTTCAGCCGAGGTGAACATGGAAATGCTACAGTTAAAGTACTTTGTTACTAAATAAAGCAGCTGCTACTTTCAGAAAAGTTTTAAAAAGGTGTAGTTATTTACATCCTTCCCGTGCCGTTAAACGTCACATAGGGCTCACATTGTAGTTCACCATGTTTTTCCGTTTTTGCCAAGTTTTTCAACCTCGTCAAGGGATCTTATGTTGACTAATTTGGCCTCTTTCAACAATGTTCTTTTTAGAGTTTCACGTGGTCGACCTCTTTTTCTTTGTCATATGTTGGATCTCATTTGTCCATCTCTTTTTTGTTTGTTTGTCATGATTTTCAAGACACATGATCTGTTACAACTCAAATCTTGCTATGTCTACATTGCTAATGAAGAATAAAAAACGATTAAAGGATAATAAGAAGAATTTTATTATTTTTTTTATGTACATGAAGCAATTTTACAAAGATCAGTGTCAGATATGGTGTCATTTTTAGTTTTTAACAAACCACCCAGTGGAAAGAACTGGAAAGCTGTGAGAAGAAAAAAAAACACTTGTGATTCCAGGGTTATCTCAAGAACAAATGGCAGGAAATAACCAGTATTTATGTTTATATTTTACATGCGTCTCTCTTCACTGTCACTAGAGTGTTTTGCTGGAAAGAAAAGGTCAGTCACACGACACTTTCCGAGTCTGAAAAAGCCGATTCAACATACAAAACAGCTCCCGCATATCTGTATCCCACATGTGGCAGTCGCAGAAATCTTGCTTTCCACTACATACACTTGTATCACAGTCACCATATGCTCCCACAGAAGCAGAGCATACAATGACAAAGCGTGCACCAATATACATGCAGACAACTGTGCCATAACTTATGTCTAATCCTTGACTTCCACAACCTGCTTCTTCCTCTCTGGAACATGTGGGACTGCACCCGGTTTGCTGTGAAATCTTCTGTTGCTTTCTCTGAAAACGAGAGAGAAGTAGACATGTTACACATTATTTCAAGAGTTTTTAATCCAAGGGTTTTAAAACGCAATTTTTTTTTTTCTCAAAGTTTCATGGCAGCTTGCTTGAGTGGTGAAGCTGGTAATGCACTTCTCTCTTGTATAAAAGGTCAGTGGTTCAATCCCAAGTGGAAATACTTCAGTCAGCCCAACTGTAAAAATGATGGATCACATCACACACTGTAACAGGGGTCATCAATCTTTTTTTTTTTTTTTCTGTTTTTCAAGTTTTGGGCCCCTTGAAACCAGTAACAATACATTACCCCTAATCTCTGTATTAAAAACCTTCACACATTTCTAGTTTTCCATACAGTTTAAAACTAATATGGGAACTTCTAACAGGGGTCCACAGACCTCGGGTTGAGAACTGCTGCTATGGTGTCAGTAACACTTTACTCCTCATGGGCATGAACTAAGACTATTATTTAAACAAAAGAAAGGGAAGACCATCTGGAGCATCTTATATCTTCAGAGGAAGAAAATCCCATATTTTCATGGCTGCATATGTCTTCAAGAATATCGGACCTTGATATATCTAGACATGCACTGAAAAGTAACAGACCTTAATATTTCTAGACATGCACTGAAAAGTACCAGACCTTGACATTTCTAGACATGCACTGAAAAGTAACAGACCTTAATATTTCTAGACATGCACTGAAAAGTACCAGACCCTAAAATTCTGATGCATGCCACTAAAATCTTAAAAAAATGTACCGGGCCCTGATCTATGCATGTGCCATGAAAAAATCTTGAGTACCCTCTCCCTAACATTCTTATATCTGCCATCAAATTTAAAAATACCAGACCCTGTTGCTCCTACGAACGCCCTATCTTTAATGCAATCTTAGAGCAACTTATGCAGAAAACACTAAATACGCAACTAATAATCTGAACCCTCCCCAGTAAGTGTCATTTAATAAAGACCACACAAAACTTAAAGTACTTACTTTCTCTTCTGTGACTCCTTGATTTCCTGCAGCTCTTTCTTGTGGTGGTATATCATCTTCGGGAGGTGTCTGTGACGTGCAATCCTCTTAATCTCTGGATGATCCTTGAATGTCTTCTTCAAGGCTTCAGCTGTGTTGAAGGCTGCCTTCTCTCGTGGTTTGAGCTGTTCGAGAAGTAAATCAAATGTGGACGCCATGAAACATGGACAAATTCAGGCAGCTGTTTTATACATAATATGAATTCCATGAATCATAACGGACACACCGTACTCAATTATTAAAAATTACGGGAGAGGAAATGGAAATATAATTTTTACTCTTTAGGTTGGGGGGGGGGTTCAAATACATTTTATCATTGCCAAAGAATATCATCAACAGTCTCAGAATTTTCTACCTTTTCATTATGTACCATAAAGGAAAGCACTGATCATCATGCTTCTTCATTTTATGTGATCCTTGGTATTTATGATCAACTTACGTGCTTATTTCCCCACCATGCCACTTGGTCAGTCCGGTGAGGTATTTTTCTTTTGGCCTCCTACAACAGAATGTCACCACCCTCATTCCCCCGTGAATTTTCCAGCCATTCTCTAACATGTATCCTCCCATCATGTCCAAATATTTTTTGACTCGTCTCTTTTTTTTCTTATAATCTTAACTAGTTTGTATTTTTTTCTGAAACTTCTGTGAGGACATCTTCATTTGATTTTGTTTTTTTGTCTGTCCTGGGTATTTTTTGCCTTCTCTAAAAGCACATCTGTGTTGGTTCCAGTTTCATTTTCATCCATCTGATTGTTAACCATCAAAGTTTACCAACCATATGGCAATATTGGTTCTGTGTAGCACTCAAGGTTGACTGTGATGACCTGACTGATTGCTCTGCATTTTTTAATTACTGCTGACAATTAAAACTGTTCTGCAAAAATTAAGCCATCATTTTCATCCATTCTGGTTTTGTTTTTTTTTACACTTACAAGTCGCACTATTTCACAGCTGAAAAGCTAAATATTTACCAATGCTAAATCCCAAGATCAATATTTTGACAATCTTTTCTGCAATTTTCTTTACATTTTGATGAAGAGGCCGCATTTTGTAACCTGAAATTATTATTATTTTTTTTTAACTGAGTACAAATGGAAACTGAAATCGAAAATGCCAAATACCGAAACACTGAGGCTAGCATTAGCTGAAAGGACCAATGGTCTGGAGAAATGGAAAGAAAAGATTGCAGAGAAAGTATAAATAAACAACAACAAAAAAGACAAGAACATGATAAAACGGCGTACCACTCCAAGCTTTTCTGCTGCCTTTGCCTTCCACAACCTAATGTTCATCTCGTCGGAGCCAGAGAGAATGTACTTGTTATCCATTGACCAGAGGACATGATTGACACGCTGCATCCGTTTTGTAGTGTATATGTCACTGTAAAATGAACAGAACAGATGTCACAATGAACATGGATCTAGAAGAACAAAATCCTGCTTTATCATCATCATCCACATCCTCCGTCAGTAATCAGCCAAGCAATCACCGCCCAGTGGCAGCAACACATTCTCTGCACCACTCGGGCTCTGTGGCCAGCCTTTGTACCGCTCCCCAGCCGTGCTGCATGCTACTCATTTCTGCTTCTGCAGTTCTCCACCAGGTAGCCTTTGGTCAGCCCCTCTTTCTTTATCCTTCAGGTGTCCATCACATGGCTGTTTTAGTGATGTTGCTTGGGGGGGGGGGGGGAGGGGGGGTGTCTCTTCGGGGCACATCATCATCACCATCACATGGCTGTTTTAGTGATGTTGGGGTCTCTTCGGGGCACATCATCATCACCATCACATGGCTGTTTTAGTGATGTTGGGGTCTCTTCGGGGCACATCATCATCACCATCACATGGCTGTTTTAGTGATGTTGGGGTCTCTTCAGAGCACATCATCATCACATGGCTATTTTAGTGATGTTGGGGTCTCTTCAGAGCACATCATCATCACATGGCTATTTTAGTGATGCTGCTGCTGGGGTCTCTTCAGAGCACATCATCATCACATGGCTGTTTTAGTGATGCTGCTGTGGAGTCTCTTCGGGGCACATCATCATCACCATCAAATGCCATTATTATGTGCTGCCCTTTGTACCTATATTCATATCCCCAGACCTGTTTTTTTTTCCCCCTCTAAGTCACTTAATCAGTGCACCTTGACATATTTCTTTGTCTCTCATTTGTTTTGTCATGAATATTCCCTGCAGAAATCAACTTCTCCAAATACTGCCTTCTCACAAATGGCCAATGAATTCTCAATGTTTTTTTTTCCCTCCAGTTTTGACTGATTTGTTATGTTCAGCATATTTTGTGTTTGTGTCTTATCCTGACCTTATCTTATCTTATCTTATCTTATCCAGATATGGGATAACTCATATTCTGATTTCTCCATCCTAGACCAGCCTCAAGTTCTGTGTCTGCCTTGGATTACCTCCCTGTCAAGTTCCATTTCTGGACCAGCCTCAAGTTCTGTGTCTGCCTTGGATTACCTCCCTGTCAAGTTCCATTTCTGGACCAGCCTCAAGTTCTGTGTCTGTCTTGGATTACCTCCCTGTCAAGTTCCATTTCTGGACCAGCCTCAAGTTTTGTGTTGCCTTGGATTACCTCCCTGTCAAATTCCATTTCTGGACCAGCCTCAAGTTCTGTGTCTGCCTTGGATTACCTCCCTGTCAAGTTCCATTTCTGGACCAGCCTCAAGTTCTGTGTCTGCCTTGGATTACCTCCAAGTCAAGTTCCATTTCTGGACTGGACTTGTGCCTATCATGATCATTCTGAAAGGGGGCCCATATCCTTGTTTTTATATACATTAAGAAACAAGTCCATTAAGGGGCAATCATTTGTAATTCTATTTAAAAGGCCATACTGCTTCTCACAGTGAAGCAACTGGAATAAACAATATGGCCTACCAAAATAATCACTTACGCAGTTTCCATTAGTAATGAATACCATGTGAAGTTCACCATAGTAAATATTCCTCAGGGCCAATGAACTTTATAATTAGATTCCTAATATTAAGAGTTCCAATACCTACCGACTGTGTCCTTCTGTTGCAATAAATATCCTTACGCATCTGTCATAACCTGCGGTAGCAAATTCCTTCCCTGTTGGGGCATAGTCAACATCTGTGACTGAGAAACAAAAAAAAGCTGAGTCAGCAAACTTCACTTTGACTGCAGATGAGATTCATAGCTTTAACTTTTTCATGACTAGCGATCCCTAGAAGGATCTTTGTGCACAGACAGTGCCCGACCAAAGAGACCTATAAGGATTCAGACTTTCTTTCATTGAAAATACGATGTTACTTTTCTTTTAACCAGTTAGAACTCTTCTGAATACAAAGTTAAACTAGTATTTTAAGCGTGGGGAATGGAAGCCATATTGGAAATATAGATAGGGGGGTAAAATTCAAGTTTATTTCGAGATTGAGTGGTAGAATGGTCACACCTACCGACTAGAACTATCCTACTATATGCGTTTCTCATAGCTGTAGATCTGTTAGATTTATCGGATGTCACAAACATCCATAAATATTGATTTTTCTGTGTTGAAATTTGAATGACTACGTATTCTATATTGGATTATGACACAATTAAGGTAAGTATAAAGTAGATTTTACTGCTCACCCCTAACATTTTTTAGCGCCAAAAATCGATCCATCATTTCACACCAGTTTTTTTTCTTTTCTTTGTTTTTTTTATGACAAATAACTTCACTTATGGAATCTTCATTCATTTCCACTTATTTTAATGTGTGATACACATGTGGTATCATGGAATTAAGTCAGTACAATAACTTTTACACAGGGACCCCTGTTCTCCAGAATGTCCACACCCTTCTCCAACGTCCGCGTTATAAAAAACTAAGGATCGATTGGAAGTAACGCGGTCATGAAAGAGTTAAGATATGCTTAACAAATGCATATTTCATTACTGCTTCTGATTTCTACTGTATAAAATCTTGAAATACATAATTTAATAGCATGATTTCCTTTGCTTCTTGTGGTCTCTACTATGTCACAACGTGATGGTTTGGTGAGTGAGAGAGAGAGGGTGGGTGAGTGAATGCATGTGTGTGAGAGAGATGGTGGGTGGGTGAATGCATGTGTGTGAGAGAGAGAGAGGGTGGGCGAGTGAATGCATGTGTGTGAGAGAGAGAGAGGGTGGGTGGGTGGGTGAATGCATGTGTGTGAGAGAGAGAGGGTGAGTGAGTGAATGCATGTGTGTGAGAGAGATGGTGGGTGAGTGAATGCATGTGTGTGTGAGAGAGAGAGGGTGGGTGAGTGAATGCATGCATGTGTGTGAGACAGGATGGGTGAGTGAATGCATGTGTGGGAGATAGTGGGTGAGTGAAAGCATGTATGAGAGAGAGAGTGAGTGAGTGAATACATGTGTGATAAAGGGGGGGGGGGGGTGAGTACATGTGTGAGAGAGAAGATTACTCCATTTCACCACCTGGACTTAAGATTATGAACTAATAGGAAAAAAAAATTTTTTTTAAGTGTCCAATTTGTAGTCTGATTACACTGCAACTTATTCTGACAAAACACAACACAAAAACAATGATAACACCCCAGCAACACACTGTCACACTACAACAATTTATCCTGACAATAACAACATATCATGATAACTTACCATGGAATTGGGATAATACAACAACAACAAACCTGTAACTGATCTGGACAACACAACATATTAACTTACCTTTGACAACATGACTGAAAACCATAAATGATTCTGATAATGCAATATAACACCACAATAACTTATGATGGCACAAAATAATACTGTACCAACTAATTTCTGGGAACAAGTATATTTCTCTAATACTCCAACAACATAAAGTGACAATTGTTTTTAGTTATAAATAAAAAAAAACAAACCTGAACTTGATCATTAATCATATACCAAAAGCACATAAACATCACACAGTGTTATCCTTCATCTAAATCAGCATTCTCAAACATTTTTCAGATTGCTGCTCTCTTGCCTCCAAGATCATAGCTCAAGCATCCCAAAACACACACAATTAAACACACACCTCAATTGGTTATAACACGCCCTTCCCCAGGGGAGGGCACTGCTCCCTGTTTTGGGAACCACTGATGTAGATCCATGTTACACTTTTCAAAATTGTGAAAGAGTCCTTAGATATGAGCCATGCCGAGCGAGAAAAAGGACGAGAAACATGGAAATTTTTCAATTTTTGATGATGTAGATAGGGATATGGACATGGCCTGTGACCACCCCGCTGCTCTTGAATGTATCCCAAGTAGATCTAGACATATTTAGATGGCTGGAGAAGTAGTTAGGAGGTTATTTCAGACATTAATTTAGCGAGATTGCAACACAGAATAACAATACGAGATCGACAAGTAGATCTAGACATCTCAGATGGTAAGTAGTGCATATCTAGACCTAGCCGATGGTGAGCTGGGCACAATCATTGTCTAAAAACATCACATTACTTCTTTTTTCCTAAAAAACTCTGCATTTATGAAATTTTCATTCATTTAGTTATACTCTGAAACATAATAAGTACACGGAAGTACATGGAAATACTGTTTTCCATTCCACTGTATAACTATACCCACTTACAGACCAAGACCCGCACTTTTATTCTGGCACTCCACTACATGTCCGTGTTTCTTCCTGCGGCATGGAAAGAGTTAAGCTTAAACAGATAAATGAAACAGTTAAAAAGAAAAATGACACACTGTAAGAAAATCTACAGATAATAAATGTGTTACCGGCTGCAATGTGACCTTCATGCTTGTTTGAAGCAATTCGGAGATTCCTCACATCGTAAGTGTACAAACTGTGACAAGAAATGAAAACATTAAAAACAAACCAAACTGTCCATTTTTCAATGTATTTATACAACAATAAAGTTAGACACAGGTGTACGTTCAGTTTTATGAAAACAGAGAGGGGGAGAGGTAGGATGGGTAAGAATAATGAAATGATTATGAGAAGCAAACAATGACAACCCAATATTTCAGCAAAATTGCCTTTATCATCCACCTCTCCTCCAGTCTGAACCTGATACATATGCAATCTTTACTAAAACCTCCTCTAGAGTCATACAGATGGGTCAAAAACTTAAAGGACTTGCTTGTCAGAAGCCACCTCAGGCCAGTATGTACTTTTCCAGCACCAGATGCTGCGGTCACCACAGATGAAGCACTTGCCCCTTCATTGTTGACACCAGCAAGGTATCCGTTCACGAGAGCTTCACTTGCATATCCTGTAATATCATATACGGCATCATCATCATCATCCATCACCTTTCGCTCCCTTGAGAGCATAGGCCACAGATAAAGGCCCTCCAGTCATCCTTTTTCTTGGAATTACTCTCTGTTACTTTCCATGTGCATCCCTTGTCTCTGAGCACTGTCATATTTCTCTTATCATATATGTGATAATATGCAAATTTTGCAACAAGATGTATACTGGAATGACTGGCTTATGGTTAGGACATCAATTCCACAAACACCTCAATGACACCTTCAACAAAGTGCACAAACCTGTCCCACAACATTATAATCAAAGGGTCCAAAAGGACAAATGTGACATTTCAGTCACTACCATCTGCTCATACTTTTTTGATAAGCATGTTCATAAAGCTTTGGAACAGCACCTTGTCTTCCAAGCCAGATATTTACACACAGTCTGCCTGAATGCTCAGTTTAGTTTTGTCTGAAGAACTCCTTCCTTGGGTCAACTACAATTTGTTCTGTATGCCTATTCTTGTTCATTTCCTATCTCCTTTTCAACTTTCTCTAATAGACTTTCTCATTTGTTCTGTGAGACAGCAAAGGTCCATACTGTTATCCCCTACTTCTACTTATCCCCTCCAGTATCTAAATGACTATTCCATGCTTGGCTGTCTCTTTTCCTCTTTCGCTTGCATAAGCCATAGTCTTCCCATTTTCCTCAGAGAGATCAATTTATTTGCATGTCTTTTCATTTGTCCTTGATAAAGGCAATTTTGCTGAAATACTTGGTTGTTGCCTTTCATTACACCTGCTCCTTAATGCAGACTTTTCTTCCTTCCCCCACCTGTTTTTGTAAAACTGCACCATACACCTCCATCTAACTCGACTCAAGGATAAGAAAAATGCTCAAAATCAACAAAGAGCACAGCACAGCTTTTTTAAAAAAAATCTAGTTTTACTGATACAGTGTATGCTTTAAGCATGTCATGACAATCAGGTAAGAATCTTAAGTGAATATGGAATAAAATCTTACTTTGTAGCTGTAAAAATAGAGAGCTTTAATCACTGTAATGAGTACACAAAACAAAATTCTTTCTCATAAAGATTAACAAATAATATCCTTATGTTAACAATATTTTATTGTTTGCGTTTGTTGTTTCTTTGTGCAATCTCCCTGTAAATGTGAGCTGTTGTTCTTCGCAGCTGATGATGTAGAGGTGTTGAGGCACAGCATCGTATCAGCGTGGGAGTGGATTATGACAGCTACTTTTTCAGTCACGGAGTACAGCTAAAAAGCAGGGGGTGTGCAATGTTTTTTAGCAGACTCCACCACCATGAGGACTATGGCAATCCCTGCCCCTTTAGCCAGGCTAGGCTTGTTAATAGGGTTATCATGGAGGTGGGGCAGGGTCTTGATCAGCTATGGTTCACTAACCCTGACACCAGCATATCAGCTATGGGTCGCTGATTGCCTCATCGGACAGCACCTTCACCCCTAACAATATTTTATAGGAAGTACTTTATACTACACTTTTCACAAGGAAGAGCCTTCATCTTTATAATGCTTGAACCTAAGTCTTTATGACATAAACTGGAAACATAAATCCTGATAAAACTTTTATGGAATGAATTTTATCTTTACACAACTAAAAACTATTTTTGTAATTTATTGGAGAAAAAAAAAAAAAAAGAACAATTTACTTATAGAATTGAGGAACTAACAGCTAAGGACATAATTTTCTTACCTTAGGCATTTAAGTTTATATTTAGCATCATGCTACACTGTGCATTTCCGTCACTGATCTATTTTTAGAATGTACTACATAATTCAAGGACAAAAAAATGTGGCTGCTTTTTATGACAACTGCAGCACTACATCTTTTTACCATCAGCATCACACATGAATGTATTTGATAAATGTACACCAGTTTTTGAATGAAATGAATATACCATTTGAGTAAAAATGGAGTTGCATAAAGATAGCAGAAGTGAGTTATGGACAATCAACAGGTGGATGTAAAGATCACTAACAGCAAAAGAGATGTGGTTCATGAGAAGAATGTTAAGTGCACCACGGACAGTTACGATGATAAACAGGGAATGCCCAACAAAAGCAAATGTAGACTGGAACCTAACTAAGTTCATAAGAAAATGACAGCCGTCATTCATTGGGTATATAATGACACGAGGGGGGGTTGAAAACATCGTAATAACAAGGAAGATAAATGGGAAGCGAGGGCAGGGAAAGACCAAGAGAGGAAGAAAAAAAAAAAAAACATCATGGACAGCCTAATACGATGGCACAGCAACAACAACAAAAATCACCAACTGAACTGATTGAAAATATCATGGAACAATATCTCTGGAGAACTATGATTGCCAATGCCTACCTGGCATGGCACATGATGATGATGATGATAAAGATAGTTTATGAAACAACAATATCATTAGTTTTGTATTCATTCTTCCATTTATTTTCAGGGGTTACATCCAATCATACCAAGAAAGAACTTACTTGTAGTCGTCACATGCAGCAGTGAACACAAAAGCCTGCACGGGGTTCCAGCTGATGGCATTGGTCTTCATTCTCATTACAAGCTGTTAAAAAAAAGTTGTATAATGTGACCTGGGACAATTGCCGTTATCTGATTGGCATCTAACATGCTACTTTACTTTATATTCAAACAGTGAATAGATGTTTTTTTTTTATTCTGCATTTGCTAGATTTCAACTTTTGTTATGCTAACAATACATGATGTGTGACATCGGTCATTTTTTTTTTGTGGAAACAGCAGTGCCAACTTGGCAAGCCGGCTTCCTACTCATCATAAAATTCCTACAGCCAATAAACAGCAAGGGCAAGTTAAAGGTCATACTCATGGGTGGATATGTGTCTTGATTTTCACGGTTGGAAAAGATCTCAGTTTGTGCACTGTCATATTTACTTCAAATTAACCAGTTTGCCAGTCACCTTTACACCTGCTACTTATTTATTTATTTATCACTCAAATTAACAGTGTCTTGTCTTGTCTTGTGCTATCTCCCTGTAACTGCGAGCTGGTTTTCCTTGTGACCGATGCTGTGACGGTGCTGTGAGACGCAACATCGTAACAGCTTGTGAGCGTGTTATGGCGGCTACTTTTTCAGTCCTGGAGTACAGCTGAGGGATGTGCAATGCTTCTTCAGCAGACTCCATCACCATGGGGACTATGGTGATCCCTGCCCTGTTAGCCAGGCTAGCCCTGTTACTGGGAGAGGTGGAACAGGGTCTTGGTCAGATATGATTCGCTAACCCTGACGCTAGCATATCAGCCATGGATTGCCTAATCAGACAGCATCTTCTCTCCCCCCCCCCCCCCCCAATTAACACTGCACATTTATTTGTTTCCTTTTCCACTCCATCCATGTCCTTGATCAATGACCAACTAAGCAATCACCGCTCGGTATGTCCTACGGCATCTTGTATGTCAACAATGAATTCTCTCCACTTCTCAGCCTGCAGCCAACTTTTGCATGGTTCCCCCTAGCTGTGCTGCACGCTACATACTGTCTACAGCAGGTCTTTGCCAGGTGGTCTTTCCCTTTTCTCACAAGTGTCCATCACATGATGGCTTCAGAGATGTTGCTGGGGTCCATTCAAAGTACACGACCAACCCCACATGGCTTCCCCTTCGTGACATTACTGTTCCATTTTACCAAAATATGTTTTTTTACAAACAATTTTATACGCATAATTTTTAAATAAATGTTCCTCAGGACTTATTTCATGTTTCAGTCCTGTCTTGAATTATACTATAAGATTTTTTTAAATTTTAAGAATTTTCTTACTAAATTTGATAAAAGAAGAAAAAAAATTGAATGTGGCATCATAAAAACAAGCAGCTTCTGCCTAAATTATTTGTACTCAATCAATCAAATTTGCCATTTGTTCTGTTGTTATTATTGTTATTTTGTTACTTAAAGCCCTGCTGTAATTAAAAACATGAAATTATTTCTGAAAAGTAAATTTTTCATGGCTGTTCCACTTGGTAACTTGTACATATTAAACCCAGATACCATACATATTAAACCCAGATATCATACATATTAAACCCAGATATCATACATATTAAACCCAGATATCATACATATTAAACCCAGATATCATACATATTAAACCCAGATATCATACATATTAAACCCAGATACCATACATATTAAACCCAGATACCATACATATTAAACCCAGATATCATACATATTAAACACAGATATCATACATATTAACCACAGATATCATACATATTAAACACAGATATCATACATATTAAATCCAGATATCACTACAGCTTGTACCTTCTGTACTCCCGAGGAACCTCGAGTGTCATAGAGCATGATACTTCTGTCATCCGCTGCCGCAGCTACAAGATGTGTCTGAAACATGATGACAAGACACACAGCATTAATACACTGAGTTCTTATTTTAAATTCATTCTTTAAATTACTTGAATTTAATGCAGCTCTTAACACAAGCTATGATTACTGACAATCACACCTGTTAACTATTTTGTTAATTCTGATTTGTTAAAAAATGTCAACGTGTCACCTACTAGAAGTAATGAATTCTGTTTCTTTCATCCAGTCGGCGTCCTCGTGTCTCTAATCAACGAAACTCATTTCTGCTTCAAATCGGAGGAATACTTGAGGAGTGAAGATGCAGTACTCAATGTAGTCGGTGATCCATAACTGTTTAAATCATGATTAGTGAACCACAGACAATCAAGACCCTATTCTATCTCCCTGTGATGTCCCTGCAAACATATTGTAGCCTGGTCAAGTGTATAGGAATCAACATGGCAAGGTGAAAATGGTCCTAAAAATACACCAACCTGAAACTGGATGTGTCAGGTTTCAAAGTGCAATAATAATCATCATCATCAGGTGCCATGTTGACTAGTGTTGGCTATTATGCTTCTCCAGAGTACCCGATCCTTCATGCAGGCCACTATCTCAGTTGGTGATCTCCTCTCACACCATCTTCTCAGACTGTCCGGTGTCATTTCTCTTAGGTCTTCCCCTGTCTCTTCTTCCCTCTATTTTTCCTGTTGTTATAATATTTTCAATTTCCCTCCTCTTTTCATTGCATGTCCTATAAAAATACACTCTCTCTTATTTTTTTTGACAAGATTTTTTTTGGTCTCTCCAGCTCTTCTCATACCTCCTCCATTATATTAATATATAAATCATGCTTTATACTATACCTCTATCCTGTTAAATCTGACATGGTGCATGCTGTCCAACCCCCACTTGTAAGATTGATATGGCTGCGCTCTGTCTCCAGACCAAAGGTCAAGTGACTGGCCACAGGTGACAAATATGTCTTCTTTCTCATGATGGTCAATGCTCTGATACACTTGCTGTTGATGTCAAGACAGTAAGCGCTTTTCAGTTTCATCCACATTATAATTAAAAACTATTCACCAGTCTCATGAATATGTAATAATGGGGATAGGGGGTGAGAGTATCACAGTTATCAGGTGCATCTCAACAGCAAAGACATCCAAACTATAACAAATCTCTACTGGGAACAGGAAGCATCAGTAAGATATGGCACAGTGACATCAACAGATATACCCATAAAGAGGGGATGATATGTTCTGTCTCCATGTCTACTCAACCTGTACACAGAGAACAACTTCAAACACTCAGATGAACTACCACGACTGAACATGGAGGGGGGAGTGAGAGAGAGAGAGAGAGAGAGAGAGAGAGAGAGAGAGAAATGTCAACAATTTAAGATGTGCAGATGATACAGTCCTTCTAGCAGAGAATCCAAAGAACCTATAGAAATTAACAGATATGACACAGCACGAGCCAAGAATGGGGACTTGAGATGAATATCAAGAAGAAGAAAGTAATGGTGTTCAGCAGGAAGGACCTGAAGCCACAGATGGATATAACCATAAACAAAGAGAGACTGGAACAAATGACAAACTACAGCTACAAAGAGAGACTGGAAGACTGGAACAAGTGACAAACTACAGCCACCTAGGACATACATTAACTGAAGATGGGAGACGTGAGATGGAGATAAAGAAAAGATTACGAATGGCAAAACATGCATTCAACATCTTGAAGACAATGCTGTTATCCAGAAATCTGCCCATAAAACAAAATTAAGATTTTGTAAAATGTTGTATCTAACTCTGTTTTACTGTATGGAGTAGAAACCTGGACTTTAAGCAAAAAAGCTGGAGAGGAAGATTAATGCAGCAGAAATGTGGTTCTACAGAAAACTAGGTCATATAACATGGAGAATTTAAAGAACAAATGTACATGTTTTAGAACAGCTCCAAGTGCAATGTGAACTTCTCAAAGAAATAGAGATGAAGAAAACAAAATACTCTGGCCATATCAAAAGACATAATATACCGAGGACCATACCAGAAGATGGAAGGAAAAAAGAACATGAGGAAGATAGAGATGTAGATGAGAAGATAACATAGGAGAATGGACAGGACACAACCTACCTGAGTGCACCATCAAAGTAAGTAAGTAAGGGAACTGGAGACTCATTACTGCCAACCTTCGTTCAGGAGAACCCACATGATGATGATGATGAAGTGCACTCATACATTTTTCTCTCAGTCTCCCTCTCTTTCAATTTCTCTTCAGTTTTACAGTTATTATCAGGTCCATTAACCTCCTTAGTGTTAATCCCTAATATTACATGGTTCAAGCTTTTCGTACTAAAATCTGGGTTAACATGGTTTTCATCCCACAGACAGCGTTTAGCCTAAATAACATTCGGAGTAGTGCTGTGCTGCCATGTAATTAATAAAATTAGGTCAAGCTTCTAAAAATATAGATATCTGACATAGGCACTAACCAAGAAACACCAAAATAAAACATCTAACATGCTAAACATGCTGCAGGAACTTCACCGTGCCTACAATACAAAAATGAAAGAATGGCCACTTAATGAGAATGTGACATATACAGCCAGCTATGGGGGGGGGCCTTCCAACTAAAGAACTACAGGAAGTAGATCAAGAGAAACACCTTGGAAAAGATGGACAGATGGAGTTATAGAAACGCTCATGAAATACGACATGAACATCACTGAGGCCACTCATACGGCCCAAAAACATAAACTGCACCTCCCCTCAACACCTTATGGTTCAAGTAAGCAATTAAGTATAACAAATACCATGCATATGATTTGTATATGCATTTTTTAATTATGTAATAAGTATCCAGAATTATATGCACACACCCAAACACAATCAAAGGGGGAAAGCAAGATAACACCATAACCAAAATCTCCACCATGTCTTCTTCAGTACAATCATTCACATCCTCTAGCTAATAAGCGATACCTTGTTCAACACTATCACGTCGTCCTCAGCACAATCATTCACATCCTCTAGCTTATAAGTGATACCTTGCTCAGCACTATCACGTCTTCCTCGGCACAATCACTCACATCCTCTAGCTTATAAATGATACCTTGCTCAGCACTATCACGTCTTCCTCAGCACAATCACTCACATCCTCTAGTTAATAAGTGATACCTTGCTCAGCACTATCCTGAGAGGTTCCTGTGAGATACGGCCCTCTTCTGAACATCCCCAGAACTTGATATTGGCATCCTGGCCACACTAGCAACCACAAACAAGAAAAGCCATTAAACTTGGAAATAACCGTAAAGACAGACTAAACCTGAACATGGCATATTCAGTTTATACACAGTGAATTACAGAAACGAAAGTAAGAAGGCTCAATTATTAAAAAAAAAAAAAAAGTAATCCTGTCATGCCTTAGAGGCACATAGGGATATGGTGTTAGTGCCCATATTTTCCTTGACCTGTCAGCACACCACAGGGTGATATGGCCGCCTTTCCTTCCCCAACTCCAGAAGAAATTGGGTACCCATTTCTACAGCTGGGTGACTGGGGTGCCTCCAGCCAGTTCGAACCCCCAACCATTGCCATGAGAGACCAGTGCACTAACCACTTCGCCACTCAGACACCTTCAATCATATCAGTGATAAATTTTTATTGTGAAGTACTGCAGCCTTTGTGTTAAATGATGCAGTATTTATTAACCATGGCTTCTTAATCTTAGTAATAAGTATACCATAACAAACATTAAGCCATACTGCAATCTCATAAAGTCACCTGTACTGCCTGTGATTTCAAATAACAACGGTCCTCACTGTTTGTGGGTTTGTTTTTTTTTTTAACCAATACATCTTTTTCACTAAAAATAAATTTTTGAAACATTTTGATGGTAAACAACTATATATTTTAAACACCAGAACCAAAAAAACAAAAACAAACAAACAAAAATGGAGATGCATGATTAGTAACCGCCTATCAGCATGGAACATGATGAAAAAAAAACAAAAAGGTAGTAACTTTAAAAACATGCTAAAAAGAAGCAGGAAAACTCACCGAAAGGAAAAATTGCCCCGTCCTGTGTGCACAAAGGCCATGAACAAGCCCATTATGAGCTACCACAGAACTCATACAGCGCTGTGTTGACAGGTCCCATAGACGTATCTGCAACAAAAAAAAAAAAAGAATTTTTTTTTTTTTTCTTTATTTCATAAACGTCTTCCACCAACACATGGCTGACCATCAGCTACTGAGAAGCTGGTGAGCTTGAAATGATTCTTTCACAAGCCAAACCTCTCCTGTGTAGGACAAACACCTGCTGCAGAACTATCTCAACCTTCTGATCTCTTGCTTCCTTGCCAACTCCAGAAGAAATCTTTTATCTCCGTTTTAATCTGCAGATCATTTTTTTAGAGAATATATTGCAAGAATCACCCATATCTATGTTCAAGTACAATCAATATCAACAGTATGATGTGTTTCTCTGTCTCTCTCTCCCATGTCACATGTCCTTTCCAGAACGATATCCCTCTCACTGCCTACCCGAACGGGAAGCAGTCTTGAGCAAGACAACCAACATAATAATAACATATTCAGACTTTTCGTGATGACCAACATAATAATAACATATTCAGACTTTCCGTGATGACCACCAACATAATAATAACATATTCAGACTTTCCGTGATGACCATAATAATAACATATTCAGACTTTCCGTGATGACCAACATAATAATAACATATTCAGACTTTCCGTGATGTCCTGAGTCCACCTGCAGCAGGGCCTCCCCTTTCCCTTTTGCTGAGCACTATCCCTTCTGCATATCAACCTCTCCAAACCATCATACATATATGATGATGAAGAAGATAAGTGATACCTTGATCAGCACTATCATGTCTTCCTCAGCACAATCATTCACATCCCCTAGCTAATAAGTGATACCTTGCTCAGGACTATCACATCGTCCTCAGAACAATCGTATATACACATATCTTCTATAAATCAGCTAACATTTACCTGCCATAAAACTGTCCTTTGAGACAAAAAACGTACTAAATCAATCCTGCCCATACTACACAAGTTCTGCAAGAACCACAACCATAAGGATATCTGCAAATGTTTCTGCAACATGTAAAGCAGTCATCATAGACTTAAAAAGAAAATATCTGTTAAAAAAAACTCGGAGTTTACCTCGCCATCTGAAGCGGCAGATATAACATGTGACAACCGAGTGGGAAACTTTGCCAAAGCTTCTATGGTGTCTCTGTGACCTTCGAGGCCCGATAAGAAGGGTTTCGCAAATACTCTCTCCAACTTGGTAGCATTCAGAGCTCTCTGATACTCTCGGTTTAAAGTGAACGGGTGGAGGTAGGATTCTGGGTTCTGTGGAACTGTAGGGAAAAAAAAATATATAACACTTTCTGCCTTCCATATAAATCTGATTACTATTTTTTAAAAGTGTTTATTTTTTTTATATGATAAAATCCTACAACATCTATAAATGTACAACAGCCCTGTTTTTCTGTGATTTAGGAATATAAGAGGCACAATGTTGATGTTTATATCTCCCTGGATTCATTAGAACAGTAGAAGGTAATGTGGACAGTATGTTAAACCAGAGAGTAACAGACTGGCTGCTTTTTAGAACAGTAGAAGATAATGTGGCCAGTGTGTTAAACCAGAGAGTAACAGACTGGCTGCTTTTTAAGAACAGTAGAAGATAATGTGGCCAGTGTGTTAAACCAGAGAGTAACAGACTGGCTGCTTTTTAAGAACAGTAGAAGATAATGTGGCCAGAATGTTAAATCAGAGAGTAATAGATTGGCTGCTCTTCATTTTCCTCCTCCTCCTTCATCCTCATATCATTCTTACAGCAGCACAGACTGGACCACCTCAGCTGAAAATACAACAACAAAGGAGATATGCATTCTGATCAACCACAAGACTGCTCCACTCCCATGGGAGAAGCTGCTGATGTGCCATCATCATCTTGTACCATCTCTCCACGGAAGGCTGCCTCCAATGAACCTCCACTCTGCTCTGTTTCTTGTCTTCACAGTGCACTCAGCCAAGCTAGTTCCTGTGCATCTCTTGATGTTGTCCACCCACCCATGTCACTGTCATCCTCTTGCTCTCTTTCCTTCAATCTTGCCCTCAAGACAGGTCTTCAATACAGTATCATGCCTCCTGACATGCCCAAAGTATCTTAGCTGTCTTGTTTTTTATGATTTTCAATCATAATGAAGTATAACCAACAGTTTGTTTTCACAAATTACAGAAATGGGATGAGAAAGGCCAGACATAGGTTCAGTCAGATCTTGTTTGGTGAGTCTGATAGTTGTGCTGTCCATCTAGTTCAAAGGGTGTCTGAGTAGTGAACGTATTAGTCTACTAGGTCTCTTACAACAAGATCAGTGGTCTGAGTCTGATAGTTGTGCTGCCCATCTAGTTCAAAGGGTGTCTGAGTAGTGAACTTATTAGTCTACTAGGTCTCTTACAACAAGATCAGTGATCTGAGTCTGACAGTTGTGCTGCCCATCTAGTTCACAGGGTGTCTGAGTAGTGAACTTATTAGTCTACTAGGTCTCTTACAACAAGATCAGTGGTCTGAGTCTGATAGTTGTGCTGCCCATCTAGTTCACAGGGTGTCTGAGTAGTGAACTTATTAGTCTACTAGGTCTCTTACAACAAGATCAGTGGTCTGAGTCTGATAGTTGTGCTGCCCATCTAGTTCACAGGGTGTCTGAGTAGTGAACTTATTAGTCTACTAGGTCTCTTAAATATCAAGTAATAAGTGACGAGATGAAAAGAACGGGGATACACATTTTGGGAATCTGCGAACATCAATGGAAAGGATCAGGATACTTTAAGAGCGAGAATGATAATATCTTTATATACTCTGGTGGAGAAGTAGGAGGAAAGAATGGAGTGGCTTTTTACTTGGACAAATCAACATCAAAAGTATTACTAGGCTACAATCCAGTAAGTGATAGAATCCTAACAATCAGACTTGAGGGCATTCCTAGAAATGTAACAATCATTCAGATATATGCACCTACATCAGCAGCAGAAGAAGAGGAAGTAGAAAACTTTTATAACACACTGCAAACGACAATAGACCAGGTACGGAAAAATGATATTGTATTAATAATGGGTGATTTTAATGCAAAAATTGGTACAGAAAGAGCAGAAGACGAAGGACATGTTGTAGGGAAATTTAGCATAGGACATAGAAATGAGGCAGGTGACAATCTAATGGCGTTTTGCATGGAAAATGAGCTAATGATCGCTAACACACTTTTTAACAACATCCAAGAAGACTTTACACATGGACATCACCAGGAATCAAATAGATCACATTTTAGTGCAAAGAAGGTGGAGATCAAGTATCACAACAGCAAAAACTTTACCAGGTGCTGACTGTGACACGGACCATGAGTTATTATTAGCAGACATGAAGATAAAGATAAAAAAGACAGTTACGGGATCAAGACCACTCCGCTTTGATCTTACAAATATACCAGAACAATACGGTATAGAAGTGAAGAACCGTTTCGAAATCCTGATGGCTGTACAGGAGGAGATGACACCAGATGAATTGGCTATGCAGGCCAAAGATATCTTAATAACAACAGCTAAAGACATAGTTCCAGTAAAGAAAACACAAAAGAATGGATGGATTACAGCAGGTACACTAGAACTGATATGTTTTCATCGGTTTCTCAATAGCGTGACATGTTGTGAACTACAGTTGTGCTGCGGCTGTAATACAAACTCCAGGGCCAAATGAACCGTTTTATTACTCTCGAAGGAACAAAACTGATAAAACATACCTCTATGAATATCCAACTTTGTCTCACGTCTGTAATTGTCAGGATTTCTGGACAGAACTTTGAGAGCAAAGTTCTTCTTCTTACTGACAGTCGCCATGTTGAGTTTACAATGTGCTCAATTTTTTACTGCTGCTACTGGCAATATTAAAAGGTTTGACTGGCAAAGACAAGCAAAAAGATGGAAGGGAATTAATGCAGCAGAAATATGGTTCTACAGAAGACAAGGTCATATAACATGTATAATGAAAAGAACAAATGCACAAGTTTTAGAACAGCTCCGAGCGCTGTGTGAACTTCTCAAAGAAATAAAGATGAAGAAAACAAAATATTTTAGCCATATCAAAAGACGTAACAATATATTGAAGACCATACTAGAAGGAAAGGTGGAAGGACAAAGAGCAAGAGGAAGACAGAGATGTAGATAGGAAGATGAGAATGGACAGGACACAGCCTGGCTGAGTGCACTAAGGCAAGGGAGCGAGGAAACTGGAGATTCATTACCGCCAACCTTCGTTCTGGAGAAGGCACGTGATGAAGAAAGACCAGCAACAATTTTTGTTTGTTTGTAAACACTATACTCTTTGGACATGATAATTATATGATTTCTTTAATGTTTTATCCTTAATGTTCATTTCAGCAATGAAGGTTGAGAACCAAATAGAAGCATTCCAAGACATAAAATTAGGAGTGAGACAAGGATGTGTTCTATCTCCTGACCTCTTCTCCTTGTACAGCGAAAACATAATGAGAAATATAGAGAGCTTGCCAGGAATATCAATTGGCGGGTACAACCTAACAACTTAAGATATGCAGACAACACAGTTCTGATTTGCTAAAACTGAAGGGGAGCTATATGCTAATCTGGACATCGTGGTTCGTGAAAGTAAAAGTAAAGGTCTCATCCTGAAATAAAAAGAAGACTGAAGTGATGGTCAGCTCGAAGAAAAGAATACCACTAAAATGTAACATTACCATCGATGACACAGAACTGAAACAAGTTTATATATTCAAGTACTTAGGAACAATTATAACAGTTGATGGGAAATTTCACAATGAAATAAAAAGCAGACGTGCTCAGGCCAAATCAGCATTCCAGAAAATGAGAAACATCTTGTGCATCATATCCATATCAATGGAAACAAGATTCCGAGTACTTAAATGTTACACCGAGCCAAACTGAAATATGTATAATGAGGAAAGATTGGAAGAGGTGGAGAGTTTTGAATATCTTGGATCAGTACTTACTAACAATGGAGATACAATGAGGGAAATTAAAAGGTGGACATGTATCGCTCTTCAGAAAGTAAAACAACTAAAGAAGCTGTGGAGAGGAACAGACAGAATCACAAAAATCAGATTTTTAAGAACATGCATCTTTCCCATCGTAACATATGCCTGTGAGACCTGGACGCTTAACAAAACAGCTAAGAAACACATAAACGCCTTTGAATGTAAATGCTACAGAAGACTTCTTCAAATATAATGGACACAAAAAGAACAAATATATCCATACTACAAGAACTTACTATTGAGGAAGGCTGGCTAGTAAAGAAGAATAAAGAGAGAAAAGTTAAATATTTTGGACACATTAAACGTCATGATAATCTAGAGAAGATCGTCTTGGAAGGGTACATAATTGGAAAAAGAAAGAGAGGAAGACCAAAACGAAGATGGCTGCAAGATATCGTTGATGATCTGCAAATGGATGCATCGGCTGCAGGGCATCTTGCTCACAACCGAGAGGCCTACAGGAGTGCTGTTAGAGAGGCAAAGTTCCGTAAAGGACATGCAAACGAATGAATGAAATGATCAGTAGCACACTGTGATCTATAACGTTTCCTTATTCAAACAGAAATATACATGGGGAGGAAGTAGGAAAAGAAAAGACGATTTAGATTAGCATGTATGACACATCATACGTAAGAAAAGGGGAAAAGAAAAAAAAAGAGAGAGAGAGAAGGGGGGGTGTGGGGTTGCTTTTTTGTGACTTGTATATAGCTGCGTCCGAGAAAATGTCACACACTTCGTCAGCATTACTAAAATATTGCACTAAAGCAGCAATGTAATGTTTTAGTTTATATTTCCTTGTGTTTTATTGTCTTTACGTCCATTTTTTTTAAGACGACGAAAACAACAGGCCGTGACCCGGTGGTACTGCAAACTGGGTCCACCCGTAACGAGATGTGGACCATACCCCCGGCAATCAATGTGCATCTTCTATGGTGTATGATCTAGCTTTTAAAAAATCTTAGTAAGTCTTAGTTGTCCAGCAAATGTAAAGCTGAAATATCAAGTTATCTTATTACATATAGTAAAGTTTGCTTTCATTAATAATAATTAAAGCAAAACTTTACTATATGTAATACGATAATAATAATAATAATAGTAATCGTATTTCCTACGGAGATAAGGCGGAGAAAGTCTAGACGTGTCTGCTACATTCTGTAATTGTTTTTTCCCCCCTAGTCATCTTTCTATTCTCTCCCTTCCCTCCCCCTCCCTATCCCCCAACCATCACTCTAGTTTTCCAGTGACTGTCATGTTATATAGTTTCCATTGTTCTCGACGTGTCCAAAGAATTCTGTATTTTCCCTTCAGGGTTTTATTTTTTTCTTCTCCCCTCTTTTGTTATGTTGACGAACTTCTATGCTATACCGCTTATGGATTGCCCAACGTCCTCATAGTCATTCCCCATGCTGTAGAAATCACTATCATCACTGGTGCGGTTAGGTACAAATATAATTTTAAAATGTTAACAGCGTCGTTTTACATTACATGTGGACAGCTAAGAACAGAAAAGCTGAAAGAAAAGTCTAGTCTAGCAACAACTGAAAAAAAAATCCCATATCCCATCTTTGGTTCCCATGGTGAAGACGCTGGCCGATTTTGGCAGTAGGCGACCCATAGCTGACATACTGTATCAGGGTTGGCGAAACATAGCCGACCAAGATCCTGTCCCACCTCTCCGTTGGTACCCCCAGTAATAAACCTAGCCTGGCTAACGGGGCAGGGATCGCTATAGTTCCCTTCATGGTGGAGTGCTAAATAAACGTTGCACACCTGGTGCTTTTTAGTTCCATTCAGAGACTGAAAAAAAAAATAACCGCCAAAACCCGCTCCGTTGCCGACACTATACTGTGTCTCTGCATCTTCAGCTCATCGGTTGAAAAAAAAAAACAAACAAACAAAAACATCCGCTCGTAGTTCCAAGAAAATTAAGAAGAATATCAGAGGGGCATAGGTGCCCAAGGTTGAGAACCGCTGTTTTTAATGGAACTTTTTGCTCGTGTAGACGTTTGTTTTCCTTTCATACTATAAAGGAGCTCTTTGTGACGGGGAACATTTTTTCGTAGTCATCATGACCAATCAAATTGACGAGATTGCTGCCATAGTATCATGGCGGCCAGTGTTTATGTTATCTAACATATCAATGACTAATTAAAAACTGATTACTACATTCCTAGACCTTTCACATCGTTAGCTGAGCTGCAGACTTTCTGAAACTCTATTCGGGAAGGTAGGAAAAAAAAAAAGATATGGCTGAAGGTCTTCGACCTCATTTAGAAGATATGAATGGAGCTTCAGGCGACCAAGATGAGTCTACGTTCGATGACGTCGAAATGGCAGCCACTGGTATCAACATGCTCCTCAATAACGGTTTTGAGGAGGCATTCGCGCTTTTTGACAAATACAAGTATGGTTTTGTTGTGATTTGTAAAGAATATCATTGTCTGATCTAACGGCGAATTGTTTGACATAAGACAACATGTAAAAACTTTGTCTAACGGTCTGTAGCGAGTATCGAATTTAACTATGATTATATAGGATGGCAAACAATTAGCAAAACGATCAAAAGTAGTACATAGTAAGTAATAATAGCGGACAGTATAATTATAAGAATAAGATGGCAGATATATTATCTAAACAAATTAAAGTTTCACAGATATATATTTGAAGTTTTGAAATAGTTTGAAAAATTATATATTATCTAAACAAATTAAAGTTTCACAGATATATATTTGAAGTTTTGAAATAGTTTGAAAAATTACATAATCATCATTCCCGTGCCATAAACGTCACATAGGGGTCGCATGATAGTTTGCCAAGTTTCCCTGTTTTCGACGAGCTTTTCAACCTCATCAAGGGATTTTATACCTACTAATTTGGCCTTAGAATTCGAATTGCATTAGAATTACAAAAGCAATTCAACAAAAGCAATTCAATAAAAAAAAGCAACTCAATAACCTTCAAGAATCTTGAGAACATAAAGCATTCAAAAGTTATAAGCACAAAAGCCAAGTTAAGATTATTCAATTCAAATGTAATATCCACCCTCATTTATGCATGTGAAAGTTAGAAAACAACTAAAGAAATAGACAAGAAATTAGACTCTGAAAACAAATGCCTCAGGAAAATAATCTGTATAAAGTGAAACGAATTCAAGAACATTGCAGAGATAAGACAGATGAGCGAACAACAACCTGTCTCATGGGTGATCAGAAAAAGAAGATGGACATATTTCAGTCATGTGATGAGAAGAAACAATCAGAGAATCCCAAAACAAGCTATCAAGTGGAACACAAAAGGCTGAAGAAAAAGAGGTTGACCATGTGAAACTCTAAAGAGGACATTGTTAACTCTTTCCGAGCGGGCAGGAAAACGTGGACGTACCATAGGGTGCGGAGCAAAATGCGCGGGTGTTTAGAAGATTGATGGGCATAGTTGAAAAAGTGAATTTAAAATATTATTTCCATGTTTAAAAAATACTAAATATACATTTACAAATAGGTAAATGAATAAAGGTTCCAGAAATATCTAGTTTTTGTAGGAAAAAATAACTGTTGAGAAAATAAGACAAAATATTTAGCCCTCCTCCCCCCAAAAAAAATCTCTAAAACACTAAACTAATGGTTGTCTACTTACCAAGAGCTGTAAATATCCACTTGTTACACACAAATTGAAGATAAAATGAATTCCATCCAAGAAATATCACTTTTTACACAAATTGAAAAAAAAAATCAGAAGCAGAACACTGAAACTAGCAAGAAAAGATAAAAGAAGAAGAACAGTGGTTATATTCAGTTTGAGAAAAATCTTCTTGAAGATTGGGGTGGTCCTGAAAAGGACCTGGTTATGGTGCAGAGTAATCTCCATGCAGTACTGACACGTTTCCTACCAAATATTGTCGCAAACATTTCTCTACAAGCTATTGTACTTTGTCTAACAGGTCTAGAGCTACGGGAGGTACATTCAGTAAAATCTGCCATGTCGAAGGGCGTGTACAAAGTTCGATATACTTTGAAAATTTGAAAAAAAATTGAACAGAAAGTTTCGCAATATGTCCTCTTGGCGCCCACGCTGATAAACAGGAAGAAGGTTATTTCTGACATGTGCAGTTAACATTCAAAGTAAAAGGTGGATTAGAGTGATTTCGAGAATTAAAAATATCAGGATCCTGACCATACGGCCGCAACGGGAAACTGGACATGTCAGGATCGTGACCGTTAGCTCGAGAAGAGTTAAGAGAGGCCAGTTTAGTGGGCATAACATCCCTTGATGAGGTTGAAAAGTCGCTGAAAACAGGAAAACTTGGTGAACTACCATGCGAGCCCTATGTGAAGTTTAGCGGCACGGGAAGGATGTAATGATGTAAGAATTTGGCATTCAACTATAACATTTCTATTTATACCAAATCCTCTGTTCTAATTCTGACACTTTTAATTAATACCAGACCCTCGGCTCTGACACTTCTATTTATACTAGACCCACAGCTCTGATTCTAACCACATCTTTAACCAAGAGCATTACATGGTTGCTCATTATAAGTCATCTCTTTAAACAAGAGCATTATATGGCTTAGCTCATATAAATCATGTCTTTTGACAAGAGCATTACTTACTTTAGCTCATATAAGTCACATCTTTAGATAAGTGATATTAACATAACTTAACCGAGCTCAGCTCATATAAGTCACATTGTTATATTAGTAAAGAAATATAACACAGTGTTGTATGGTTAGACCTAGAAAAATATAGAAATATCATATTGGACTCCAGTGGGATGAGCTCATCCTACCAGAGTCCTTGGTTCAAGTGCCAAGTAATTCTCATGTAATTTTTCTTTCTCTCATGTCTAAAAGTGCTTTATCTGTGATTTTTTTTTAGGTCTAACAACCATGCAACATTGTGTTATATTACTTTACTGTATGAAAACTTCATTGCTTCCTGTTTGTAAAAATGTGCATCTTTAGATAAGAGACATTACATAACTTGACTCATATATTTGCATATAAGCTTCTACAACTTGCACCTTTTATTGGACACATATACATGCTCTGATGATAATTAGAGCTTTACAGAGCTAGGCTAAGAAATGATTTCTCTCTCACAGAGTCATGTAAGAAATGATTTAGACTGACCTATTTTCCGTTGTCCCTTATTTCAGAAATGAAAGCCCGCTGATGCATTCTGGTTACAGTTTTGTCTTTTTCATGGTAATCTTTTTTTACAGTTAGTTTTTTTTAAGTAAATAAATGTAGCTAATTTTCTCAGTTTTCTGAGAAACACATAAATGCCTTTGAATGTAAATGCTACAAAAGAGTTCTTCAAATATCATGGACACAAAAAGAACAAATATATCCATACTACAAGAACTTAATATTGAAGAAGGCTGGCTAGACAGAGGATTAAAGAGAGAAAACTTAAATATTTTGGACACATTAAACGTCATGATAATCTAGAGAAAACTGTCTTGGAAAGGTACGTAATGGGAAAAAGAAAGAGAGGAAGACCAAGGCAAAGATGGCTGCAAGACATCGTTGATGATCTGCAAATGGATGCATCAGCAGCAGGCCATCTTGCTTACAACCGAGAGGCCTACAGGAGTGCTGTTAGGGAGGCAAAGTTCCACATGGGACATGCAAATGAATGAATGAATTTTCTCAGTGTCTGCTTTGTCATTAATATAGTTTACTGTAAACATTTAGTGTGTTATACTGTAAGCATTTAGTGTGTTAAGACTGTAAGCATTTAGTGTGTTATACTGTAAGCATTTAGTGTGTTATACTGTAAGCATTTAGTGTGTTATACTGTAAGCATTTAGTGTGTTAAGACTGTAAGCATTTAGTGTGTTATACTGTAAGCATTTAGTGTGTTATACTGTAAGCATTTAGTGTGTTAAGACTGTAAGCATTTAGTGTGTTATACTGTAAGCATTTAGTGCATTATACTGTAAGCATTTAGTGTGTTACACTGTAAGCATTTAGTATAATTTACTATAAACATATAAAACTTTTCACTATGAATAACCAGTACTGTAGGTTAATATAAAATTCCATTGCCCAGTCTTAACAGCTGTATGCTAAAAATGAGTATAACTAACATAAAGATGACGACCCATGTAGGAGCGGAGTACAGACTCCAGTACATGTACTTCAGCAGTGCCCAACTTTTACACAGCCAGAGATGGCCACAGGGATTGGAACTGTTGCGGAAGCTGTGGGGATGCTGGGAGGACCTGGAGAAGACTGGATTTCATCCTCAGGAACTTGAACACCAGAGAAGAAGAAGGGCATAGCTTTTATACATCTCACAGAGTTATTTTTGAGCATTACCAACACAAGGCCTTGAACTGGTATCTGCACAAGATGTGTACTTGAACTGGAATTTCCACAAAGCGGATGTTTGAACTGGTGGCATCTGCCATAAAGTTGATGTGGAAACATCTCCCATGTGGGGTACCGGTACCGGGCTAAAGTAATGAGGAGATGTTACCTCTAGACATGGTACTTGCAACTCCATCAGTATGTAGATAGACATGTCCTGACCATGTTGCGAACCTAAAGCCATGGCTCAACTTTTTAGTTTAGCCCAGTGTTTTCCAGAGTTGGCAGTAAGGTACCCCTACCCCAACCCAAGGAACATTGGGAAGATTTTTGTTTAGTTGTGGGGGGGGGGGGGGCAGTGAGGAAAATGAGAGCAGTAAGTGATTTCAGAACCCAACTGAGCCAGAAAAGTTTGTTTTTTGGGGCAGGTGGGGGGGTGTTGCTGAGGATGTGGCCTGGAAGGCAGAGGAACAGCAGCCTGACAAGGTTTGAAAACCACTGGCCTGACAAAGTTGTCAGCTTTGGCACAGATTTCAAGAGAGATGTCTGTCTGCACTAAGCTGGGAAGTTGTGGTCATGGCCACTATAAGAAAAAAAAAAAGACCGATAAGTTTCTTGAAGCAATGATGAAAAACCTGTTACATGATTGTAATGTTCTACTTTATCAGCAAGCTCTGATGTCTTTTGAGGAAGAAAAGCTCAGTGAAGCACAGAGAGTTCTGCAGGAAACAGAGAAGCGCTGCTCTGTGCAGGATGGCTTTGTGAAATCGTTCAAGAGGAAATTTTCCAAGAAGAAGAGAGTAAGTTATTTCTTAGATTACAAGATTGTAATTTAGATTTGTGCTTTAGGGGGGTGTGTGTTTTAGTGTAATCATTGGGTTAGAGGATGTGTGTTTTAGTGTAATCATTAGGTTAGAGGGATGTGTGTTTTAGTGTAATCATTAGGTTAGAGGGATGTGTGTTTTAGTGTAATCATTAGGTTAGAGGGATGTGTGTTTTAGTGTAATCATTAGGTTAGAGGGATGTGTGTTTTAGTGTAATCATTAAGTTAGAGGGATGTGTGTTTTAGTGTAATCATTAGGTTAGAGGATGTGTGTTTTAGTGTATTATTTATCTTAGAGGATGTGTGTTTTAGTGTAATATTTATCTTAGAGGATGTGTTTTTTAGTGTAATATTTATCTTAGAGGATGTGTGTTTTAGTGTAATATTTATCTTAGAGGATGTGTGTTTTAGTGTAATATTTATCTTAGAGGATGTGTGTTTTAGTGTAATCATTAGGTTAGAGGGATGTGTGTTTTAGTGTAATATTTATCTTAGAGGATGTGTGTTTTAGTGTAATCATTAGGTTAGAGGGATGTGTTTTTAGTGTAATCATTAGGTTAGAGGGATGTGTGTTTTAGTGTAATCATTAAGTTAGAGGGATGTGTGTTTTAGTGTAATCATTAGGTTAGAGGATGTGTGTTTTAGTGTATTATTTATCTTAGAGGATGTGTGTTTTAGTGTAATATTTATCTTAGAGGATGTGTTTTTTAGTGTAATATTTATCTTAGAGGATGTGTGTTTTAGTGTAATATTTATCTTAGAGGATGTGTGTTTTAGTGTAATATTTATCTTAGAGGATGTGTGTTTTAGTGTAATCATTAGGTTAGAGGGATGTGTGTTTTAGTGTAATATTTATCTTAGAGGATGTGTGTTTTAGTGTAATCATTAGGTTAGAGGGATGTGTGTTTTAGTTTAATCATTAGGTTAGAGGGATGTGTGTTTTCGTATGGAGAAAGGAAGATTTCCAAATGTCTGATAATTTGTTAAGGGCCTGAGACACCTGTCCAGTTCTTGTGGATATTTCCTTCTCGATACCAGTCACACTAACTGTATGAAGTTTACAGAGGAATAAATTGCCTCTAAGGATATCTGCAAATACAGAGAGGCACACTGCACATGTAGGTGGCAAGTGGATGAAGTATAGGATATGATGAGTCCTTTATCTGACTTTACCCAAGTAATAGCTTGTGAACAGATCAAAATTGTTTTGCTTTTCTTTTTTCTTTTTTTTTTTTACAGTGAGTATTCAGTTTTCTAAAATATTGTTTTCTGGTCCTGATGACGGCAGCATCTAGGATAGACTCATGTTTTCTGGTTCTCATAACCATAACAGCTAGGATAAAGTCATGTTTTTTGATTCTCATAACCATAACAAGGATAGGATCATGTTTTTTTTTTTTGGGTTGTGGTAACCGTAACAAAAGGGATAGGATCATGTTTTCTGGTTCTCATAACCTTAATAGTTAGGATAAGGTCATGTTTTCTGGTTCTTGTAACCATGACAGTTAGGATTATATTTTCTGGTTCTCATAACCATAACAGTTAAGATAAGATCATGTTTTCTGGTTCTCATAACCATAACAGTTAGGATAGGATCATGTTTTCTGTTTCTCATAACCATAACATTTAGGATCAGGTAATGTTTTCTGGTTCTCATAACCATAACAATTTGGATAAGGTCATGTTTTTTGGTTCTCATAACCATAACAACAAGGATATGATCATGTTGTCTGGTTTTCATAACCATAATAAATAGGATGGGGTCATGGGTACCCGACTTCTTCTGGAGTTGGGGAAGGAAAGGTGGCCAGGCGTGATACTGGCCATATCACCCTCTAGTGTGCTGACAGGTCAAGGAAAATATGGGCACTAACACCATATCCCTATGTGCTTCTAAGGCATGGCAGGGTTACCTTTACCTTTTTTTTTTACCATGGGCACGTAACAATTTCTGGCCCTGATAACTTATTAACGAGAATAGGGTCAAATGACCTATGATTTTATGACTCTGATAACCATAAAAGCTAGGACAGAGTCACAACCACCTATGGTTTTATGACTGATAAACCATATAAGCCAGGATAGAGTCATGACCACCTATGGTTTTATGACTGATAACCATAAAAGCTAGGATAGAGTTATGACCACCTATGGTTTTATGACTGATAACCATAAAAGCTAGGATAGAGTTATGACCACCTATGGTTTTATGACTGGTAACCATAAAAGCTAGGATAGAGTCATGACCACCTATGGTTTTATGATTCTGATAACCATATAAGCTAGGCTAGAGTTGTAACCACCTGTGGCTTTTTTTTTTACTGATAATTGTATCAGCCAGTATAGGATCATAGCAGCTCATGGATGTCTGGGCTATAATAAAACCATATCAGCTACAATAGGGTGATAAATATTAATATATTTTAGTATTTTAACATAGATGAATCTGGTAACACTTGGGAACTGTGTTCCATTTCTCTCTCATGTGTGTTAGAATTCACTCGAGTGGCATGACTGACATTTGTAAAGATATTGTTGGCAGGTAACAGAAGCAGCCCTTCAGGTGGAAGAGAGGATCACCCACCAGGTCATTGTAGCAGATTGTCTGTTGTATCAGGCTGTTCTGGTGTTCACAAACCAGGATATATCCAGCTATGTTAAGGGCGGATGGTTGCTACGTAAAGCTTGGAAAATTTATGAGAAACTCCATAGGTAATATATATATATATTGTTGTTGTTGCTTAATTGATAGATGGGATATGGTTTTAATCTGTAAGTGATTTTCATTGGTGGTTTTGGCAGCTGTCTTAAATATCACTGACTATCATCAGGTAGCAAGCAGACAAGCAGTTGATGACTAGCATCATTCCATTCTGGACACTCCCATAGGCACTCCGTCCTTGTTTCAACGTCTGTCGAAGCACATGCCTACTGATTGTTCCAGTCACACACGCACACCAGTTGTGGGTGATGCATGTCCTCCCCCCCACCACACACACAGGTTGGACTGTCTACAGGCATCCCTTGTCCTATCTCTAGAGATTCAATAACTTGGCATTAGGATGGCTTAAAAGAAGCAGCTTCATTCATCAGGCCAAGCGTATGCGTAAGCTGATACCTGACCTTCCAACTGTAGTCGCTCCATTATCATCTGTACCAGAGCATACACCATGGAAAGAAGCAGATTATACACAAATAACTATTCAGGCTGAAGTGAAAGGTGTGCAGAATGGTGAGATGCAGAGCAGTCTTGTAAGATCAACAGCCACACTTAGTGTTCTAGATGACAAATATCCATGTGACACCTGGATACGTGTGTATACAGATGGATCTGCACATAATGCCATAAAGAATGGAGGGGCAGGAGCATATATTGAATATCCAAACAACACAATTGACAAGATTTCCATACCCACTGGTAAATACTGCAACAACTTTGATGCAGAAGTTAGGGCAATTATTGCTGCAGTTGAAAAAATATCAGACTCCTAATTGATACATGTCCTGTAGTAATTCTCACAGATGCAAGATCAGTACTGGAAGCTCTTCAGAGCAACAAACTACCAGACCTTAAGGATGCCTTGTCAAAAATTGGCTTACAACATGGAGTCACTTTGCAATGGATTCCCTCCCACTGTGGGATACCAGGCAATGAGAAAGCTGACCATCTGGCTAAAGAGGGCACTGAAATGGAGCAACCAGACATACCAATCACCTATAATCAGAAGAAAAGCATGATAAAAACCTACAGGAAGCCACAAACACCACCACATGATGACTATCACATGCTAAACAGAAAGGAACAAGTCACCATCTTCCGTCTCCGAACAGGACACAGCCGACTCCGAAGTCATATGTATACAAAGTTTAAGGTTGGTACTACTAATCTATGTACATGTGCCCAGGTGCCCCAAACTGTGGAACATATCCTCCAGAACTGCATCAACTACGAGACACTGAGAAATAATTACTGGCCCAGTGAAACCACTAAAGAAGATAAGCTCTACAGTTCCATACATGAGTTACAAAAAACAGTGAAATTTATCCAAGAGACAGGACTGCAGATATAGACAGACAATGCGAACAAAGAAGAAGAAGAAGAAGTCCTATCTCTGACATTTGCTTAATGTAAGTGTTGCCCTCGAACATGATCTCCTCCTGCATGTGCAAATTGTCCATAACAGCCCTCGTAATGTCCTCCTTGTCCATTCTCAGAGTATCCTGGACCACTGCCTTTCCTGCCAGCCTGCCCACTCTTTCATTGTCCTTGACCTCCCACATGTCCTGGGTGGTAGATCCATGCCAAGTTGGCACCCTGTGAGCTTTCAAGAAGGTGGACTCACTTCTCTTTGGAGGAGATGCGTCAGTTTTTTCTGGAGCATGCTTTGGAAGACCGTTAACGGTGATCCCATGTGATTCATCCTGCTCCACCAGCCGGGCATTTGAGTGATTGCAGAGGCTCCTGATCCGTTCATAACGTGCTGTTGCGAAACACAGCAAAGTCCCATCCACTTCTTAGTTCTCAAGACATAAAGCCGCCCATAAAGATAAAAGGGTCCTGTGATTTGAAGTGAAGCAAACTTGACCTAACCTACCAAGCAAACCTGACCTAATCTAACAAGCAAATTTGACTTAACCTAGCAAGCAAATCTGAATAACCTAGAAAGCAAACCTGGCCTAACCTAGCAAGCAAATCTGAGTAAGCTAGCAAGCCAACCTGACCTGACCTAGCAAGCAAATCTGAATAACCTACCAAGCAAACCTGGCCTAACTTAGCAAACAAATCTGACCTAACCTAGCAAGCAAACCTGACCTAACCTAGCAAGCAAATCTAAGTAAGCTAGCAAGCCGACCTGACCTAGCAAGCAAATCTGAATAACTTAGCAAGCAAACCTGGCCTAACTTAGCAAACAAATCTGACCTAACCTAACAAGCTAGCCTGACATAACCTAACAAGCAAATTTGACCTAACCTAGCAAGCAAACCTGGCCTAACTTAGCAAGCAAACCTGACCTAACCTAGCAAGCAAAAAAATCTGAATAAGCTAGCAAGCCGACCTGACCTAGCAAGCAAATCTGAATAACTTAGCAAGCAAACCTGGCGTAACTTAACAAGTAAATCTGAATAACCTAGCAAGCAAACCTGGCCTAACTTAGCAAACAAATCTGACCTAACCTAGCAAGCAAACCTGACCTAACTTAGCAAGCAAACTTGACCTAACCTAGCAAGCAAACCTGACCTAACTTAGCAAGCAAACCTGACCTAACCTATCAAGCAAGCCTGACCTAACCTAGCAAGCAAACTTGACCTAACCTAGCAAGCAAACCTGACCTAGCCTAGCCTAACAAACCTGACCTAACCTAGCAAAAAAACCTGACCTAACCTAGCAAGAAAACTTGACCTAACTTAGCAAGCAAACCTGATCTAACCTAGCAAGCAAACCTGACCTAACCTATCAAACAAACCTGACCTGACCTAGCAAGGAAACCTGACCTAACCTAGCAAGCAAACCTGACCTAACTTAGCAAGCAAACCTAGCCTAACCTAACAAACAAATCTGAATGACCTAGCAAGCAAACCTGATCTAACCTAGCAAGCAAATCTGAATAACCTAGCAAGCAAATCTGGATAACCTAGCAAGCTAACCTAACAAGCAAATCTGAATAACCTAGCAAACAAATCTGACCTAACTTAGCAAGCAAATCTGAATAACCTAGCAAGCAGACCTGACCTAACACTGAAATGATGTTTAATTCGCTAGGAATAATTAAAACTATGTTTATTTGAAAAAAAAAACAACAACAACAACAAACTCTTCACAGAGAAGTAACGGCACTGATGGACAGTCTGACCCAGAATAAAATTGCCAAACTCCAGAGGTCATTCTCATCATCCGTCGACCCTGTTCCAGTCCAGACATCACCCCAGACTGCGACTGAAAATTTTGGAACAGATCATGTAGAGATGAATGGTGCGGATGATGAATCTGACGGGGAGCTGTCTGCAGATGCCCTTTCACGTCTGCTAGGGGCTGTCAACTTTGGTTATGGAACCTTTCAGTTGTGCTTGTCCATGGTTCCTCCTAAGATTCTTAAACTGATCGAATTTCTCGGCTTTGAAGGCGACAGGGAGGTAAGTGCAAACAGATCTTCGTAAACCTGTAGTTGCCCGTGATTTACCTTTCTCTCTTTTTTTTGTTGTTTTTTTTATATTCTGGATAGCAGATGCCTAGCCTCGGAAATTGGAGAATGTATGCCTGCAGGAAGAAACATGCTAGATCATACTGTACATAAGTTGGTGGTATATTAAAGGAAAATATGATATCCAGTTAAAAGTCAGTCCTAAGTGCATAACAGTCATTCCTAAAAGGTCCGACAATTAAGTAATGAGACTGATTTTATTATGGCCAAGACAAAAATGCCATCTATGAAACAAAGCGTGGAATCCAAAGAAGCAACCCTCATCTATGATCTGGCAAATTTTCAGCGCTGCCTGTGAAGCAGACAACAAACAAGCCGCCATTTTGTTGACCTAGTTAGAGGTACATTGTCACGTAATTGGCGTGGAGCAAAAAGCTAACATTAAATTCTGTTTAAAACTCAGAAAAAGTGCCATTGAGACAGTTGAGTTGATATGACAAATTTATGGGGACAGTTGTTTATCTTTTTCACAGATATTCACGATTCAGAAGTGGTGTGGAAATGATTACAAATGCAGCTAGACATGGACGCCAAATTTCTGTTCATAATGAACTTCTTGGAAGAAGTGGAGAGTTTTGAATATCTTGGATCACTACTAACTGATAATGGAGATACAATGAGGGAAATTAAAAGGAGGACATCTATCACTTTTCAGAAAGTAAAACAACTAAAGAATCTATGGAGAGGAACAGACAGAACCACAAAAATAAGACTTTTAAGGGCATGCATCTTTCGCATCGCAACATATGCCTGTGAAACCTGGACACTTAACAAAACAACTGAGAAACACATAAATGCCTTTGAATGTAAATGCTACAGAAGAGTTCTTCAAATATCATGGACACAAAAAAGAACAAATATATCCATACTACAAGAACTTAATATTGAAGAAGGCTGGCTAGTAAAGAGGATTAAAGAGAGAAAAGTTAAATATTTTGGACACATTAAACGTCATGATAATCTAGAGAAAACTGTCTTGGAAGGGTACATAATGGGAAAAAGAAAGAGAGGAAGACCAAAGCGAAGATGGCTGCAAGACATCGTTGATGATCTGTGGATGGGTGCATCAGCAGCAAGCTATCTTGCTCACAACCGAGAGGCCTACAGGAGTGCTGTTAGGGAGGCAAAGTTCCTTAAGGGACATGCAAATGAATGAATGAATGAGGAACTTATTGCAAAAGTCAGAGAACGAATACAGGAAGATTATTGTTTGACTGTAAGGATGATGGCAGATGAATTTGGTGTTAACCGAGAGACCATTCTTAAAATTTTAGTGGAAGATTTGGGCAAGAAAAAAGTCGCTTGATGGTTTGTACCATATGCATTGTCTGATGACCAAAAATATCAGCTTGTTGAGTACGCAAAAGACATCATCAAAACATGTTGCAGAAATAAACATTTCTTAAATTTGATTGTTGCAGAGGATAAAACATGGATTTTCCGCTATGATCCCACAACTAAATGCCAGAGTGCTCAGTGGAAATCATCATTATCACCGAAAGGCAAAAATTTCATCTTCAAAAGTCGAAAGTGAAGACAATGTTGGTGTGCTTCTACGATAGCGGAGGAGTTATTCACAAAGAATTTATTCCAGAGGGACAGACTGTCACTGCCAAAGTTTATTTAAGTATTTTGAAACATCTGCTGAAAAGGATTCTCCGAGTCCAACCTGAGTATTCAACACCTGGCAGTTTTTTCCTTCTTCATGATAATGCACCGCCTCACCGGGTGGTAGTTGTTCAGTAAATTTTGGCCCAAAAACAAGTGTGTGTTCTCAACCATTCACCCTATTCCCCAGATTTGTCTCCTGCGATTATTTTCTATTCCCAAAATTAAATTTACCATTGAAAGGACGCTTCTTTGATGATACTGATGACATCCAAAGGGCCGTAACATCGAGTTTAAGGACCATACCAATAGAAGAACTGCAGAGGTCGTTCCAGTGTTTGTTAGATCGTGCCACTCGCTGTATCAATGTACAAGGGGCTTACTTTGAATAAAATACAGGTTATATCTTCAACTGTTGTTTATTTTATTTTCTATGTAATTAGTCTCATTACTTAATTGCGGACCTTGTATTTGTATGAAAGTCCTATGTGCATATGACTGAGAATTTAAAGTTGGCAAAAATGGTAACAGAACTAGTTCTAATGCTCAAGCAGAGACTTGAATTAGAAGATTATGGTGACAGGCGTAAGTTCAGAATTCATTGGTCGAAATTTTACTGTAAGGTGTATTCTCAGAGTTCTGGGAGAAATTAAATTAGTAGTACCCGGATGATGAGAAAATGGGAAGATAAACCATAGTGGATGGGAAAAAAAATTGTGAGGTGAAAAAGCAAGTGAATGACAGTAAAATCTGTGGGTGAACAACATCAGGAAGTGTGGCAGTATCAATAGATAATGAAAAAAAAGTGTAAAAAATAATGAGACTTCTCATTAATCAAGAAGGAAAAATATACGTAGAAGGAACAGCTGTTGATGAAGTAAACCAACTTTGCATACCTTGGCAGCTACATAGACCAGGATGGTGACATCAGGAAGGAAGTTAGAATTGCAAAAGCAGCAATGTCCTTCAAAAATCTTGAGAACATATGGAATTCAAAAGTTATAAGCACAAAAACCAAGTTAAGATTATTCAATTCAAATGTAGTATCCACCCTCATTTATGTATGCAAAAGCTGGAAATGAACTAAAGAAATAAACAAGAAATTAGACTCTTTTGAAAACAAATGCCTAAGAAAAATACTTGGTATAAAGTGGAATGAATTTAAGAACAACACAGAGATAAGACAGATGAGCAAACAACAACCAGTCTCATGGGTGATCAGAAAAAGAAGATGGACATATGTTGGTCATGTGATGAGAAGAAACAATCAGATAATACCAAAACAAGCTATCAAGTGGAGCAAAACAGGCTGAAGAAAAAGAGGTCAACCATGTGAAACTCTAAAGAGGACATTGTTAAGAGAAGTCAGTTTAATGGGCATAACATCCCTTGATGAAGTTGGAAAACTTGCTGAAAACGGGAAAACTTGGCAAACAATTATGTGACGTTTAATGGCACAGAAAGGATGTAAGAAAAGATGCTGGAGGATCCATTGAGGTCAGCTTTCACTGAGATGATGGTAAATAATGGTGATCATGACAGTCTTGAATGATCTTTTGTGTAAAGCTAGGATCTTGTAAATAATGGTGATCATGACAGTCTTGAATGATCTTTTGTGTAAATCTAGGATCTTGTAAATAATGGTGGTCATGACAGTCTTGAATAATCTTTTATGTAAAGCTAGGATCTTGTAAATAATGACACAAAAAAAAAAGAAATAGAATAGTAGAAAAATGCTAAATATCAAGAAAGCAGTGATGTTCTCTTAAGTCATTCTTGAAACATTACACTGATCTCTTCTTCTGTCTCTCTGAAACTGTGAGCTTGATGTTCTCTGAAGCTGATGCAGTAAAGATGTTGTGGCACAGGATCATGTCATCTTGGGAGGTTACGATGGCTTTTTTAAAAATTTTTCATCCCCCGGGTTGGGCTAAAAAAGCAAGGGGCGTGGAGTACTTCATTAGAGAGTTCCACCACCTTGGGAGACTTTGGCAGTCGCTGCCCCATTAGCCTGGCTAGACTTGTTTGTGGGGCTAGCAGTGGAGGGGTGGGACATGGTAGTCTGTGATCAGCCTTGATCTTGGCATGTCAGTTACGGGTCAGTGATTGGCAAATCAGACAGCATTTTTGGCCCTCCCCACCCCTTCCTGCATTTGATAAGTACACAAACTGCTGATCTAACGCCTTCTCGGACACGTACAGTATGTTCTAGTTTTCGATGTGCCTTTTTTTTTTTCTTTCTTTTAAATTGTATTTTTTCTTAAACTTTCATAGGTTGGACTTGGTTGTCTGGCCTTCACGAGCCACAGCAAAGACATGAAAGCGCCCCTTGCCACTCTGGCATTGCTGTGGTACCACACGGTACTGAGACCTTTTTTTGCTTTAGATGGTGCCAATCATTTTCAAGCAGGTATATACTACACTGTAACAAAGTATTTACTTGTATCACTTGTGAAATAGATTCAGTATTTAAGACAAAAAAGGAGATGGGAACCAGGTGCTAGAAGAAGTTGCAAGCCATAAGTTTTTTTTTTGGTTTTTTTTTTTTAAACACTTATGCCAGATTGAAACATCTCTTTTATTAATTTTTGTTGTTGTAAATCCAAGTTGTTTTTTTCTTTTTTAGCTATATTCTGTTGGTGTTGTAGGATCTTTTGTAACTGTGAATATTAGTTTTGTGCTACAAATAACCTGAGATTTGGATGTGATAACTTTTTAATCTCTTGGGTGAGACCTAAGATACATGATGCTCCACAGGCTAAGCCTCCATGGGTTTTGATGAGAACCTCTTGGGCGCTGATGAAGTAACAGTAGTATGCTTCTTGAAGTGGTTCTGATAACCGAGTTTAATATAACATGCAGTCTTTACTACCCAGAGATTAGATATGCTGCCGACACAGTATTACTGTCTACAACGCAAAAAGGAATGGAAAAAAAACTAATTATGTCAGTCCGTAAGAACGGTGAAGAGAAAAAACCTTTATCTTAAAGCGAAGAAAGCTAAATTGATGACAACCGACAAAACAAATAAGGCAGCTGAAATATGTATCAGTGAGGAAAAATTGGAAGAGGTGGAGAGTTTTGAATATCTTGGATCACTACTAACTAATAATGGAGATACAATGAGGGAAATTAAAAGGAGGACATATATCACTATTCAAAAAATAAAACAACTAAAGAATCTATGGAGAGGAGCAGACAGAACTACAAAAATAAGATTTTTAAAGGCATGCATCTTTCCCATCACAACATATGCCTGTGAGACCTGGACACTTAACAAAACAGCTGAGAAACACATAAATGCCTTTGAATGTAAATGCTACAGAAGAGCTCTTCAGATATATTGGACACAAAAAAGAGCAAATATATCCATACTACAATAATTTAATATTGAAGAAGACTGACTAGTAAAGAAGATTAAACTCAAATATTTTGGACATGTTAGACATAATGAGAATTGGAGAAGACAGTCTTGGAAGGGTACATAATGGGAAAAAGAAAGAGAGGATGACCAAGGTGAAGATGGCTGCAAGACATTATTGATAATCTGTGAATGGATGGATCAGCAGCAGGGAGACTTACAGGAGAGCTGTTAGGGAGGCAAAGTTCTGCAAGGAACATGCAGATGACTGACTGACTAAGTCTTTACTCCTTGACTCTGATAATTGAACTTAATATGACATGTAGTGTTTATGTCTTGACTGTGATAACTAAGCTTAATATAACATGTAGTGTTTACGTCTTGACTATGATAACTGAGCTTAATATGACTTAGTGTTTACATCTTGACTGTGATAATTGAGCTTAATATGACATGTAGTGTTTACATCTTGACTGTGATAACTGAGCTTAATATGACATGTAGTGTTTACGTCTTGACTGTGATAACTGAGCTTAATATGACATTTAGTGTTTACGTCTTGACTGTGATAACTGAGCTTAATATGACATTTAGTGTTTACGTCTTGACTGTGATAACTGAGCTTAATATGACATTTAGTGTTTACGTCTTGACTGTGATAACTGAGCTTAATATGACATTTAGTGTTTACGTCTTGACTGTGATAACTGAGCTCAATATGACATTTAGTGTTTACGTCTTGACTGTGATAACTGAGCTTAATATGACATGTAGTGTTTACGTCTTGACTGTGATAACTGAGCTTAATATGACATGTAGTGTTTACATCTTGACTGTGATAACTGAGCTTAATATGACGTAGTGTTTACATCTTGACTGTGATAACTGAGCTTAATATGAGTGTTTACGTCTTGACTGTGATAACTAAGCTTAATATGACATGTAGTGTTTACGTCTTGACTGTGATAACTGAGCTTAATATGACATGTAGTGTTTACGTCTTGACTGTGATAACTGAGCTTAATATGACATGTAGTGTTTACTCCTTATTACGCACAGATAAATGAGCTTACTGTGACATGTTTTTTTTTTTTTGCTTCTTGGCTCTGATAAATGAGCTTAATATAACATATATATTATCTCCTTGAGCTTTTGTGATGTGAACAGTAGAAGATATATCATATTATATATTATCTCCTTGAGCTTTTGTGATGTGAACAGTAGAAGATATATTATATATTATCTCCTTGAGCTTTTGTGATGTGAACAGTAGAAGATATATTATATTATATATTATCTCCTTGAGCTTTTGTGATGTGAACAGTAGAAGATATATTATATTATATATTATCTCCTTGAGCTTTTTATTTGAAAAAAGGCTCGGCGATTATCATCGGATAAAAATATATATTGTTTGGAGCTAGGATCCTGCGAAAAGGGCATTGGCTTGACCAGTCTGCTTTTCAGAAGATGCGTGTACACACTGGCTGTGTTGATCAGTATAATAAACACAATGGCCACGTTTTTACCAGAAAATTACATGTCCAGCTAAAATGCGCGGGGGGGGGGGGGGGGGGTTTGTGCGCACGCAAAGCTTCTTTAGCAGACTCCACCACCATGGGGACTATGGTGATCCCTGCCCTGTTAGCCAGGCTAAGGCTGTTACTGGGGGTACCAAAGAGAGGTGGGACAGGGTCTTGGTCAGCTATGGTTCGCTAACCATGATGCTGGCATATCAGCTACAGGTCGCTGATTGCCTCATTGGGCATCTTCATCCCCAAACGTTCACTCGGTAAACAGATCCAGTGGTTCTGGGTTCAAATTTCAGCAGTGCAGGCTGGGGAGTTTTTTTCTGATGCCACCACACCAGAAGAGCCCTAGGATCCTCTGTTGAAGTCAGCCAATTTGCATACCTCAGCAGCTACATAGACCAGGATGGTGACACCAGAAAGGAAGTTAGAATTGCAAAAGCAGCATCGACCTTCAAGAATCTTGAGAACTTATGGCACTCAAAAGTTATAAGCACAAAAACCAAGTTAAGATTATTCAATTCAAATGTAATATTCACCCTCATTTATGCACGCGAAAGATGGAAAACAACTAAAGAAATAGACAAGAAATTAGACTCTTTTGAAAACAAATGCCTAAGGAAAATACTCGGCATCAAGTGGAACGAATTCAAGAACAACGCAGAGAAAAGGCAGATGACTGAACAACAACCAGTCTCATGGGTGATCAGGAAAAGGAGATGGGCATATGTCGGTCATGTGATGAGAAGAAATAGTCAGAGAATCCCTGAAGCAAGCTATGTGATGTTCAACGGCAGGGGAAGGATATAAGATATAAGATAAGAAATGCCACCAGGCATGATACTGACCACATCACACTTTCATGTGCTGAAAGTCTTGGAAATTCAAAAAATTATATGTACCTGTAATTGTGTATATCATTTTGTGGCTGAAAATTTGTTTATCTGAAAATTTGATCCTTTATGGGGCATAATAATTGTTAATTTGTGAAGAAAAAAAAACAATAAGAAAAAAAAAGAACACAACTATATAGATACAATTTATTTATTTTATTTGCAGTTTTTTCGTGTATCCAATGTTTTGTAAAAATTTTAAATTTGATTGGTTCATTGAAAATCTTCATATAACAGCAAACCTCAGTCCCTTGTGGTATCTTCTATAAAAGAGATATTGGAATAAGGGAAGTGGGATTTTTGTGGCTTTATATAGTTCCTGGAGTGGATCTAAGAGTCTGGCTGTACAGGAGGTTATTAGAGGACACTCCCTATCAAGTTGGGCAGGCTGATGTGATACAACAGGCTGCTTCTGAGCATGCAAGAGGGAGTTGTCCCAGAAAGTATTGGCCAACTCTGGTAATCTTACATTCTTTTGAGTGCAGTCAACTTTGTTCCATGTTCTTTCAAAGTCTCACAGGTGTTTATGTCAGATTCTCACAGGTGTTTATGTCAGATTCTCACAGGTGTTTATGTCAGATTCTCACAGGTGTTTATGTCAAATTCTCACAGATATTTATGGCTTTATCTTTGATGTGTAATTCTCAGGAACAAAAGAAGCTGAATGCATTATCAAGGAGAAGGAAGGGGAGTTTCCAAATTCTTCATTGTTTCTCTTCTTTCAAGGCAGAATTTGTCGACTTGAAGTTAGTATTGTCTGTTATAACTGAACCAGTTTAAATGATAATAGCAGCAGCAGTAGTACATGACTGCTGTAAGAGTTGGAAGTTTGTTGTATATGTTTGTGACAGTTATCCATCATAAGATTAATTGGCGGGTTAGAGGGAAATATAGATTAGTAACTTCATCCGTGAAGCTGAATCATCATCATCATCATCATCATCAGGTGCCATGCCGACTGGCATTGACAATTATGCTTCTCTAGAGTACACGATCCTTCACACAGACCATTAGCTCAGTTGGTGATCTCCTCTCACACTATCTCGTCAGATTGTTCAGTATCATTTCTCTTGGTCTTCCTCTAGCTCTTCTTCCCTCTATTTTCCCTGTTGTTATAATATTTTCAGTGCCCCCTCTTTTCATTGCATGTCCTATGAAAGTACATTGTCTCTCTCATTTTTTTGACAAGATTTTTTCCTTTTTGACAAGATTTTTTTACTATTTTCAACTCTTCTCATACATTCTCCATTAGTTATTTTTGCTGTTCAGGGAATTCGCAGCATTCTTCAAATAAACCACATTTCTGCTGCTTCCAATGATTTTTGTGCAGACCTGCCTATTGTCCACTATTCACTTTCGTATAACAAGATGGTTCAATATTGAATTTTAGGACTCGTTTTCTAACATTCATTGATAAGGATGTGTTACATGTTTCTCATGAACCTGAATATAGTAAGTAAAAGAAAAATATATAGTGAGGAACAGAGGAAGTAATAGGTGGATTAACAAATAAAGAAATAGATGCTTACATTAGATAAATGGAGTGACTGGTTGTGGTTGGTGCGACTGAATAAGGTCGATTGAGCTGATGAGAAATGATTATGTTTGATGATCCTTGGTGAAGTGTGAGAACTGATTAGATTTGATGATAGTTGGTGAGACATGAGAACTGATTAGATTTGATGATCCTTGGTGAGGCATGAGAAATTATTAGGTTTTCTATGATTTGGTACATGAGAAATTATTAGGTTTTCTATGATTTGGTGCATGAGAAATTATTAGGTTTTCAATGATTTGTTAATGAGACAAAAGGAAATGATTTGAATATGAGATTCTCTATTCCTCATCTTCTCCAATCAGATTTTTTTTTCATCATCAGTTACACCCAACCACTACTCAAGCCTCAGTAAAGAACTTTATATACAAATCATTTCCTTTGTCTCATTAACAGATCATCTAATAATTTCTCATACCTTACCAAGGATCATCAAACCTAATCACTTATAAAGATGAAATGATTGGGTATGAAAAATGAACAGATTGGCTTTGAGGATGATTGGACGGGACGAGCCCTGCCAAAGCTTAATCTCGGAGACCACATCAACAGCTTATGCTGTAGAGACCAGTGCACAATTTTCAGGTTGAGAAAAGGACACATCACCCCTCAATAAGCACTTACACAGAGTGACCGCTGACCACACACCACACACTGCATGCACTGCAACAGACAAGAAGAAGAAACTGTTAAACACCATCTGCTGGACTGTAGTATATTGAAGGACCTTCGGAAGAACCTGATACCACCAAACTCCTCAGTCACCAACGTTCTGTATGGAGATGTAAAACAGCTGAAGAGGACCTGTATGTTTCATTATCTGGCACAAGGGAAAAAGAGCGAAAACTCATAAACCCGGGGGTTGGAAAAGTCAAATCAAAGTCAGAGTGGACAGGACTGATGAAGAAGATGGTGTACTGCACTGATACGCTGTGTAATTAACTGTTACAGCTGGGGAAGGTTTTTGATGTGAGAGGAGATACAATGAATGTGATTGTGTGAGATAAGTGTGAAGAAAATATGTCATTATGGTGAAAAAAAACTGAAGGGAAGATATGATGTGATTATATGGGATAAGAGTATGATAAATATAGTGTTTATACAGATAAGTGTATGGTAAATATGGTATGTTTATATATGATAAGTGTATGGTAAATATGGTATGTTTATATAGGATAAATGTATGGTAAATATGGTATGTTTATGTAGGATAAGTGCATGGTTAATAATGTGGTTAATATGAAATAGACAAAGATTAAATAATGTAGGTAAATATAGAGCAAATATTATGTGGATTACATTTAGGGAGATATAATGTGATTGTGTGGGATAGATTTAGGGTAGATATGACATGATTGTGTGGGATAGATTTAGGGTAGATATAATGTGATTGTGTGGGATAGATGTAGAAATAAATTATTTGAGGGTTTGTGAAGTGATTAGAGCTAAAACAAAGATTGGGTGGGATTTTTGAGTTATGAGTACGTACACCTGAATATGTACACCCGAATACGTACACCTGAATTCGTACACCTAAATACGTACACATTTGTTTTGAATAGCTTTTGAAAAAATAAAACTTTTTAAAAAAAATTTTATGTTAGTGAATCATTTAAAAGTCTTGAAAGAACCTTTGTGCTTGCAGTTTTTTTGTTTGTTTGTTTGTTCTTTGATGCTTCAGAAGAAAAATGACATGTCCCTGATGCTGTATAAAAGAGCCCTGGATGAGGCCAGAGGACAGAGGGAAGTTGAGCTGATGTGTCTGTATGAGATCAGTAAGTGGAAGTTTGACCGAAATTTTGTTTGTTTTGCTGTAAGAGAGGGATTGCATTTACAGGTTTGTTTCATTTACTTCTGAGTGAAGTTTTTGTTTCGCCATAGTGACTTTTTGAGCTTTGTTACTTGCATGAGTTTAGGTTTTGAATATCATGGTTAGAAAATAAAGGAAAAAAAGGAAGTACGGGTGCCACAGAGAAGAAAGAAATTCCAAAAAATGAAAGAAGCTAGGCAGTTATAAAGTGTTTTTCGTAACAAGGCGCATAATTGTATTCAGGAAGTAGTTGCAGAGAGGGAAAAAAAAATGGAAGGAAAGAGAGCTCAGATTAAAAAACTGGATTCCAAAGCAAAAGAACAGTGAAGTCAGAAGGTCCAGGGTGAGTGACTTTTACTAGTTTATTTTGTGTTTGCATTGTTAGTGTGTTGTCCTTGAGTGGCATAGTGGTTAGTGCTGTAATGTCTTACAGCAAAAGGTTGGTGTTCAGGTTCACTCAGAGGTGCCCTAGTCACCACTGGTAGAAGGAAAAAGTGGTTGATGCTGACCACATCACCTTGTCATGGCTGACCACATCACCCTGTCATGCGCTGACCACATCACCCTGTCATGCGCTGATCACATCACCCTGTCATGCGCTGACCACATCACCTTGTGACGTGCTGACCACATCACCCTGTCACGTGCTGACCACATCACCCTGTCACGTGCTGACCACATCACCCTGTCACGTGCTGACCACATCACCCTATCACGTGCTGACCACATCACCTTGTCATGTGCTGACCACATCATCTTGTCACGTGCTGACCACATCACCTTGTCACGTGCTGACCACATCACCTTGTCATGCGCTGACCACATCACCTTGTCATGCGCTGACCACATCACCTTGTCATGTGCTGACCACATCACCTTGTCACGTGCTGACCACATCACCCTGTCATGTGCTGGCAGCTCTGGGAAAATGTGGGCACTAACACCACATTCCCTGGGAGCCTTTATGACAAGAGAGGACTACATTGTTACTTTTTTTTTGTAATTATTACTTCCTAACAGTTATACTTTTTTTTTTTTGGTGTTTTTTTACTTTAATTGTGATCATTTTTAATGCTGAACAATGAACCAAAAAAAAAATGCCTGATGAAGTTGTTCACTCCCTCATAGGTTGGTGTCATATACTGAAGCTGCAGTGGAAGGAAGGTCAGGAGGGCTTCTCAAGGCTGCAGAGAGAGTCAAAGTGGTCTCAGGCTTACTACACATATCTTACAGCAGGTGGGTTCAGCTGTCTAACTGTTTCTGTGCTCGCTTAACATCCCAGATCAATCACAGTTCTCTCTAATTGCTTCTATGCTCACTGACATCCCAGATCAATCACAGTTCTCTCTATTTGCTCCTGTGCTCACTGACATCCCAGATCAATCACAGTTCTCTCTGTTTGCTCCTGTGCTCACTGACATCCTAGATCAATCACAGTTCTCTCTATTTGCTTCTGTGCTCACTGACATCCCAGATCAATCACAGTTCTCTCTGTTTGCTCCTGTGCTCACTGACATCCCAGATCAATCACAGTTCTCTCTGTTTTGCTCCTGTGCTCACTGACATCCCAGATCAATCACAGTTCTCTCTATTTGCTTCTGTGCTCACTGACATCCCAGATCAATCACAGTTCTCTCTATTTGCTCCTGTGCTCACTGACATCCCAGATCAATCACAGTTCTCTCTAATTGCTTCTATGCTCACTGACATCCCAGATCAATCACAGCTGTCTCTAACTGCTTCTGTGCTCACTGCCATCCCAGATCAATCACAGTTCTCTCTATTTGCTCCTGTGCTCACTGACATCCCAGATCAATCACAGCTGTCTCTAACTGCTCCTTTGCTCACTGACATCCCAGATCAATCACAGCTGTCTCTAACTGCTCCTGTGCTCACTGACATCCCAGATCAATCACAGCTGTCTCTAACTGCTTCTGTGCTCACTGACATCTCAGATCAATCACAGCTGTCTCTAACTGCTTCTGTGCTCACTGACATCTCAGATCAATCACAGCTGTCTCTAACTGCTTCTGTGCTCACTGACATCCCAGATCAATCACAGCTGTCTCTAACTGCTTATGTGCTCACTGACATCTCAGATCAATCACAGCTGTCTCTAACTGCTTCTGTGCTCACTGACATCCCAGATCAATCACAGCTGTCTCTAACTACTTCTGTACTCACTGACATCCCAGATCAATCACAGCTGTCTACACCAGTACATGGTGACCCTGTGTCAGCTGACACACTTGAATAGTCAGAAACTTTTGAATTCAAAGCAGGAGAAATCATTAAACCCACCTCTAAATAGACCCAGATCAGATACTCACAAACCGTTTTCTTGAAAGTTACATCAGAGAGATGGTATCTAACAGAGACCATGCATATTTTCAAGCTTTTCTAGAAACTGGCTCACGGATGTTTTTGTAGGTTCTTGTCATTGAGGGCGCTTGTCTGGGTTCTTGACTTGTTATAATATACCTCTGTTACACATGTTCTTTGACGAAACCTCACAGGAAAAAGTAGTAAATACTGAGATCAGGAAAGCAAGAAAGCCATCAAACTGAGAGATGACACATCTGAACAGACCTGCCAAACAAAACCGTATTGTTTTTTGTTTTTTTTTTTTTGGCGGTGTGAGCTGTTGGCCAGTGCTGTTGAAAATGAAGGCCTTCAGCACGGTACAACCAAACATCATGAACTGTGTTGAAAAATGTTTTCTTGCTCTCTGTAGGGTTCTCATGTGTGCGTACAGTTTGTGGAGTTCCATGTATCGCATCTGGTGCACTTGTCTGTTTTCTCAAGTTTGCTCACCCAGTATTGAATTCCAAGACAGAAGCCCTGACCATGTTGATCAGTGTTAAATAATATCTGAATCGATGCTGCACTTCAGTCGCAGGTTTTGTGTCATAAATCAAGTACTGGTGTGCTGCAGTAGTATTATCACTCACATCTCAAGCCATACACAAGCCACTCCATTCTCTGCATACATTCTTCACGTTGCAGCTTCAGTGAATATAGTGCAGTCGCAACTGATTTTTTTTGTTTTGTTTCAGTCTGTGCTGGATCTCTTGGAAATGTGGAAGAAGCCAGTGAATGCTTTAGGAAAGTTCCAGGCCTTATAAAGAGGAAGAATAACCAGATTGAGGCCTTTGTTGGAAGAAGGGTATGTTGTATTTCTTGACAGTATGTGGTCATATGAGATGGTTTGTGTGAAGTAGTGTATGGTGTTTAATTTACGCCAAATAGTTTGTACGAGGTAGTTTATTTAAGGGGGTTTTTTAATTTGCGTGAGATTATTATTTCTGGTTGCTTCATCAGACGGAAAGTTTTAAATTCATTTACTGGTTTTCTTCCAGAATTATTTTGTGTTTTATTCTGCATGTTTTGTTTATCATACATTTCTTAACTGATCCAAAGGGTTGAAGATACTGTCCGATGAGGCGATCAGCAGCCCATAGCTGATATGCCAGCGTCAGGGTTAGCGAGCCATAGCTGACCAAGACCCCGTCTCACCTCTCCTTGGTACCACTAGTAACAGGCCTAGCCTGGCTAACGGGGCAGGGACCACCATAGCCCCCATGGTGGTGGAGTCTGCTAAAGAAGCATTGCACACCCCCCTGCTTTTTAGCTGTACTCCGGTACTGAAAGACTGAAAAAGTAGCCGCCATAACCCACTCCTACTCCAATACGATGCTTTGCCTCAACACCTCTACAGCATCGGCTGGTTACAAGGAGTTCATACAAGTCACAAGTACTGATCCTAAAAGTTAATTTGCTGTTTTCCATCTGTTTTTGCTTTTTTCCGTGGTTGGTTCTTCAGGCAGAGAAACTGAAGAAACAGAAGCCAACTCAGGAACACTGTCGCCTGTTGACTCTGGAGATGATATTTCTTTGGCATGCCCTGCCAACCTGCACACATGAGGAACTGAAACCACTTCTTGATGGTGAGTTCATAGAAAGCTCCTTGCTGCACCTGCTAGGTGTGCCTTAACAGTTCAGGATTTTTAGTCTTTTTTTTTCATTGTTGTTGTTTTTTTTTTTACATGACCCCTGATTGAAGTGACTTTGAGAACTAATTATAAGTTATTATTTTTATTATTACTTCTCTTCTTCTCCTTATTTCTTAAGCATTCTTCTCTGTCAGCCATCAAGGTTACCAGCATGTTACTACTGAGTTCCACCTGTTTTTTTTTTTTTTGAGGGGGGAGGGGGTTGTCAAAGGAGGATATCATACAGAAGCTCCAGCAGTGTCAAAGAGGCATTCACCAAGAATTACAGTATTTGGGGAATTTGAATGTAAATGCTACAGAAGAGTTCTCCAAATATCGTGGACACAAAGAAGAACAAATATATCTATACTACAAGAGCTTAATATTGAAGAAGGCTGGCTATTAAGAGGGTTAAAGAGAGAAAACTTAAATATTTTGGACACATTAAACGTCATGATAATTTAGAGAAGACCGTATTGGAAGGATACATAATGGGAAAAAGAAAGAGAGGAAGACCAAAACGAAGATGGCTGCAAGACATCGTTGACGATCTGCAAATGGATGCAGCAGTGGCAGGTCATCTTGCTTACAACCGAGAGGCCTACAGGAGTGCTGTTTGGGAGGCAATGTTCCACAAGGGACATGCAAATGAATGAATGGGGAATTTTTCATCAGGTTTATTACTAAATAACTCATCATTGAGAAGGGTTACATGTGTGCTGTATTTAATACTGCACCAAAGATAATGTGGTCACCATCTCCAGGAGCATCAGTCTGGTGTGGATGGGAAGATTATAACAGTCTGGTAAGGATGGGAAGATTATAACAGTCTGGTAAGGATGGGAAGATTATAACAGTCTGTTAAGGATGGGAAGATTATAACAGTCTGGTAAGGATGGGAAGATTATAACAGTCTGGTAAGGATGGGAAGATTATAACAGTCTGGTAAGGATGGGAAGATTATAACAGTCTGTTAAGAATGGGAAGATTATAACAGTCTGGTAAGGATGGGAAGATTATAACAGTCTGTTAAGAATGGGAAGATTATAACAGTCTGTTAAGAATGGGAAGATTATAACAGTCTGTTAAGAATGGGAAGATTATAACAGTCTGGTAAGGATGGGAAGATTATAACAGTCTGGTAAGGATGGGAAGATTATAACAGTCTGTTAAGAATGGGAAGATTATAACAGTCTGGTAAGGGTGGGAAAACTTGTTAGGCTGCAGAGACCAAAGCAGTAGGATTTTGTGGAAAATAAAACTCTGGGGCTTGTTTTTTTCCCTGTTTTGTTTTGTGTTTGCAGTATGTGACATGCAGACTGATCACACACTGATGCCACTCAAGTGTTTGCTGGAAGGCGCTGTGTACAAGGAACTTGGTGAAGATGAAATGGCCCTCAATGTATGTACATTGTCTCCTCATTAGTTTAACAAAGTATTATGTTATATATATTGTGGATGTTTAAGTAATGGCAGCCTGGTTAGCTGAGTGGTTAGATGCTCAGCGTACTAATCTGTTGTTATCAGGATCAGTCCCAGCAGTGGAATTCTTTTTTTTCTTCGTATGTACCAAAAGTTATATGGAAGTGAATCATGGACAATAGGCAAATCTGCACAAAAATCATTGGAAGCAGCAGAAATGTGGTTTATTAGAAGAATGTTGAGAATCCACTAGACAGCAAAAATAACTAATGAAGAATGTATGAGAAGAGCTGGAGAGACAAAAAAAACCTTGTCAAAAAGATAAGAGAGAGACAATGTACTTTCATAGGACATGCAATGAGAAGAGGGGGCATTGAAAATATTATAACAACAGGAAAAATGGAAGAAAATCAAGAGGAAGACCAAGAGAAATGATACTGGACGGTCTGACGGGATGGTGTGAGAGGAGATCACCAACTGAGCTGATGGCCTGCATGAAGGATCGGGTACTCTGGAGAAGCATAATAGCCAACGCCAGTCGGCACGGCACATGATGATGATGTACCAAAAAGGCCCTGGGATCCATCCAACCTATAAAAATGGGTACCAGAAGAATCTGGGAAGGTAAATGTGACAGGGCATGATACTAACCACATCATACTTTCATGTGGTGAAGGTTGTGAGAATACGGGCCAAACACTGTATCCCCAAGATGCCTTAGTGGAATGGAAACAGGAATTTTACGATGTACCTTTACCTTTTTTTTTTTTTTTTCGTGTACTGTGTAAATGATACAGATTCTGTAACTGAAATTATTATTTCCTGAACTTGTAAAGTGAGGGAGATTTTTATTTCTGGTGGCTGTAATGTAACATTTTTATAAATAGCACCAAACTCAAACAGGTTCCTGAATTCAGATATCCAGAAAGCATATTTACACAGGATGGGAAAATAGAGAAATCGAATATAGAATTCATAAAGCAAACTGTATTTACCTATCAACTCGCACCAGTCCTAAAACAAATATCTCGATGGACACAGAGAAAAATCTCTTTCAAACGATATTCACCCTGATTCTGTGCTATCAGTGCCAAACATGGATGCTCGCCAGATACCGTGACTGAAAGATGACAGCATGCCAGATGAAATGCCGGTAAACAAGACAAGAGGAGATCAAGTGTGAAATGAAATAATCCTGCAAATGGTGGATGCAACACCTGTCAAGTACTGCATCGAAAATCAGAGTGAGGCGGTTCGGGCATTTGATATGCATGAATCAAGAACAACCAAGAGCACGTGCATACAACTAGAAAATATCTGGATATAGAGCGTGAGGACGGCCAAGAAAAATGTGGATAGATGGGGATGAAAGCCACACTGAGGAAACATAACATGACAGCTAGCCAGGCCTCTCGCCCTTCTCCGGACCAATGTCTGAAACTCCACTGCCACGCTAGCGGCATAAACAGACTAAGAAGAAGAGGAAGTAATGTACCTGAAATTTGTACTTTTTTTGTGTGTGTGACTGTGACGTGACTGAATTTGTAAGTTATTACATCTTTTAGTCATACTGCAACTGAAATTATTGGTTCATGTTGTTGTAATGTTAGTGAATTTATTACTTATCTAATTGTGTGATAACTGAAAGTATCACCTCCCAGGAGTTGTAAGTCAAACAGAGCTCTATAGCACTGTCTTGGGCAGTACAGTTTAACATTACATAAGCCATTGAATTCATTACTGTTCACAGTGTCTGAAGGAAGCTTTGGCCCGGCACCAGGGAAAGAAGGAGGATATGTTCATTCCAGCTTTCACCTTGTTTGAGCTTGCGTCTATTTACATAAAGGACCCACAGGTGTGTGGCTGATTCTTGAATATTTGTCTGAAATCTTCCCCCCCGCTGGTAGTGATGGAATTGTGGCATTTTTTTTTTCATAAATATAAGTTTGAGAAAAGTAATTTTTCTTGTAGGATGGTGACAGATGTAATAGTAGTGATAGTAGTAGAGTTAATGTTGGGGAGTCATAATGATGGTGATGATGATCTTGATGAAAGGTGATGAACCATAGCGGTTTGGTTACTATGGAAGTTGTATCTCTTTCTCTCTCTCTCTGAACCTTAAGTGCCCAGGGCACATGGGGCTTCCGCAAGGGTTTTCCACAAATGCCTGTCCTTCGCCTTTTTTCTGCTCTTGCCCATGTGAGCCCTCTGTTGCTCAACATCCTTTCTGTTGTTCTTCTCCATGTCTCTTTTGGTCTACCCTTACTTCTGTTCCCCTGTGGTGTCCATCTTAGTGCTATTTTTGGTAATGAGTTGTCAGTCATTCGGAGCACATGTCCCAACCATCGCCAGCGTCTTTCTTCAATAATTGTTGTCAGTGGCTTCATCTGCGTTTCTGCCAATAAGATGTTATTTCTTATGGTGTTTGGCCAAAATATTTTCCTAATTCTTCGTAAACATTTAGTCTGGAAAGAATTCAACTTGTTTTCTGTGGTTTTGGTGATTTTCCAGCATTCACTTCCATAGAGTAGTACACTTAGAACATTACTCTTAAATATCCTGATTTTCATATTTATGCTTAGTTTTTTTGATTTCCATATAGTCTGCAGCATTGCAAAAGCCTGGTTTGCTCTAGTAAGTCTGCTGTTGATGTCCTCTTTGCTGTCTCCATTTTCTACTACTCTGCTGCCAAGGTATACAAATTCGTTGACCTCCTCCACTAACTTGCTATCTACTCTGAGTGCATTTCTGTTGTTCACATTTTGATGGAAGTTATATAGAATGGGTTTATATAATGGGGTTCAGTAATGATGTGAACGAATTCGTAGTTTTTATTTTGGTTTTTTTTTTTTTTTTTTAATGTCTCTACATAAATGGGGTTAATTTTTTTTTACATGAAAATTCTTTGGAGTTTTTTTTTTTTCTCTTAATAAGTATTAAAATGCCCCGGTGTGTGTTATCAACCATCCTCTAAAAATTGGTACCAGAGAAATCTGGGAAGGTAAATGCAGCCAGGTATAGTACTGACCACATGACATGTCCTATAAATTACGTTCATGACTCGGATGACTAGGTAAATAATAAAAGCCATTTTGATACCACTTTGTGCCTGTGTTCATTTTTATCTTCAGACTGTAGAGAAAGCGAAGTCCCATTTACAGATGATCAAAGACAACTACAAAGACTACGACTTTGAGAATCGTTTGAGCGTCCGAGTCAGCAATGCTCTGAAGCGACTTAAGTCTGGATCTGCAAGCCCAGTCAACTCGTGATTCATGAACTTCGGTGTTGCCTCATCACATTAATGGATACTCAGGTTGTCCCTAGATATTGCATGGGATTCATTCTGTGACAAATAATATTATGAGATTCAATCTGTCACTTGTGATAATATGAGATGCAGTCTATTTTTTAGAAATTCAAAGAATGGGTTTATTTGGCATTTTTTGTGTGTGTTGTTGTCCATGTACATGTATAAGCCCTTTTTTTTTTTTTTTTACAAATTCAGTGTACATAAGACTGCAAGTTTTTTGCTTTCTTATTACCATGTTATATGAGAATGTTTTATATATAAAGTTATCAACATTCCTTGATGCATGGCTTATGTTGTTTAATAGTTTTTTCTAAGCATGTCCCTATCAGAAAAATGTATGGAAAAATATAAGAAATTGTTATTTGTTCCATTAAAACATAAAGATGATTTATTCACAGAGGTGTGTTTTATCTGTAGTACCAACCAAATGGAGCTTATTTTGAGTTCATCATATAGGCTTGTCATCTTGGGTTAGAGCATGAGATGATGTATCTTCTGTTAGATGCTGCCTACGCTTTGTCCCAAATGATTCAGCAGTGTGTTGTCCGTGTACATGTATAAGCCTTTTTTTTTTTTTTAATAAATCATTTATCTTAAAACTATCCATACTTTGTTCCAATCATTCGACAGTGTGATCAGTTATCTTAGAAACTGTTTAGACTTTGTCCCAATCATTCAGCAGTGTGATCAGTTATCTTAGAAACTGTCTACATTTTGTCCCAAATGATACAACAATGTGATCTTTTATATTAGAAACTGCCTACACTTTCTCTGAATGATTCAACAGTGTGATCATTTATCTTAGAAACTGCCTACATTTTGTCTCAGTGATTCAACAGTGTAATCATTTATCTTACAAGCTGCCTACACTTTGTTTCAGTGATTCAACAATTTAATCATTCATCTTAGAAACTGCCTACATTTTGTCTCAGTGATTCAATAGTTTAATAATTATTTATCTAGCAAGTTGCTTGCATTTTATACCAATGATTTAGCATTGTGCTGATCATTTATCTTAGAAGTTGTTCACGCTTTTTTTTCCCCATTATGACACAACCATATAATGATCATTTACCTGATAAATTGCCTACATTTAGTCCCATGATTCAACATTTTGATAACAATTTATCCAGTAAGTTATGTGCCAACACTCTGTCCCAGAGAGCCAACCATGATATCTGAAATGTTGTCTATGGTTTGTTCCTCATGACAGCTGCTGTCCCTGTGACTCAAGCATGTAATAATGTCAGAAAAATTGCCGACCCAACCAGAAATTTTTTCCCATGCTCAAGAATGTGATGGTCAGTTACTTACCAACACTTGGTCCCATTGGCCAGTCATGTGGTGATCATTTGTCTGAAATACTGTCTACATATTGTCCCCATGACTCAATCTTGTGGTATTCATTTTTCTGAAATACTGTCTAAATATTGTCCCCATGACTCAACCTTGTGGTGATCATTTGTCTGAAATACTGTCTACATATTGTCCCCATGACTCAACCTTGTGGTGATCATTTGTCTGAAATGCTGCCTATATAATGACCCTGTGACTCAACCATGTGATGATCAATTGTCTGATAAACTGTCTATATAATGACCCCATGACTCAACCTTGTGATGATCATTTGTCTGATAAACTGTCTGAATAATGACCCCATGACTCAACCTTGTGGTGATCATTTATCTGATACAGTGACCCCATGACTCAACCATGTGATGATCATTCATGTGAAATACTGTCTACATATTGTCCCCATTTGATGATCATATGATACACTGTCTGTATAATGTCCCTTTCTTTTAACCCCAGGAAGCTGTATGCACCATCTGGCTTCTCTAACACATTATAGTTCCAGTAAACCTATCATCAGACAGTGTTCAACTGACAGATATTTTCTGATGGTTGTTACTGTAAATACAAATATATGTTTTCTATACATTTTTTTTTCCATAAATATTGTTGTGATAAACTAATACATTACAGTGGACAGTGTGTATTATCTATTTTCATTAGAGTTTTATATGTATACAAGCATCTACTATTTTTCATTATTAGTATTATTGTATTGTTGCTATAAATAAATGGTGTTTTTTTTTAACCAGTTTTTATACCTGCAACTCATGAGCTGTGTAAATGACTGTAAAAATTTTTTTTTAAATAACTGCAGTAATGTTTTGTTCCATAGCTAGAGTTTGTAATTTTAGACTACCACAAATGCTAAAAATAGACATGACATTTCCTTGTTACAGTGTGGTTGAGATTTTTTATTACAAAAAATGTTTGTGGGTCATGAATGTTTTGGCTGGTTAAGAGTTAAGAGCAGCTAGCAGTAGCACAGACTCAGGCCTCATCAAGCAGTTGTTGGTGTATTGAGGATTGTGGGGGAAAAAAACGCTAGGATTGTGTAAGATGAGAACTGAAGTCCTCTGTGTGTGTTGAGGCTCATTGCTTTTTTTGTTTTTTTCATGGCTAACTTTTGATATGGCTTCATAAAAAAAATCTGTTTATGAGATTGGGTCAAGCTGACATATGCTGTATGCAGGATTTTTTGTGGCATTGCTAAAAATGAACTATTTATATTATTGCTGTTTAAAAAAAAAAAAAAAGAGCTATTTACTGTGTTACTGAAGAAAATCGGCTGTATATGATATGTTGCTGAAGAAAATCGGCTGTATATGATATGTTGCTGAAGAAAATCGGCTGTATATGATATGTTGCTGAAGAAAATCGGCTGTATATGATATGTTGCTGAAGAAAATCGGCTGTATATGATATGTTGCTGAAGAAAATTGGCTGTATATGATATGCTGCTGAAGAAAATCGGCTGTATATGATATGTTGCTGAAGAAATAAATCTTTTATGATATTGCTCAGAAATTAGCCACGTACTGGATGAAATGCTGTAAAAAAAATATATACCTTTTAAAATATCGTTTTCTGTGTTCAGTTTCAGATGCTTGGCCATCTAAACAAGGAAAATGGTTTGCTACCATGAATCAGATCATCAGCAGGAGTTCTTCTTATGTGTCATATAGGTTTTCATCCATGCTGTTTTCCTGGGGATTTTAGATCAGTATAGAGAGTGCGGTATTTGCAGGATGTTTTCTAGATCATCGTGGAGAGTGCGGTATTTGCAGGAAGTGTTCTAGATCACCGTAGAGAGTGCATATTTGCAGGATGTGTTGTTGTAGCCTGCGGTGTCCTGTTCGAAGCCTGAAAAACTGTGATTTGCTGCATTCTGTTCAGTTTTAGCAGGAGATGTTTGGGATATCTGCTGCCTGGTCCATGCCTCCATGCATCACCTTTCAAAATAATCATCATCATGTGCCATGTTTTGTCCAATGTATGTGGTCTTTGATGTGTCAGATCACATCATTGCTTTATCTTTTCCTGAGCCGTGTTGTCATGTGATATAGATATTTGTTTCTGGGTCTCGCTTTTTTATTTTGCCTTGAGTTTTCCTGTGATTGCCAGGTTCTCTAACAACTGTCATGACGTCTCCAAAAAAAATTTTGTGGTGTCTTTTATTTTTAGCTCTTTTTCTAAGGATTTCTTTACATTTTTGTAGCCATCGAGGTATCTTTCCTCCATCATCTCACCTGGGTTTCATTTCTTCTGTCTTTGTATCTCGAGCATGCAGGAAAATTGACTTTTCTAGCACCTGCAGTCTTTCCTTCTTAGTTACACATTTGAGATTTTGCTTTCAAGAACTGAATAGTTGCGTGTTATTGTCAAGTTTTTTACTTCCTCTAAGATCAGTGTTTCTTAATCAAGGGTCTGTAGATGACCAGAAGGTCTGCTGAAGGATTTCTAGAGGATCCTTGGATCAGCAAATGGATTGGCTTGATTTAAAAAAAAAAATCTTAGCGTCATCTGGATTCTGTGTATTGTTTTATTTTTATTGAAGGGTCCGTAGCTTTTTTTCAGGCTTGAAAAGGGGATCACAGCTGTTTTGAGAGCAGAAAGGGGGGTCATGGCTGTTTTGAGAGCAGAAAGGGGGTCACGGCTGTTTTGAGAGCAGAAAGGGGGTCACGGCTGTTTTGAGAGCAGAAAGGGGGTCACGGCTGTTTTGAGAGCAGAAAGGGGGTCACGGCTGTTTTGAGAGCACAAAGGGGGTCACAGCTGTTTTGAGAGCACAAAGGGGGTCACAGCTGTTTTGAGAGCAGAAAGGGGATCACGGCTGTTTTGAGAGCAGAAAGGGGGTCACGGCTGTTTTGAGAGCACAAAGGGGGTCACGGCTGTTTTGAGAGCAGAAAGGGGATCACGGCTGTTTTGAGAGCAGAATGGGTATCCATAGCCAAAATAGTGTTAAGATCCACTGTTCTAAATTATCTTCTTATAGTGATAAAGTGGCGGTCTTTAGGGAGGAGCCTACATGTACATTCATCATGTTCTAATGTTTTTCATTATTCCTCTCATCAGTTTCATTCATTTTCCCATTATTTAATATTGTGTCCATGAAATACTGATTCACAGCTCAAGTATTGTCAGAAGATGTGATTTGTGTGAAAGTGTTTGTTTTAGAAAGGTGTTGGTCAGTTCGTGAGGGCAGGTCTTTGTATGTGACCTGCTTCATTTGTTGATCATTAGAGTCACATATCACATTATACTAAGGTCACATGATTAAAAGATAGATGTCGCTTTTTTTTAAAAAAAATTTTATTATTCAGAGTTAACTTTTGTATTATTGTTCTAGAAAACTGATCTATTTATATAGTCAAAAAAAGTGAAAATACGATGATGAATAGTGTCACTAGAATGTAAGGAAGGAACCCAGTTGATAGGGGCATCATGTCATGTATTGTCATGTCCCTCCTGCCATGTATTCAGTGAGGAGCATTGAGAGGACCTTTGGCCGTGTATCGCCTGCAGCCAGGTCTCATGCATTGTCTGGGCCCACTTGTCATATTTTGTCTGTAGCCACCTGTCACGTAATGTCTGTGACCTCTGCAATGTAGTCTGATCACAGATGTTGTGTATTGTCTGGACCCACCCCCCCAGTTATGTATTGTGCAGACCATTGTCATGTATTGTCTGGCCATACCTGTCATATATTGTCTAGTGCTCCTGTTGTATATATTTACTAGACCTTCCAGTCATGTGTTGTGTGGACTACTGTTATGTATTGTCTGGGCCCACCCAGTTATGTGTTGTGTGGACTACTGTCATGTATTGTCTGGGCCCACCCAGTTATGTGTTGTGTGGACTACTGTTATGTATTGTCTGGGCCCACCCAGTTATGTGTTGTGTGGACTACTGTTATGTATTGTCTGGGCCCACCCAGTTATGTGTTGTGTGGACTACTGTTATGTATTGTCTGGGCCCACCCAGTTATGTGTTGTGTGGACTACTGTTATGTATTGTCTGGGCCCACCCAGTTATGTGTTGTGTGGACTACTGTTATGTATTGTCTGGGCCCACCCAGTTATGTGTTGTGTGGACCACTGTCATGTATTGTCTTGGCCCACCTGTCATGTTTTATCTGGAACTCCTGTTGCATATTGACTAGACCTTCTGTCTGAACCCTCCAGTATGTATTGCTTGAGAGTCTGTTTATAATTGATACCCTGCAAGAAGCTGATGGTTCAACATCCATAGATTGTAACATCTCAGCTGCTTCCAGCACGCAAGCATAAGGTTATGACCAGATTTATTTTGTATAAATGTACAAACATGGACGTACACAAAATCAGATTTAAAGATGATGTACACAAAAATCAGATATAAAGATATGACAAGCTTATTATAACTTTTCAGACATTAAAACTTGTCAGATCCACCATGATGACCTGTTTCAGAGAGTTTAGGAAGTCTGTGTTTGTTTACATTTGTTTTCCCCATTAATTTAAATTTTCTTACATCCAGTTGTTGGTTTTTTTGTTTGTTTGTTTTTTTTAAAATAACTCTTCTGTTTTTCTTAGATTGTGGTTTTTATTTAATCAGATATTTGCATTACGTGTGCCCGCCGAGTATTGATGTGCATATTTTAGCTTTAATTATTTTCATTTTTTTTGGTTTTGTTTTGTTTTTTGTTTTTTGTTTTTAGTTTAACATTTTTTTTTTATTTTATTAATTTGCCGTTTACAGTTCTCATATTTTCTTTTATATTGTTTTTAAGTTACAGAATCGTATTTATGAGCAATATATGTCATGTTTACATGAATAGAAATTACTTAATTATATTTCTGAACAATGCATGTCATATTTACATGAGTGTAAATTACTTAATTATATTTCTGAACAATGTTTAACATTTTAACATGAACAAAAGTTTCTGAATCATATTTCTGAACAGTGCAGGGACACAGGTTACTGTTTTCCTGAAAAGTACTTTACACACCAAGTCTTCTATCAGATGAGGGGACAAAAAAAAATGTACACAAAAAGTTTCAGATTGAACATATTTTCTGTGGTTTTCCTAGAAAATTATGCAGTGCCTATTTTTACATTTTATTGCAGTTTAAACTTACAGATTCCAGAAACAGGAACAAGTGGTATGTATGGTGGTGATTTCATTAAAATTTTTTTTTAGCAAAGCCATACCAAAAAAATCAACATTAAGCTGAAAACTAGGGACACATGAATGGTGAGGTGGTACTGCACTTATCTTTCATGACAAAGGTCAACAGTTCAAATCCCAGCTGTAGAAACAGGTACCTGGCTGGCTTTGGAACTTGAGGAGGAAAGATGGTCGGATATGAAGCTGACCACAGCACTCTCTTGTGTGTCAACAGATCAAGGAAAGTAAGGACACTGAAACACCATATCCCTCATATCAAGGAAAGTAAGGACACTGAAACACCATATCCCTCATATCAAGGAAAGTAAGGACACTGAAACCATATCCCTCATATCAAGGAAAGTAAGGACACTGAAACACCATATCCCTCATATCAAGGAAAGTAAGGACACTGAAACACCATATCCCTCATATCAAGGAAAGTAAGGACACTGAAACACCATATCCCTCATATCAAGGAAAGTAAGGACACTGAAACACCATATCCCTCATATCAAGGAAAGTAAGGACACTGAAACACCATATCCCTCATATCAAGGACAGTAAGGACACTGAAACACCATATCCCTCATATCAGGGACAGTTCAGACACTGAAACACTATATCCCTCATATCAAGGGCAGTAAGGACACTGAAACACCATATCCCTCATATGACAGTATAATGTTATCTTTACCTTTTAAGAAACAGGACCATTTATGAGGACTTACTTTTGAGACCAGAGCAACGGAGACTAGACTAGACCAAGACTGAGCTTTTGTCTCCATCTTAATGTACGTCATGGTGTGACAAAAGCTAATGATGAATTATAAAGAACAAGCTTTACCCATATTAATCTTAGTTCATTTCTGTAAAGTTTGTTTATAAATTTGAAATTCCTATAAGCTGATTCTTGCATACTTGTTGTTATCAGTTCAGCATTGTTTTGTTGTTTTTTGTGTGTGTGTTTTTTTCACAGAATTTCCAGCATATCTGACCATTGCTTTTATTTATTGTTAGAAATTTTCTGATTTTATATTCCTACCTTAGGTATATGTTCTCATTCAAGAACTACGTATAATTTGTCCATCCTTTGTGCATTAATACACATAGTAGCAGAGGATGGAATAGGTAAATTTTGCTTGAGCATGGAAATCTTCCTATGCATATGTCATGTGCATCTGTAGCTGTTTCTCTTGCGTAATATTTTGTTTGTTTGTTTGTTATTCATTCATTTATTTGCATATCCCTTGCGGAACTTTGCCTCCCTAACAGCTCTCCTGTAGGCCTCTCGGTTGTGAGCAAGATGCCCCTGCTGCTGATGTATCCATTTGCAGATCATCAGCGATGTCTGTTTTGTTTGTACTTACTCAAGTAATGACATCAGATTTGTAGTGTTGCCAGGTATCTTGCAACATCAGTGTGCCAGTTATTAGGGTAAATCCAGTTGTTACTGCCTCTTTTTATTATGGCAGACTGCTTGACTGGCATGAAAGCTGTGATGATGGTTGGCCTGGCCAGACTGTGGTCTTGAAAACAGAAATATGGGTTGGTCTGGCCAGACTGTGGTCTTGAAAACAGTAATATGGGTTGGCCTGGCCAGACTGTGGTCTTTAAAACAGTAATATGGGTTGGCCTGGCCAGATTGTAATTTGTTTGGCTGTCATGAAAATATTGTAGGTAGGTCTGACTGGATTGTGGTCAAATTTGAGTGCCATGTTGGCCTGGCTTGCCTGGATGTCATGAAGACACACACAGGTTGGCCTGGCTTGCCTGGATGTCATTAAGACACACACAGGTTGGCCTGGCTTGCCTGGATGTTATGAAGACACACCAAGGTTGGCCTGGATGTCATGAAGACACACATAGGTTGGCCTGGCTTGCCTGGATGTCTTGAAGACACACACAGGTTGGTCTGTCTTGCCTGGATGTCATGAAGACACATACAGGTTGGCCTGGCTTGCCTGGATGTCTTGAAGACACACACAGGTTGGCCCGTCTTGCCTGAATGTCATGAAGACACACAGGTTTGCCTGGACGTCATGAAGACACATACAGGTTGGCCTGGCTTGAATTTGTTTTCTAGTCCCTGATGACCGTGCGCTCCATCTCACTGTCAGGGAGGTGATATTGAAGGGGATAATTAGGATAAAGGAGGTGGTATTGAAGGAGATATTGAGGATACATGTTAGTCCTATCCTCACATTCAGTACCGTAAGCTTAAAGATAAATATGAGAGGAGCAAGCTTTTCTGTATTAACAGGGCACCAACTTGTGATACTTCTACAACAAGACTTCATCTTATTGTGTATATAGACTTCATCTTATTGTGTATATAGACTTAATTTAATCATATTGTGTATATGTCCACGAGAATGCAAACATTTACCTCTTTATTCAAGCAACACTGGGTACCGCTGATAGTGTTTTTTGTTTTGTTTGTTTTAATAATAATAATAATCATAATTTCGTTTCTAGTCCCTTATTTATTAATGTTTGCTGATTACTTGTAACAGCAGAACATAAGCCACTCGCCATGTGCCGTTGTTTTATTATTACATTACATTATGACTGCGTGGGTGGAAAGGAAAAGGGAAAATGAAGGAACAAACAAACTTTGTTTTCAAAGGATGAAGAGGTTGACGCACGAGCCCGTGTAACATCCTTTCCTTCAGCTCTTGATCAGAATCAGTCATTGGAAGTAAGTATGGTATGAGTGTTACAAACGTATAAAAAGATATTATAAATAAGTCAAAACATACACACCATATGCTATCTAGCACAGCCAGATGTGTTAAATAAAATACAGTCATGGTCCGATACGGCCGCATTTTGGGGCCAGCTGTCGGATCGTTACACGGTTTGGCCGTTAACTACAAACGGCCTTGGTTCGACTGGCCGTAAATCGGCCCTTAGAATGTAGTCATTGGTTACACAGTCGCCTTATACCGGCACCCTAAACATTGGTTACACAGCCGCCCCATACCGGTACCCTAAACATTAATTACAGCCGCCCCATACTGGTACCCTAAACCGAAAAAAACCCTAGTAACTCCGCATTATCGCCCTTTAAAAAACATATGGAAAATCATATGTACTACCTACACATATACAGTAAGACAGATATATGATTATCTACACATATACAGTAAGATATGCGATTATCCACATACATACAGTAAGACATGATTATTTACACACATACAGTAAGACATACGATTTTCTACATACATACAGTAAGACATATATGATTATCTACACACATACAATAAGACATACGATTATCTACACACGTACAGTAAGACATATGATTGTTTACACACATACAGTAAGACAGACATTATCCACGCACATACAGTAAGACATATACAATTATTTACACACATACAGTAAGACATATACGATTATCTTCACATATACAGTAAGACATACACTTATCTACATACATACAGTAAGACATATACGATTATCTTCACATATACAGTAAGACATACACTTATCTACATACATACAGTAAGACATACACTTATCTACATACATACAGTAAGACATACACTTATCTACATACATACAGTAAGACATATACTTATCTACATACATACAGTAAAACATATACGATTATCTTCACATATACAGTAAGACATACACTTATCTACATACATACAGTAAGACATATACTTATCTACATACATACAGTAAAACATATACGATTATCTTCACATATACAGTAAGACATACACTTATCTACATACATACAGTAAGACATACACTTATCTACATACATACAGTAAGACATACACTTATCTACATACATACAGTAAGACATATACGATTATCTACACACATAGTAAGACATACGATTATCCACACATACAGTAAGTCATGATTATTTACACACGTACAGTAAGACATATGATTATCTACACACACATACAGTAAGACATATGATTATCTACACACACATACAGTAAGACGTACGATTATCTACACACGTACAGTAAGACATATATGATTATCTACACACTACAGTAAGACATTATATACACATGTACAGTAAGACATTATCTAAACACGTACAGTAAGACAGATATACGATTACACACATACAGTAAGACAGATATACGATTATATACACATACACAGAAATTAGCGATATCTACACAGGTACAGATGATTATCTACACGTACACAATAAGTTAAAGATGTGATTATCTGTACAAACACAGTAAGTTAGAGTAAGACCTCAACCACAGAGGCAAATCTGATTTTCTGGTAACAGCCATCAAACAATGTCACGCTGATGACAAGTCACCTAGCGCTTGAGAACCACTACATTCAGGAATATGGGACGCTGGAACCACATGGTTTGAACTCGCAATTCAGTAACGCCTAACATTTACCTTTTCCACAATCATATTCCCTCTGCACAAAGTTCCACTCCTTTCTCCACTTGTAACACGTAGTTCAGAACCTCCTCACGGCATCAGATTACAACCCTTCTACCCCAACTACGGTCACCTGTTCCACCTACTTCCGGCCAGATTACCATTGTATCACCTCTCCCATTTCCACGCCCATTCCCCCCCCCCCCTCCCCACTTATGACCCATCTATCACAAGTATCCATTTAAACATTCTCTACACTCCACCATGCCCACTTCTGAACACAGCTTCTTACAAGTCACAGCTAAGTGCTCCGTTCAGTTTATTTTATTATTTTTTTTCCATTCCTATATTTACATAGCATTCATATACTTTCTGTATATCTTCGTCTTGTGTGTTTTTGTGTGATAAAGGCTCACGCCGAAACGTCACGGCTGTGTACTTGTTAAGCAGTAGAGTTCGTCCTACTATTTTCCTAGTTTGTAGATTTTGTTATCCCAGCTTTACGGCAGTGGCTTCGCGTATAGTTATATACTTAGTTTTATATACTTAAACACTAATCATTCGTGTGTTACAGTAAGTTAGAAATGTGGCTATCTACACGTACACAGTAAATTAGAGATACGGTTATTTACACGTACACAGGAAGACATGCTTATCTACACCCACACAGTAAGACATGATTATCTGCACATACACTATAAGACATGATTATCTACACATACACTATAAGACATGATTATCTCTCCAAGAGCAGATGTCAGAAGCGATGGACAGACTTTCTGCGGCTGATAGCGCCTGTCCTGTGTTGTTTAACAAGTCCCTTCATGCGCCCAATATGCCTCTCGTTCCTGGCCGTTCCAGTCTGTACTCCAAGCTCTCTCAAGCTAAGAAGTGATGTGGAATTGCTGCTGTCGAAGTCCTCCACTCTGCCTCTCTCTCTCTCTCTCTGAGCGCGCGTAATGTGATAGGATTTCTTGTGGATCCTGTGTAATTGTAACTGTTATTGAACTGCTTATATAATGGGAAGTTTTAGGTCATAAAACAACGAAACTTTATTTTTACGAAGGAATACAATTTCGCGTTGGCGCTCTCGAGCTTTTATTGTTTACTAGATGATTACCCGGCGTTGCCCAGGTATTTATTTATCCCAATCAACAAATTTCTACTCATTTCCACAGCCTTCTAGAAGGTTCTGCAGAGGTATATTCAGTTCCACAATCTTCTAGAAGGTTCTACAATGTTCTATTCATTTCCACAACCTTCTAGAAGGTTATACAGAGTCTAGATGTTTCTACAGAGTTCTATTCCTTCTATTCGACTAAACGTGGGCTTAATTGTCATCAGGACTGTCACCAATCAGCCTAACGACCCCGAACACTATGGATTCGACATTAATCTCGGTCATTTTGGACATTTTATTTTTAACCACTTCACACCCCCGCCCTCCAAATGCCGATCTGGGCTGAACTAGCGAGTGTCACTATTCATGTCAGCGGGCCCGAAAACTATGGATTGGACACTAATATCGGTCATTTTCGATTATTTGTATATGTCACCCCCATCCCACCCAACCTCTAGCCCCCCCCCCCCCCCCCATGCCGATGGGGGCTGAACTTGGAATCAGGAGTGTCACTATTCATCTGAGAGACCCCGAAAACTGTGGATTCGGCGCTATTACCGTTCATTTTTAACATTATTTTTACATGTCATCTGACCCCTAGGGGTCACAGGGGTATCCTAAGGATGATCTAACCCCCACGGTGCATTGTCCAGATTGTAAGTCTTCTTCTTCTTCGTTCACTTCTACCACCAAAAACCGCACTGTGATCCTACTGAATTCACGCCTGTGGTCCTCGTTAGGTCCCGTGGTCCCCTGTGTGGTCCAAAATAGGCCACACGAGATCCACGAAAGGACCACAAGGGGTTCAGAGTATCACAGTGCTTTAGCCTGTATTCTTGGTGGGTCTCGGAAGCGGGATTGCGTGACACCGTGGTTTTCATTGCACCAGTTTAGTCTAGGGTTGGACTTTCTCACCGGAAGACCTCGACGTGTTTAGGATATCAGTGCATCCCCGCTGGGTGAGAGGCGGTAGCCCACCCAGGCAGATTGTAAGTAATATGTGTGCCAAGTTTGCTTGAAATTGCTCCAGGCGTTCCAGCGTGATGCTTAAAAAAAACCACACACACATACACGCACACACACACATGTGTTAATATATATATATATATTTCCGTGAGGAGATTTTATTTTCCTAAGTTCATTCATTTCCAAAATTCAGAGAAATCTATGTTTTAAATAGTGATCATTACTACACAGCCATGCAGTAGGCAAAAAGAAAAAAAAGTCACGTTGTAGTTATACGTCTGTAGTTTATTTGTTTTGTTTCAGATAAATGAAACTCTACATTTTTAAGTTTCAACATAGAATGTCTGCCAAACTGCGAGAGAAGCTTGTACAAACAATGAAAGAGGCGATTTTTATGCAAGCAAACAATTTATTTCGAAAAAATTTATGAAACTTTTAGGTAATAGTTTTAGCGTATTCTTATGTGAAGTTTATACTGGTGCCCATACAGAAGGCTAAAAAAAAGAAACATAGGAATCGCAGAAAAATATGACATGTATGCTCCATTAGCTCCACGCCTGTCACGTGACATTAAGCACTTTATTCTTTTTTTTTGTTGTATGGTTTGTATACCCACGTGCGCCTTGGTGATGCAGTGGTTAAAGCACTGGCCTACTGATCGAGAACGTCCGGGGCTCTATCCCGCACACGGGCGGAGTTTGCTTTGGACCAGCCGGCACCGGGGTCTATCCAGCCTCAAAACATGGGTCCCTGGGGTCTCCATAAGGAAAAAAAAAAAGAAAGTGAGGGCAGGTGCTGGCATCCCTTCTTCAAATGCTGCAGTGGCCCATAAATGCGAAGGCACTAACACCTCATGCCTCTACGGCATGCAGATGCTACGGGGCATTATATATACACATACCTTGCTCTGATTCATACTTTTTACAGTGATGTTTGGCTCTATCTAAAGTGACAAATTCAGACTAGTGTAAAAAAAATATACTTATAAAGAAATGTGGTAATTAGTTTATCCTTTTATCCTGTTATAGACGTGATTTTGCTATGTTTGATGAACAGAGCTGCGCCATATTTTGTCTGCTTTAAGACTTATACCGAACTTTTGCGTTTGATTAAATATTCTTATAATATAGGTTTCTTCTGAACGCAAACTGAAACTCAGATGGATTTATAAATGTGTGATGGCAATCTGCTGTTTATCTAATATTTTTGACTGTTTATAGAGCTGAAATGTTTGCAATGGCATGATGATGATTTATTATTCAACATTAATTATAATAATGTTCGACTATTCACGAAATTTGAAACATTATTTTAAAGGGTACAAAATATTCTCGTCTTGTTCCCTTGGCTGCCGACCATTTTTTGTTTTTTTTTTGTTTTTGTTTCGGCAGTTATGATGGCGGAGAAGGAGGTGATGACGATGAACCCTGCGCGCCGACCACAACGCTGGCCGCCGATGCCTGGGGGCTTAATGTTGCCGGCGTCTCCCCTTGCGTTGGAGACTGCACAGACGTCTGCTGCTGCTGAGATTTTCGCGGGAGCTCAGACTTTTTGTAAACATAATCTCTCACGTCCGGAAGATCTCTCACCACGCATGCGCTCAGGGCGCTTTTGTAGAGATTCATATCCGTGGCGTTATACCTGGAAAGTCGAAAGTTATTATTATTATTATTATTATTATTATTATTATTATTATAGACCTGGCTCGCTGAGTGTAAGGCGCTTGGTCTACTAATCAGGTGGTACCAGGTTCAAGTCCCAACAGTAGGGATTCTTTTCTGGTCCCACCACGCCAACAAGGCCACATGGGTCCACCCAGCCTATAAAAATAGGTACTAGAGAAATTTGTGAAGGTAAATGCTGCCAGACATGACACTTAACCACATCGCACTTTCATGTGCCGTTAGTCTTGGAAATACACGCCTAACACCGTGTCTCCAATATGTCTTAAAGGCATGGAAACGGAAATTTCATCTTTACACATATTTACTAAACGAATCATCCATCGATCTGTTGCCCTGCAGGCTTGCGTTGGCCATCATGCTTTCCCACAACTCCCTGCTCCTAGCGCTGATTATAAGTCGTGCTGGTGCTCTTTGTCTGTGCCATTTAGTTAGTCCATCCAGCATTTTCTCTCTCTCTCTCTCTCTCTCTGTCTGTCTGTCTACCTCGATCCCTTTTTGCCTTCGATCTTTCCCGTTGTTATCACAAGGTATTCTAGTTTGCCTCGCCGTAGAACGTGTGCAAGAATTTGTTTTTTTCCCTGACTTTTGTTCATCATCATCATCGCCTTTCACTCCCTTCAGAGCATAGGCCATGGATAAAGGCTCTCCAGTCATCCCTGTTCTTGGAATTATTCTCCGCTTCCTTCCATGTGCATCCCTTGCCTCTGAGCACTGTCATAATTTCTCTTCTCCAAGTATGTCTATGTCTTCCTCCTTTTCCTCGAGGATTCCATGTCAGTGCATGTCGTGTTACTGCCTGACTCTATTTCTCCAGAGCCTCCTAGTTTGATTTCTTTGCTGTCCATGGTATATTAGCACTCTTCTTCTACTTGTTCTTGTACGAACTCCCTGTAACTGTGAGCTGCTGTTCTTTGCAGCCGATGCTGTAGGGATGTTGAGGCACAGCATCGTATCGTCGTAGGAGTGGGTTATGGCAGCTACTTTTTTCAGTCCCGGAGTACGGCTAAAAAAGCAGGGGGTGTGCAATGCTTCTTTAGCAGACTCCACCACCATGGGGACTATGCCCCGTTAGCCAGGCTAGGCCTGTTACTGGGAGTACCAACGGAGAGGTGGGGCAGGGTCTTGATCAGTGGACAAGCGTCTTCACCCCCTAGCATTCTTCTAAGGAACCACATTTCAGTGGCTTCCAGTATCTTGAATCATATATACGTAAAAGTTCAAGGTTGCCAGTCCCCCTCCCTCCAATCCTTTGCTAACGTGACCATCAGTTCCACCACCCCCCCCCCCCCACCCTTGTTCACGTGACCATCAGTCTCCCCTCCCCCCTTTGTTCACGTGACCACCCACAACTACAGAAGACATTTTTCATTACTGTCTTGGGTATGAAACTCTGAGAGGCACGTACTGAGAGGCACATAATGAGAAGCATATCTTTATTCTTTATTTTTCAAGGGTAAAGAATTGGGCACGCAGGCCCGTCTTACATTCTGCCCTTCATCACTCCATCTTTCATTCTTCCCACACACTTGATTTAGTACAAAAATACAAATTAAATTAGTAAAAACATATCAAAAGAGTGTAAGATTTAACTACTACATTCAAGGTAAAAGAGAAGAAGTAATTAACCTAATAAAATAGCACTCACGCACACATACACCCGCAGACATATACATAAATAAAAATACATTGTAAATACAGATCTTCTAACATATTTTTTTAAACAAACATTAAAATAATTTCTAACAATATCTAACAAGTTGCTTTTCTAACTATGTCACTGAAGTACTTGATGGTTTACGAGCCATGTGTTGAGAGAGTGCTGGCTATTTTATGGAGGCATATAATTACATGCAAGTAAATAATGAAACAGGTTTGAGTTAAAGGATGAAGTATTACCAATGGATTTTAAATTGTAGGGAAGGGTGTTCCAGAGCTGTACTGCAGAGTATGCAAGGCTTTTCTTGTACATATCAATTCTGGGTTTAGGAAGAAGACAGTTTTTTAAACGCTGGCTATGTTTAGTGTTATACGTAAACAGTGACCACAAGTAAGGCGGAGTAAGGCACGTACTGAGAGGCACTTAATGAGAAGCACGTAATGAGAAGCACGTACTGAGGGGGCACTTACTGAGAGGCACGTAATGAGAAGCACGTACTGAGGGGCACTTACTGAGAAGCACGTACTGAGGGGCACTTACTGAGAAACACATACTGAGGGGCACGTACTGAGGGGGCACTTACTGAGAGGCACGTAAAGAGAAGCACATACTGAGGGGCACTTACTGAGAAACACATACTGAGGGGCACGTACTGAGAAACACATACTGAGGGGCACGTACTGAGGGGGCACTTACTGAGAGGCACGTAAAGAGAAGCACGTACTGAGGGGCACTTACTGAGAAGCACATACTGAGGGGCACGTAGTGGCACGTAGTGGCCAATGAAATGAGCCAAGAAGTTGAGCCGTACAGCCGAACACAGAAACTAAATAAACCAGTCCTATTTATTCGATGCACAAAACTGCTGATATAACCGACATAATACTTACCGCATAATAACTACATAAGTGATGCAACCATTACTGATAAGTTTATATTATTTCATTATTACAGTTACATTCATTTATTAGCCCCCAGACATGAATGCCCTCCAATGCCCCCTCACATGGTCGGCATCCGGCCGCCTTCTAGCAAAAGATTACAAACCGAGTCACGTATTTTTAAAAAATGGTTATGTCCCTTTAGATTCTCGGTACAGATTGCTGACCCCTGTAACACGCTATTAAAATCACACGAAGATAGAGACAGTACACAGACACTAATGCCTGTCAAAATATCTTATATGAAATATATACGCCCATTCATTCATTCATTCATTCATTTGCATGTCCCTTGCGGAACTTCGCCTCCCAAACAGCACTCCTGTAGGCCTCTCGGTTGTGAGCAAGGTGGCCTGCTGCTGTTGTATCCATTTCCAGAACGTCAACGATGTCTTGCAGCCATCATCGTTTTGGTCTTCCTCTTTTCTTTTTCCCATTATGTACCCTTGGTCAGCGATATATAAGCCCACGATATATTATATTGTATAAATGTTCTTTTCTTATTACCAACGAGTCGCATATGTCTTAGAATTTGTAAGAAATTGTGCTGGATCAAACAACAGCAAGGCACCGCTATTTTATTCTGTACACGAGCAATAATTTGGACATATTAAACGTCATTAGTATTTAGAGAAGACAGTCTTGGAAGGGTGCATAGTGGGAAAAAGAAAGAGAGGAAGACCAAGACGAAGATGGATGCAAGACATCGTTGATAATCTGCGAATGGATGCATCAGCAGCAGAGGCATCTTGCTTACAACCGAGAGGCCTACAGGAGAGCTGTTAGGGAGGCAGAGTTCCGCAAGGGACATGCAAATGACTGACTGACACGAGTAATTAGATCAAGCAACAAAATAGAAGGGGCACTACGATAAACTTGGAGGAAAATGCAACACGTAAACTGACAGAGAAGATGCCGAATATGCAAAACTCACGTTTGTGCGTGCTCACTCACACACAGATACACAACGCACACATATACACATACACAACACACATACACACACTCACACACAAATACACAACGCACACATATACACATACACAACACACATACACACACTCACGCACAGATACACATACATAAAAGACACATACACACACTCACGCACAGATACACATACATAAAAGACACATACACACACTCACACACAGATACACATACATAAAAGACACATACACACACTCACACACAGATACACATACATAAAAGACACATACACACACTCACACACAGATACACATACATAAAAGACACATCCACACACTCACACACAGATACACATACATAAAAGACACATGCACACACTCACGCACAGATACACATACATAAAAGACACATACACACACTCACGCACAGATACACATACATAAAAGACACATACACACACTCACGCACAGATACACATACATAAAAGACACATACACACACTCACACACAGATACACAACGCACACATATACACACACACACACTCATACACAGATTAAAGGGAAACATTCAACAAATCTTTCTAACTTTGATGATAAAACAAGAGCCAGAGACCCTGAGATTCTTACAAAAATTCACGACTAAAAGAAGACGAGATAGAAATACAGTAAACCCTCAATATAACGAACCCCCCCAAACCCCCCCCCCCCCAACCTTATACCAGTTTAATGGACGGGACAAATAATAAACTCGATTTAACGAACCTCCCTTATACCAGTTCATCGGGCGTGACAAAGAATAATACAATACATCAATGAAGATAATCAATACTCTTCAATTACACTATCAAAATGATGAGTTAATATTACACATTCTTGTGAATAATTTTATTTTATACAGGTATTGTAATAAAGCTGTTTTTCATTAAAAACAACTTTTTTTTTTAAAACGGTAAAAATAATATCCTCACCCCGGGTTTGCATTCGATTTAACGGAATTTCTACATTACCGACACCCCATTCCCTCCATTAGACCGTTAAATCGAGGTTTTACCGTACGTGAATGGGCGGACAAGACGCATGGAAAAGGAAAGCGGAGGACGAGATCAGAGACAGTAAAGGACACGCGAAGTCAAGGACTTTGTTAGCCCAAACCACAAAATGGACGTGTCAAGGGCCGGTCTCACATGGATTTAACAGCTGAAATATGGAGTTCTGCAGAAAGGGATGAATGGACAACTGTGGTACAAGCATGATTAACTTCTCCGCTGACCATAGGATTCATGGCGGCGAGCTGTCTTGCTGCCCAGATGACTTAGCATATAAAGCTTACGCAGAAGAAGAAGAAGAAGAAGAAGAAGAAACGGAAGAAGAAGAAACAGAAGAAGAAGAAGAAGAAACAGAAGAAGAAGAAGAAGAAACAGAAGAAGAAGAAGAAGAAACAGAAGAAGAAGAAGAAACAGAGGAAGAAGAAGAAGAAGAAGAAACAGAAGAAGAAGAAGAAGAAATAGAAGAAGAAGAAGAAGAAACAGAAGAAGAAGAAGAAGAAGAAGAAGAAGAAGAAGAAACAGTAGAAGAAGAAGAAACAGAAGAAGAAGAAGAAGAAAGGGTGATTAGATGTTAAGCGTAACTCCTCGTTATATCCTGACTTGTAGCCAACTGAACAGAGTCACCTACCATTCATTGGACTGGGAGTCGTAGCACTCCACGTTGTAGATGGTTGTTTCGCCGTTGAATCCGCCGATAACAAAAAGCATGTTGTCAATGACCTGTCGCAGAGAAGTCAGTGTTGTCAAAGTAGAGGTCAGTGTTGTCAAAGTAGAGGTCAGTGTTGTCAAAGTAGAGGTCAGCGTTGTCAAAATAGAAGTCAGTGTTGTCAAAGTAGAGGTCAGTATTGTCAAAGTAGAGGTCAGTGTTGTCAAAGTAGAGGTCAGTGTTGTCAAAGTAGAGGTCAGTATTGTCAAAGTAGAGGTCAGTGTTGTCAAAGTAGAGGTCAATGTTGTCAAAGTAGAGGTCAGTGTTGTCAAAGTAGAAGTCATTGTTGTCAAAGTAGAAGTCAGTGTTGTCAAAGTAGAAATCATTGTTGTCAAAGTAGAAGTCAGTGTTGTCAAAGTAGAAGTCAGTGTTGTCAAAGCAGAGTCTCTTACATGACAATTCACTAACATAACATGCTGGTTTTATATTACTCCAGTCTTTTTTATCTTTCTTTTATCTAACGTTTCAGGCCTTTTTTTAATCTCCCACATTCTGCACCATATTCAACTACTTCAAACGATTTACTATCCAATTATCCATCTGCCTGACTGTCTGTCCAATTATCCACTTGCCTGACTGTCTGTCCAATTATCCATCTGCCTGACTGTCTGTCCAATTATCCATCTGCCTGACTGTCTATCCAATTATCCATCTGCCTGAATGTCTGTCCAATTATCCATTTGTCTGACTGTCTATCTAATTATCCATCTGTCTGTCTGTCAGTTATCCATCTGATTGTATGTCCAGTTATCCATCTGACTGTCTGTCCAATTATCCATCTGCCTGACTGTCTATCCAATTATCCATCTGCCTGACTGTCTGTCCAATTATCCATTTGTCTGACTGTCTGTCCAATTATCCATCCGTCTGGCTGTCTATCCAATTATTCATCTGCCTGACTGTTTATCTAACTATTCATCAGTCTGTCTATAACTATTTGTTTATCTGTCTATATATATATATATACTTGCTTGTCTATCTGTCTATATATATATACTACTTGCTTGTCTGTCTGTCTGTATTACTACTTGCTTGTCTGACTGTCTTTTTTATTACTTGTTTGTCCGACTGTCTTTTCCACTACTTGTTTGTCTGACTCCCTATATTACTACTTGTTTGTATGTCTGCATCACTACTTGTTTGTCCGGCTGTCTATATTGCTGCTTGTTTGTCTGTCTATCCAAGTTTCCGTCTCATTCATTCCTTTGCTTGTCCCTTGCGGAACTTTGCCTCCCAAACAGCACTCCTGTAGGCCTCTCGGTTGTGAGCAAGATGGCCTGCTGCTGCTGCATCCATTTCCAGATCATCAACGATGTCTTGCAGCCATCTTCGTTTCGGTCTTCCTCTTTTTCTTTTTCCCATTATGTATCCTTCCAATACGGTCTTCTCTAAAGTATCATGACGTTTAATGTGGCCAAAATATTTAAGTTTTCTCTCTTTAATCCTCTTTACTAGCCAGCCTTCTTCAATATTAAGCTCTTGTAGTATAGATATATTTGTTCTTTTTTGTGTCCACGATATTTGGAGAACTCTCCTGTAGCATTTACATTCAAAGGCATTTATGTGCTTCTCAGCTGTTTTGTTAAGTGTCCAGGTTTCCGTCTACCTGTCTATATAACTATTGTTTGCCCGACTATTTATCCAAGTCTGTCTGACTTGCTTTGCACCTATTCATCTGTCTGATTACCTCTTCAGCTGTCTATCTGTCTGACTCAGTGTCTATACAATGTTCCATCTGTGGGCATCTGAGTGCCGTAGTGGTTAGTGTACTAATCTCTCATGGCGAAGGTCGGGGGTTCTAATCCGGCCTGAGACGCCCCCCCCCCCCCAAGTCACCCAGCTGTAAAAACGGGTACCTCTATTCTTCTGGAGCTGGGGAAGTAAAGGCGGCCAGCCAGGCTTGATGCTGACCACGTCACCCTCTAGTGTGCCGACGGGTCAAGGAAAATAAGGGCACTAACACCACATCCCCTAGGTACCTCCAAGTTCTGGCAGGGCTACTTTTGTTTACATCTTATTATCCATTCGTCTGTCCAGTTATCCATCTGACTGTCTACCTAATTATCCATCTGCCTAATTGTCTATCCAAATATCCGCCTCCCTGCCTGTCTATCGAACTGTCCGTCTGCCTGAATGTCTGTCTGTAAGTCCTGTGCTTTGCCTTTCAAAGGTCACTACTGAGGCCTGCGTCCCTACGCGACTGCCCCTAATGAACTAGTGATAACACTTGCCCCATGTCTACATGTATACAAGACTGCCTATCTGTCCACTGATTTCGCCGGGCACGTTCCGCTTTCGTTGACTTAAAAACGTACCTCGATGCCGAAGTTGCTCCTTGTGTTGTACATTTCTGGTATCGGTGCCCAGGTCCTGTCCGTGGGTGAGTACTTCTCGGCCGTGTTCGTGCGCGTTACACCGTCAAATCCGCCTGCCTCACGGGTGTACGCAGATTTTCATACATGCAAACGAGAGGGGGAAAATGGCGTGATGTTACAAGTATATCTGAACTTTTTTTTTATCATTTCAATGTTTCTTAAGTGTCCACACATAAAATATAATTCGGCTTATATAACTTGTGAGGAGGGCGGGTTGTCGGGGTGGGTTGGGGGGGGGGGGGTGAAATCAGATTTTAAAAAGACCACAGACATCTAGCAATCTCCCCCAATAAAAACATGGCGCATTTATTTATTATAAAGCTGTTTATGTCGTCTTGGGATATTTGGTCGTTTGGGGATATTGTCAGTCATTTGCATGTCCCTTGCGGAAATTTGACTCCCTGACAGCACTCCCTGTAGGCCTCTCGGTTGTGAGCAAGATGGCCTGCTGCTGATGCATCCATTTCTAGATTATCAACGATGTCTTGCAGCCATCTTCGCCTTGGTCTTCCTCTCATTCTTTTCCTCATTATGTACCCTTCCAAGATGGTATTCTCTAGATTATAATGACATTTAATGTGTCCAAAATATTTACGTTTTCTTTGTTTAATCCTCGTTACTAGCCAACCTTCTTCAATATTAAGTTCTTGTAATATATATATATATATATATATATATATATATATATAGTGTCCATAATATTTGAAGAACTCTTTTATAGCATTTACATTCAAAGGCATTTATGTGTTTCTCAGCTGTTTTGTTATCAAAATATTAATAATATGTTCGGGTCTCACAGGCATATATTGCGATGGGAAAGATGCATGCCCTTAAAAATCTTATTCTTTGTAGTTCTGTCTGTTCCTCTCCTCAGCTTCTTTAGTTGATTTACTTTCTGAAGAGCGATAGATGTCCTCCTTTTAATTTCCCTCATTGTATCTCCATTATTAGTCAACAGTGATTCAAGATATTCAAAACTCTCCACTTCTTCCAATTTTTCCTCACTGATACATATTTCAGCTGCCGTGTTTGTTTTGTCACTTGTCATCAATTTAGTTTTCTTCGCATTAAGTTAGAGGTTTTGCTCTTCACTATTCTTACGGACTGACATAGTTTTTTCCATTCCTTTTTGTGTTGTGGACAGTAATACTGTGTCATCAGCATATCTAATCTCTGGTATTTCATAACCTCCAATTGTTATGGCATCGTAATATTCTTTGTCTACATCTTCTCTAACATTCCTCATTATGTTCTCAGTATACAAGTTAAATAAGTAAGGCGATAATATGCACCCCTGACGGACCCTTTGTTTTATGTCAAACCAAGTTGTTGTTTCACCATTTATTCTTACTGCTGACTGTTGGTCAGAATACAGCAGTGATATTATTTGTATCAAATGTGTTGGAAATCCCATTTTTCCCATTATTTCCCAAAGTTTCCGGTGTTGCACTCAATCAAATGCATTTGAATAGTCTATAAAAGACAGATATAGATTCACATTAAATTATCTGCATTTCTCTGTTATTAATCTTATATTGAATATATGATCTTTTGATCCTCTTTCTTGTCATCATCATCATCATCGTCATCGTCGTCATCGTCATCGTCATCATCATCATCATCATCGCCTTTCACTCCTTTGAGAGCATAGGCCACGGATAAAGGCTCTCCAGTCATCCCTGTTCTTGGAATTATTCTCTGTTTCCTTCCATGTGCATCCCTTGCCTCTGAGCACTGTGACAATTTCTCTTCTCCAAGTAAGTCCAGGTTTCCTTGTTTTCTGTGTCCTTGATGATTCCATGTCGGTGCCTGTCTTGCTATGTTGATATTGGGTTTCCTCAGTGTGGCCAATCCACCTCTACTTTCTAGACATGATTTGTATGTTCATAAGTTCTTGTCCTGTCATTTCCCAGACCTCCTCGTTCCTGATCTTGTCCTGCCATTTAATGTTTAAAATCCACTTCAAACAAGTTCATGAATGTTTGTATCCTCTGTTGTATTGTCTTGGTCATAACCCATGTCTTCCTTGTGGGATATTGTAAAAAGCTGAAATATGTTCATATATCTTCGCCTGTTATGGCTAGTCAAAGACTGTCCCTAATACCAGCAGACCTTCATGTTCAGACAATAACGCGCTGGATGTACGTGGACTTCGGACTATAAATGAGTATAGGACACAGGCAGACAGCTAGAATAACCTACATTCTGTGTAAAAACCTCAAGGTCTGATAGGAGAAACGGATGGTCCTAGTAAGGAACTGCGCCAAAACGAGATTATTAACATGCACAAAAAGGACTATCGCACAATCTGATGCTTTCCTTAATTTTTTTTAAAATGATGAATGGTACATTATTTTATAACATGGAAGGTTCTAAGGACTGTAATAGCCGGAGGTGTGGTGGGGGATACACTCTCCACTCCAGTTAAATGTCTCCAAGGCGTTTGTCTCAAACAGCCTCTGACAGTCCAAGTCCAGCTCCGGGCCTTCTCGTGGCGGAACTGTTTAAACTGTCAGAAGAAGGGACGAAAGGCGAATATCTGGCGCCCGAAAACCAAACGCTTCGGGTAGATGAGACTCGTTAGTCTTGGTCGCTGCTGGCGAGATTCTTCAGCTGCCGTGCGTGGGGTGAAACTCCTCCATGCCAATGAAGAAAAATAAGATTAGGTTGCCACACGGCGCCGCCGTGGAAAATATGATGGAAAGGATTACGTGAAGTTTTATCGGTATGGCCAGTAGACTCACGGTGAGGACTACTCATATCACGGCACCTTTGCTTTAGAGGCCGGCCATGTCCTGTATACACCTAAACTGGGACAATATGCCTAAACCGGCTTAACCCAGGGGTGAAACTTGATGGCTACGCATATCACGGTACTTCCGCTCTAGAGGCCAGTCACGTCCTATATACACCCATACTGTGATAATACGCCTAAACCGGCTTAACTCAGAGGTTTAAATTACTAGTGGCGAGGATTCGACCTCCTCGACAAAAAGCTCCGTCCTGGTCACCACCAGGAAGGGTAGCAGCCACGATCACAAAATTCTGAAGTCGGAGACACTGAACCAGTGCAGTCTAGATAGAAACCACTTCTCACCCGACGAGGATATATTCATATCCATATCACGTTGAGGTTTTCCGGTAATAAAGTCTAGCTCTGGACTGGATGGGCAACCACCTCTCACCCGGGGGGGGGGGGGGATATACTGATATCCAAAACACGTTGAGGTTTTCCGATGAGGAAGTCCAAATCTAGGCTGGATACGCAACCACCTCTCACCCGGCGGGGATATATTCATATCCAAACCACGTCGAGGTTTTCCGGTGAGAAAGTCCAGCTCTAGACTAAACTGGTGCAACGAAAACCACAGTGTCACGCAATCCCGCTTCTGTGACACACCGAGAATACAGGCCACACCCCCACGATGCTCTGAGCCTCCATCCTAAATGAGACTATCGCGAGAACCACAAGAGTAAATTCAGTAGGATCACAAGGCGATCTTGATAGTAGAAGCGAACGAAGCAAAAGAAGAAGTAACATGGAAATCTCCATATAGTGAGACCAAAAGTTTAGCATGATCGTCAAAAAAATTAAGAAGCTTTATCAAGCACGGGGACATTTTCTCAGATCACTATTTTTATGCATATAAATACTGTCCTTTTTTGGCCAATGTTCCCTCTAAGCGATGCGGCCACGTACACAAGAAAATCATCTTGCTAAAAAAAATGAACTGTTTTTATTTACTGTTATTTCTTTTAATTTCACAATATCAATCTGCGCTACATTACAAATTTTTGACATGTGAATCAGTGAAGCTTTCGCACAGTAAAGTTAACAAAATGGATTTTTGTGGTTTTTACAATTAGGATTAAAAATTTTATTCTGAAACTTTGAGGTTAACGAATACATCTCCGCAGAAAAAAGTTTTTTTTTTTTTTAGAACATATCTGCATGCAGGTTCAAAATTTTGCATGTGAACCCCAAAACCTTAGAGGGCATATTGTTTTTTGCCACCGAGTTTTAGTGTCTTATCTTTCGTCGAAGTGTTAAATGAAGGTGACTTTATTCTTTGTCATAGTTTGAGTAAAATCAAGACTGTAGCTAGCAAACTGTGCAATTATTTGGTTTTCTATGGTTTTTGTCCGTATGTCCAGTAACTGTCCTTTGTTTGTTTTTTTTTTTTTTAATGCTCTAAGTTGTCGATTTGTTATTAAAAAAGAGTTTTGCCTTTCCGGCTCTTGTGCCATTCAGCATACTCACCAACAGCATAGATGGCGCCGTTGTAAGTGATCACCCCGACGCCACTTCGACGACTGGACATCGGCGGGATGAGGGTCCACTGGTCAGTGCACCAAGATAGTATTGTACAAAAGTATAAGCACTGTGGTATAGATTGCACCAAGATAGTATTGTACAAAAGTATAAGCACTGTGGTATAGATTGCACCAAGATAGTATTGTAGAAAAGTATAAGTACTGTGCTAATTGTTGTAGAGGGGAGACGGAAAAGTACAGTTAATGATTGCTAGTTCAGAGTTGCTGCCTGCGCCCTCTAGTCAACATCGACGTAAAAACGGGTACATGACACAATCATGATGAGGAGACGCCTCTGAGAAAAAGGGGGAGATTATCTTCATACAATCCACGACTGACCAGAGTACTCTGTACAGTCGGCTATTTGAAGTACACGGATGGCTGTGCTAGCACGGTTATCTGTATCAGCGGACCCAGAACTGGTCAAGACCCTGTCCCGCCTCTCATTTGCCACTGCTGGTCACAGACTCAGCCTGGCCAACGCGGGACGGCTCCGGTTCCCCAAGGGGTGTGGTCTGCCAAGAACTTCACTGTTTGGGTTTACTCGTGGTTTTTGAAAGCGAGCATCTGTAGCTCTGTCACAGCTCTATAGGCTGCCTCACAGCATTGTGTGGACGATACACGCTTGGATCAGGGGGTGTACGACTGTGACCGAAGCGTCATCGTCCACGTTATATAATAGTTGGTTTCGGAGGGGGGATATATATTGAAACACTGGCTTTCATCAGGGCAATGGCCAGGCGATGTCTTGTTTCATTGTGCTTATGGATGCGCTGTAAATTCCTGTGCATTATGGTGATCGTTAGTTATATTCTGTCCGTGCCCACCTCATGTGGTGTAGACTATGTAGTTGTGCAGTAAGCTGTGATATAGGGCTCGTGTCATTCCGTGTAAGAAGATAATTTGTGTCTGATTTCATTGTGATTTTCTCTGTTGATTGGATTGATAACATGTATGCTTTTGTATTATGCTTTTTCATGTAGATGGACCATATGTTTGCATCAGTACAGATGCTGTTGATGTAGGTAATGGCAACAAGGGCTGCGGAGATGAAAGTGCAATGGCACATATAGTCGTGGTGGATGCCACAGGTAGGGCCCAGTGGGCTGAGGGCCCCAGGTACATAGAGTAACAATGTAAATATTGCAGACCTGAAAAGTTTCATTATTATTCATATTATGCTTCATTTATTTTGCATTTTAATTAATCGTTCCTCACATTATTTGCCTTTATTGATGAATAATGTCTTAATATCATGCTGATTGTCAGTGTCTGTTGTTTGTGATTGCTGGGTTAATTGTGAGATTAAAACTGTTGTATTATTGAATTCATACTTCATGATTTGCACTGCATGTCAATGTATTGTTGTGTTGATTGAATGCTTGAGGATTTAGGCAAAATTAGCTTACAACATACCAAGGAGGGGACAACCTGGGTTGGTGGTCATAATGGGGGAGCTAGGCTGGCCTCGAGTACGGTAGTACACTGCCAAGGGAAATGTTGGTATGTAACCAATTCAGTCATTTGCATGTCCTCGGCGGAACTTTGCCTCCCTAACAGCTCTCCTGTATGCCTCTCGGTTGTAAGCAAGAGGCCGAGCTGCTAATGCATCCATTTCCAGATTATCAACGATGTCTTGCAGAAATCTTCGCCTTGGTCTTCCTCTCTTTCTTTTTACCTTTATGTACCCTTCCAAGACGGTCTTCTCTAAATTATCATGATGTTTAATGTGTCCAGAATATTTAAGTTTTCTGTGTTTAATCCTCTTTACTAGCCAACCTTCTTCAATATTAAGTTCTTGTAGATGAATATATTTGTTCTTTTCAGTGTCCATGATATCCGAAGAACTCTTCTGTAGCATTTACATTCAAAGGCATATTTGTGTTTCCCAGATGTTTTTATTAAGTGTCCAGGTCTCACAGGCATATGCTGCGATGGGAAAGATGCATGCTCTTAAAAATCTTATTTTTGTAGTTCTGTCTGTTCCTCTCCACAGATTCTTTAGTTGTTTTACTTTCTGAAGACTGATAGATGGTCTGTAACCATCTTAATAAAATATTCCTCCCACTAGTTAAAAAATGTAAACTTGCACCAACAAGTTTTACAATTAGCTTACAGAAACATGGGTCTCACACTTTCAAGGCGACATAACCAGCACCAGCAACAGCACCAGCAACAGCAACAGCACTAGCAACAACACTAGCACCAGCAACAGCACCAGCAACAGCACCAGCACCACCAACGACACCACCACAAGCAACAGCACCAGCAACAGAAACAGCACCAGCACCAGTAACAGCACCAGCACCACTAACAGCAACAGAAACAGCAACAGCACCAGCACCACTAAGAGCACCAGAAACAGAAACAGCAACAGAAACAGCACCAGCACCAGCAATAGCACAAGCAACAGCAACAGCACCAACAATAGCACCAACAACAGCAACAGCACCAGCAACAGAAACAGCACCAGCAACAGAAACAGCACCAGTAACAGCACCATCACCACTAACAGCACCAGAAACAGAAACAGCACCAGCAACGGAAACAGCAACAGAAACAGCACCAGCAATAGCACCAGCAACAGCACCAGCAATAGCATCAACAACAGCAACAGCACCAGCAATAGCACCAGCAGCAGTAACAGCACCAGCACCAGCAACAGAAACAGCACCAGCAACAGAAACAGCACCAGCAACAGCACTAGCAACAGCACCAGAAACAGCACTAGCAAAAGCAACAACACCAGCACTAGCAACAGCACCAGAAACAGCACCAGAAACAGCACCAGCACTAGCAACAGCACCAGCAATGGCACTAGCACCAGCACTAGCACCAGCAACAGCACCAGCACCAGCACTAGCACCAGCACCAGCTCCAACACTAGCAACAGCACCAGCACTAGCAACAGCACCAGCACTAGCAACAGCACCAGCACTAGCAACAGCACCAGCACTAGCAACAGCACCAGCACTAGCAACAGCACCAGCACTAGCAACAGCACCAGAAACAGCACTAGCAACAGCAACAACACCAGCACTAGCAACAGCACCAGAAACAGCACCACCACTAGCAACAGCACTAGCACCAGCACCAGCACTAGCACCAACACTAACACTAGCACCAGCAACAGCACCAGCACCAGCAACAGCACCAGTACTAGCAACAGCACCAGTACCAGTACCAGCACCAGCACCAACATCAACATGGTGTTTACTTCACAGACAAACAATGCATGGCTATTTTAAATATAAAACTTCGGTTATAAAAAAAAATTACGTTAATCAAAATGGCCGTCACATTCGACAGATATCAGCGACAAAAATAAGCACCTTGAAAATTGGTGGCGCTAGCGTCGCTTCGTCTTTCTCTCATGCTGGCTATGAGTGTCCACTGGTTTGCCTTGGGGTTGAATCTCTCTGCCGATCGAAGTCTAGGGGACGACATCACGCCATTGGGAGTTCGTGGAGGCCCTTCAAATCCTCCCATTGCATAAATAATACCGTCGAGCAGAGCCACGCTGACATAGGACCTGAATCCAGGAGAGAAAACCATCTCTGTCGTTCTCTTCGAGTTATTCTGTTAAACCATCTCTGTCATTCTCTTCAAGTTATTCTGATAAACCATCTCTGTCATTCTCTTCAAGCTATTCTGTTAAACCATCTCTGTCATTCTCTTCAAGCTGTTCTGTTAAACCATCTCTGTCATTCTCTTCAAGTTATTCTGTTTAACCTTGCTGACACTGGCTTTCAGAAAGTAAATATTTTGAAGCACATGGCTTTTCTTTCCCTACCCATTTACCCTTGTCTGTCTGTCTGTCTGTTCTTATTCTGTGTCTGGCAATTTATTTACATATATATATATATATATATATTCCTTAAAGGCTAAAGAAAGAGCAACATAGTTTAGAAAGTAGGTGTTTTCTGGAAGTCATAGTTCTTTTGCATCTATTTACTGAGCCGGGAGTTTCCTCTCTTCTACAAAGTTCGAATTTTCTTCAGTGCCCAGATATCGTGGCTTGTACATTGGATGCCAACTTTGAAAATCGAGAAAATATCTTCTATAAAACAAACCACGTCTGACTACAATATACACAAAGATGTCAGTGTATTAAAAGTTAAGCAATGTTCATGTAAAAAAAAAAGAATCCTGGGCACACAGATGACTGTGCTATGCCTTCATAAAAGCGAGTAGGAGAGAGGTCAAGTGTTAGTTCCTATATTTTCTGTGACCTGTTGTCACACTAGAGGATGATGTGGTGAGCATCACACCTGGCCACCTTTGCTTCCTTGTTCCAAGAAAAACCATATACTCGTGTTCTTCAGCTTCAAGAAAAACCATATACTCGTGTTCTTCAGCTTCAAGAAAAACCATATACTCGTGTTCTTCAGCTCCAAGAAAAACCAAGTACTCGTATTCTCTAGCTCTAAGAAAAACCAAGTACTCGTATTCTCTAACTCTAATAAAAACCAAGTACTCGTATTCTCTAGCTCTAAGAAAAACCAAGTACTTGTATTCTCTAACTCTAATAAAAACCAAGTACTCGTATTCTCTAGCTCTAAGAAAAACCAAGTACTCGTATTCTCTAACTCTAATAAAAACCAAGTACTCGTATTCTCTAGCTCTAAGAAAAACCAAGTACTCGTATTATCCAACTCTAATAAAAACCAAGTACTCGTATTCTCTAGCTCTAAGAAAAACCAAGTACTCGTATTCTCTAGCTCTAAGAAAAACCAATAAGGTAGATAGAGGTATATGGTACAGTTTTACAAAGTGAGGGAGGAAGTGAGGAAGGTGAGAAAGAAACGAACAGAAAGTATGAGAATGTATAAATGAAAAACATACAACATCCGATATTTCGGCGTGAGCCTTATTCGAGGATACATACACAACGAAATACAAACACATAGAACTTATCTGAAGTGTCTTGCTCCGGGTGAGAAGCAGAAATGTGTGTGGAAGAAGGAGGAGGGAAAAAAAGGAGGAGGAAAAAAAAGGAGGAGGAAAAAAAACCACGCTGCCTACAGACAAAAGATTCCCGATAGAGCCAATCATAACGAAGAAGTGGAGAGAGAGAGGAGGAGAACAAGTGGGAGAAAGGGGTGGGGGGAGGCAATAGAAACATGATAGCCGCTAGAGGTGTCGGGGGGGGGGGAGGGAGAGAGGGGAGGGAAAAGGGGACGCGGAGAGATAATGAATGAAGAACTTAAACACTTGCGGGGAGAAAATGTGAAACTGGTGAATAGGACAAGACCAATATGTTGGCAGAGAAGGAAATAGGATGGTGGTAGGGAGGGGTAGCATAGAGAAAGAAAGTAGAGTATAAAAAAGGCCAGTGGAAAAATAAAAAGTTACAGAAAGCTGAAGACATTGTTAATTCCAGCTGGGTGGAGACAGCCAGTCTGGAAAATAAGGCGCTGTTCTAGGACCCTCCGAGATCGTACATCTGCGGAACAAGAGCGGATCGCACTCACAGAAATGTCCTGTTTGCCCCTGTGGTTACCAAGGCAAAAATATTTAGCCACAGGTGTCCAGGCCCTCTTGAAAATATCGTTGAGATGCTAGCGAAATCGATCTCCTAAACGTAAGCCAGTTTCCAGTTAAGAAAAACCAAGTACTCATATTCTCCAACTCTAAGAAAAACCAAGTACTCGTATTCTCTAGCTCTAAGAAAAAAAAAAAGTATTCGTATTCTCCAACTCTAAGAAAAACCAAGTACTCGTATTCTCCAACTCTAAGAAAAACCAAGTACTCGTATTCTCTAGCTCTAAGAAAAACCAAGTACTCGTATTCTTCAACTCTAAGAAAAACCAAGTACTCGTATTCTCTAGCTCTAAGAAAAATCAAGTACTCGTATTCTCTAGCTCTAAGAAAAACCAAGTACTCGTAATCTCCAACTCTAAGAAAAACTAAGTACTCGTATTCTCTAGCTCTAAGAAAAACTATGTACTCGTATTCTCTAGCTCTAAGAAAAACCAAGTACTCGTATTCTTCAACTCTAAGAAAAACCAAGTACTCGTATTCTCTAGCTCTAAGAGAAACCAAGTACTCGTAATCTCCAACTCTAAGAAAAACTAAGTACTCGTATTCTCTAGCTCTAAGAAAAACTATGTACTCGTATTCTCTAGCTCTAAGAAAAACCATGTACTCGTATTCTCTATCTCTAAGAAAAACCAAGTACTCGTATTCTCTAGCTCTAAGAAAAACCATGTACTCGTATTCTTCAGCTCTAAGAAAATCCATATATTGCTATTCACTAGCTCCAAGTAAAACCATTTACTCGTATTCTCCAGCTGTAAGAAAAACCATGTATTCGTATTCTCTAGCTCTAAAAAAAAAAACCATGTACTAGTATTCTCTAGCTCCAAATAAAGCCATGTACCTACTGGTATTTCTTGCGGCTGGGACGACTGGCATGGCCTCCAGCAGGATTTGAGCCACAGACCTCACTTATAAAAGACCAGTGCACTAACCACTTGACTGTTCATGTCCCTATGTTACAGTGACGGCAAGGCCAATCGAGGCCTGCCAAGACCCTATCCCACTTATTCGGTGTGTTATTAGTTATAGGCAAATATATAGGCACTGTGGCCACTCACGGTAATGGAATCTGGTAATAAGCTTCCTTCTTCTCCTCCTTCTCTCTCTCTCTCTCTCTCTCTCTCTCTCTCTCTCTCTCTTTCTCTATCGGGCCATTCAAGGTCTTCAAACCTAGCGACCATAATCCACGTCTCGCGTACAAATCGATATCTATATTATTCCAGGGAATAACAGAGGGGAAAACCGCGCCAAAAATATATCCAAAATGGCAGACAAGCCGGTGCAGGAAAAGACCCGCTCTGATTGTGAATGCCACCTCCCACACAACACGGAGAAGAATGAGAGCTACCGCCCATCGTCACAACATGCAACTAATAAAACATGCGATTCTGAACGTGCCAAGAACTGATGAAAGTAATAATTCAGTACTTCACTGTTTAATCTTATTTTAATATTTTTTTGGCTCAAGAGCACAGCAGTCACACGAAGAACATAATCTCTGGCTCTCTCTCACACTCAAACAAATCATTATACAGTAAATGGGCGCAATCTCTGGACCATATACTTTACTAGAAGGGCCCCCCCTCCACGAGACAGGTAAGACAAACCTCTTGATATTCATGGGCGCAATCTCTGGACCAGATACTTTACTAGAAAGGCCCCCTCCCCCAACCATGAGACAGGTAAGACAAACCTCTTGACATTCATGGGCGCAACCTCTGACCAAACCTTCGTTCTGGCGTCGAACACTCGGCAGCTGTTGAAACACTCTGTAGCGTCGAAACCACCAATGACGTAGATGAGATAGCCGATAGCCACCACACCATGGTATGCCCTAGGGGCTGTAAAAACCATGTAGAGATGTCGTCACTGTTGAATGTGGTCGCTTTCATTATTACTATTAACCCTTTTACGAATGCTAAGGATGTGTTATAATAGCGCTTTCTTACGTCTGTACAAGACGTATTCCGACGTCGTGTATTTTGTGCGGTGGCACTGAAGGACGTGTTTAGACGTTCTGTCTCCTCCATTAGTCTTAGCGAACTTGTTCCACTGTATGTGGAGCCACAATACCTATATTTTAGTACTCCACAAGAACTACATACTTTGTTTTTCAACATTTTAAATCACAGCTATGCAGGACTATAAGGAAACATGGAGAAGAACAAAAGAGAGCATGCTGAGCTATAGAGGGCTCACTTGGGCAAGAATGGGAAAAAAAGGCAAAGAACATGCATTTGTGGGAAAAACCCTTGCGGAAGCTCCATGTGCCTTGGGCACTTAACATTCAGAGAGAGAGAGAGAGGGAGAGAGGGAGAGAGAGGGGAGGGAGAGAGGGAGGGAGGGAGAGAGAGGGAGGGAGAGGGAGAGAGGGAGGAAGGGAGAGAAGGAGGGAGAGAAAGGGAGGGAGGGAGAGAGAGGGAGAGGAGAGGGAGAGAGAGAGGGAGGGAGGAAGAGAGGGAGGGATATAGATGCAGGACTATACAAGACAGTCATCAGGAGCTACAAATTAAAACTAGTCACGCTGGGCTGTAATTCTTCCACGTGACGCTCTTAACAACAGACTCTTGTTATCTTGTTATACTGCACTACTAAAGTGTTTAAAACAAATTTTATTATATCTTTGAGCAGCGGTTCCTCACAAAAGTTCAGCGTAGCACCATAGAGGGAGGAGGGATATGGCTCTCTTGAAAAAAACCTGATCTAACAAAAGTAATGGACATGGAAGTGTTGTCAATGATTGTAGAGACTGCTGGGTCTGTTCTTGGATTATGAATGAGATCTTAGTAGGCCATCCATCCAATATTTCATGCCCATGGGCCCCCCCGGTGGCAGAACCTCTAGTGGGCAGTCACTGAGATTTTCTGATAGATCCTGTAATATGGGATGGGCTGGATACCGGTCACAGAGAGATCCTGTAATACAGTCCGATTATCAGTCAAAGATCATATAATACAGTCTAACTATCAGTCATAGAGAGATCCTGTAATACAGTCCGATTATCAGTCAAAGATCATATAATACAGTCTAACTATCAGTCATAGAAAGATCCTGTAATACAGTCCGATTATCAGTCAAAGATAATATAATACAGTCTAACTATCAGTCATAGAGAGATCCTGTAATACAGTCCGATTATCAGTCAAAGATCATATAATACAGTCTAACTATCAGTCATAGAGAGATCCTGTAATACAGTCCGATTATCAGTCAAAGATCATATAATACAGTCTAACTATCAGTCATAGAGAGATCCTGTAATACAGTCCGATTATCAGTCAAAGATCATATAATACAGTCTAACTATCAGTCATAGAGAGATCCTGTAATACAGTCCGATTATCAGTCAAAGATCATATAATACAGTCTAACTATCAGTCATAGAGAGATCCTGTAATACAGTCCGATTATCAGTCAAAGATCATATAATACAGTCTAACTATCAGTCATAGAGAGATCCTGTAATACAGTCCGATTATCAGTCAAAGATCATATAATACAGTCTAACTATCAGTCATAGAGAGATCCTGTAATACAGTCCGATTATCAGTCAAAGATCATATAATACAGTCTAACTATCAGTCATAGAGAGATCCTGTAATACAGTCCGATTATCAGTCAAAGATCATATAATACAGTCTAACTATCAGTCATAGAGAGATCCTGTAATACAGTCCGATTATCAGTCAAAGATCATATAATACAGTCTAACTATCAGTCATAGAGAGATCCTGTAATACAGTCCGATTATCAGTCAAAGATCATATAATACAGTCTAACTATCAGTCATAGAGAGATCCTGTAATACAGTCCGATTATCAGTCAAAGATCATATAATACAGTCTAACTATCAGTCATAGAGAGATCCTGTAATACAGTCCGATTATCAGTCAAAGATCATTATAATATAGTCTAACTATCAGTCATAGAGAGATCCTGTAATACAGTCCGATTATCAGTCAAAGATAATATAATACAGTCTAACTATCAGTCATAGAGAGATCCTGTAATACAGTCCGATTATCAGTCAAAGATAATATAATACAGTCTAACTATCAGTCATAGAGAGATCCTGTAATACAGTCCGATTATCAGTCAAAGATCATATAATACAGTCTAACTATCAGTCATAGAGAGATCCTGTAATACAGTCCGATTATCAGTCAATGATCATATAATACAATCTAACTATCAGTCATAGAGAGATCCTGTAATACAGTCCGATTATCAGTCAAAGATCATATAATACAGTCTAACTATCAGTCATAGAGAGATCCTGTAATATCGTCTAACTTGTGGTTATGGAAAGATACTGCAAGAATTTGCACAAATAATACAGCACACCATACACTGAATAAACATTTTAAAATAATAACCACTTGTCTGGCAATTATGTAAAAAAAAAAAACCCTACTTTTTTCAGATTGGCTGTCCAGAGATTTGTTCGTGTGATTTATCTTGTGTAGGCCATTTCACACGAACAATCACTTTGTCGTTTGATAGAAATGTTTTTAGCACAACAAACTTACCCGACAACAAACTTACGCTGACACTAGGCAACTATCTAGGACCAGCACTGTCAAAATATCGTGATAATCACCACTTTTATCACCACCTTAAACCAATCACATTGACGTTACCCTCACAGTGACATATGAGTGCGCACAATTTGCCTACATCACTCACGGCTCACTCATCATAAAAACTCACTACTGTCCTCGGCTTTACAGACAACCCATCGGTCGGCACGAGTGTCGTATGTTTCCACCATTTTGATTGGACGACCGCCGCTCCACCCACCAATGACAAACAGTATTTCATGAGGCACTCGAGGGCGAGCAAATGGCAAAGACATATCGAAGTCCGGCTCTTCTGATTTGTCCAACTCTAAAATTAAATTTAAATTTAAAGTACATTACCCATTCTGGATTAAAGAAAGAAAACTTAAATATTTTGGACACATTAAACGTCATGATAATTTAGAGAAGACCGTATTGGAAGGATACATAATGGGAAAAAGAAAAAGAGGAAGACCAAGACGAAGATGGCTGCAAGACATCGTTGACGATCTGGAAATGGATGCAACAGCAGCAGGCCATCTTGCTCACAACCGAGAGGCCTACAGGAGTGCTGTTTGGGAGGCAAAGTTCCGCAAGGGACATGCAAATGAATGAATGAATGACCCATTCTGAAGAGAATACTTTATGATAATGCAACTGGTCAATTGATGTAACCAATCAGATTCTGACAACGCTTCAAGGAAACATTTTAAAGTTACTACACAAGTTAAGTGTTTAATTTTTATTTTATTTATCTTGTTTTTATTTGTATGTTGCTTTATATATGTGGTCCTTGAAAAAGGCATTTTGCAGAAACATTGGATTGTTATATGTTCTTCATTTATACGTGCTCATCATACTTTCTACAACTCTCATTCCTGATTACTTTTCTCACTTTCTTTTTTATAAAACTGAAACCACGCCCCTCTTGACTATCTCTGTCTATCAAGCTAGGAAATAAATGTGCCTAATTAATTATCCAAATGTAATATCCACCCTTGTTTATGCATGCGAAAGCTGGAAAACAACTAAAGAAATTTCTTTTTAATTTCTTTTGACAACAAATTAGACTCTTTTGAAAGCAAATGCCTCAGGAAAATGCTCGGTATAAAGTGGAACGAATTCAAGAACAACGCGGAGATAAGACAGACGAGCGAACAACAACCTGTCTCATGGGGGTTCAGAAAAAGGATATGGACATACGTCGGTCACGTGACGAGACGAAACAGTCAGAGGATCCCAAAACAAGCTATCAAGTGGAACACAACAGGCCGAAGAAAAAGAGATAAACCAGAGAAACTCTAAAGAGGACATTGTTAAGAGAGGCAAAGAGGACATTGTTAAGAGAGGCACAGAGGACATTGTTAAGAGAGGCAAAGAGGACATAGACAGACAGACAGACAGACAGACAGACAGACAGACAGACAGATAGATAGATAGATAGATAGATAGATAGATAGATAGATAGATAGATAGATAGATAGATAGATAGATAGATAGATAGATAGATAGATAGATAGATAGATAGATAGATAGATTTTGGGGAGAGAGAGAAGGTCTGAGAATTCCAAGTGTATATTTACAAGTATATATGTATACAAGTATGCCGTAGAGATATCTAAAGGCGTATCAACCAAACGAAGATATTAGAATAAGTAACTACTGCAGAGAACAGCTAACACGAACAATGGCAATGTTGACTGTTCGCTAATCACTGCTCAAAGAATCAAAGCGATTATGAAGCTTTGAAATGTTTACTATCAGAAAATGGTAGGATCAGTCAACAAACGTATTAGCAAAATCTCAGATACTCCGGTATGTTACCAGCAGGAAAACCATATCTAGCCGTGATTACACTGATATCACCGTTTAACATGAGGATAAAGGCGAAGTTACATTCTCTTACATCCTTCCCGTGCCGCTAAACGTCACATAGGACCTGTATAGTAGTTCGCCAAGATTTCCTGTCTTCGACGAGTTTTTCATTCTCATCAAGGGATGTTATGCCCACTAAACTGGCTTCTCTTAACAATGTCCTCTTTAGAGTTTCACGTGATCAACCTCTTTTTCTCCGGCCTGTTGTGCTCCACTTGATAGCTCGTTTTGGTATTCTCCGACTGTTTCTTCTCATCACATGACCAACATATGTCCATCTTCTTTTTCTGATCATCCATGAAACAGCTTGTTGTTTACTCATCTATCTTATCTCTGTGTTGTTCTTGAATTCGTTCCACTTTATACCGAGTATTTTCATTAGGCATTTGTTTTCAAAAGAGTCTAATTTCTTGTCTATTTCTTTAGTTGTTTTCCAGCTTTCGCATGCATAAATGAGGGTGGATATTACATTTGAATTGAATAATCTTAACTTGATTTTTGTGCTTATAACTTTTGAATGCCATATGTTCTCAAGATTTTTGAAGGTCAATGCTAATTTTGCAATTCTAACTTCCTTTCTGGTGTCACCATCCTGGTCTATGTAGCTGTCGAGATAAGCAAAATGATAGGCGAAGTAGACATTCAAATTTTCTAAAATACAAGGATCTGGTCTACTCTGTAGACGGTTTGGATAAAGGTTAAGGTGATAGTTTTTGAAGTATAAGCAAGAGAATTTGTTCAGCATTCGTTCTATAATTTTATTTATACAACCGAAGAACATACTGCAACGAGATTAAAATTGGAGCTGAAAAACCCGCCACGAAAATGGCAAAGAAGTGTTGATGACAACTGTCAAAGAGACTTAAATGATCTACCACATGCTCAGATTATAATATTAGGTTTTCACGTTCAGAGCCAGCCTATCTGGAGAAATAGATCTGAGATGGGTCAGTACCAACACAAGCAGTCGAGGCTCGAAAACAGGAAGTCGAGGAGGGAAAGAGGGGACCGAGAGAGAAATATGAAGTGTCAACGATTCACATTCCTGTGCGAGTCACGAGCCTACGTCTTTTAACATCTCAGGAACTGATAGACAGACAGATAGACCTCAGGTAACTCCAGGCGTGCTATGTTTGATGATACAGGTAGCTGTTTTGTTGCCTCTTCTTTACACATGAGAGATGTATTAGGTTCTTTTTTTATCCATTCTTCTTCTTCTTCTTCTTCTTCTTCTTCTTCTTCTTCTTCTTCTTCTTCTCCTCCTCCTCCTCCTCCTTCTTCTTCTTCTTCTTCTTCTTTTTCTTCTTCTTCTCCTCCTCCTCCTCTCCTTCTTCTTCTTCTTCTTCTTCTTTTCTTCTCCTCCTCCTTCTTCTTCTTCTTCTTCTTCTTTTTCTTCTCCTTTCCTCCTCCTCCTCCTCCTTCTTCTTCTTCTTCTTCTCCTTCTTCTTCTCCTCCTTCTTCTTCTTCTTCTTCTTCTCCTCTTCTTCTTCTTCTTCTTCTTCTCCTCCTCCTCCTCCTCCTTCTTCTTCTTCTTCTTCTTCTTGCCGCTATCTTCATCTCTGCCATTTTTTTCTTTTTGGTTTTTGTTATGTCTTGTCTTCTCCAGCTTGTTTTTCTTTCTTTGTTCCTCCCCCCCCCTTTCTTTTCATTCTCATCTCTCTCCCCACCCCTCCCCCTCCTCCCCATATTTTATCATCGTATTTTCTCTTTGGCAGATTCGCTACAGTTGACAAGAGGGAGTCTGTACAGAAAGGTTTAGCCAGGTACACCAACCTACCTGCCAGGAAAGCTTCAGTGTCTGCTATCAGAGGCTTGACATCTTTATTGAACTTGATCAAACGATGACTTTTGACCTTTCCCTCAAAAACGGGAACAGGAAGTAATCCAAGCCGGACGGTTGCTAGCAGACGCCTCATGTGAATTTTCCTGCAACAGTCAAGTTCAGTAATCACTGTGGATCTACTCTGGCGGGGTGGGGGGGGGGGGGGGGGGGAACACGACGACATAGTTTATGTTACAATAATTTCTTATCGGTAACAACCAAAGATAGGTTTTATGCGGGCTATACATAGTTTATATATCGTCAGAGAATCCCAAAAACAAACTATCAAGTGGAACACAACAGGCGGAGGAAAAAGAGGTCGACCACGTGAAACTCTAAAGAGGACATTGTTAAGAGAGGCCTGATTAGTAAGCATAAGATCCCAAATATATCTATACTACAAGATCTTAATATTGAAGAAGGATGGATAGTAAAGAGGATTAAAGAGAGAAAACATTAAACATCATGATAATCTAGAGAAGACCGTATTGGAAGGATACATAATGGGAAAAAGAAAGAGAGGAAGACCAAAACGAAGATGGCTGCAAGACATCGTTGACGATCTGCAAATGGATGCAGCAGCGGCAGGCCATCTTGCTCACAACCGAGAGGCCCACAGGAGTGCTGTTTGGGGAGGCAAAGTTCCGCAAGGGACATGCAAATGAATGAATGAAGATCCCTCGATGAGGTTGAAAAGCTCGCCCGAAAACAGGGAAAACTTGGGGAACTGCCATGCAAGCCCTATGTGACGTTTAACAGCGCGGGAAGAATGCAAGATATAAGAAACATAGTTTCATTACATGAATCTTCAAGCACACCATCACTGATACATCGGCATCCTCACCTTTGTGGGTTGTAATCAACCCAGCGACATATCGCATCGAAGACATACTCCTCACAGCTCACGTTTAGCTGGTCAGAGGACAACAGGTTGCACACCTGAAAGGTGTAAGAATAAGTGTAACATTACCTGCAGCAAAGCGAGAATGAAGGCACAAAATTATGCTTCAAAAAAAGAAGCTGTCTTTTTTTTTCGTCATATTCACATATACCAGAGTCTGCTTCAGATTTACATATACCAGAGTCTGCGTCAGATTTACATATACCAGAGTCTGCGTCAGATTTACATATACCAGAGTCTGCGTCAGATTTACATATACCAGAGTCTGCGTCAGATTTACATATACCAGAGTCTGCGTCAGATTTACATATACCAGAGTCTGCGTCAGATTTACATATACCAGAGTCTGCGTCAGATTTACATATATCAGAGTCTGTGTCAGATTTACATATACCAGAGTCTGCGTCAGATTCATATATACCAGAGTCTGCGTCAGATTTACATATAACAGAGTCTGCGTCAGATTCATATATATATACCAGAGTCTGCGTCAGATTTACACATACCAGAGTCTGCGTCAGATTCATATATACCAGAGTCTGCGTCAGATTTACATATACCAGAGTCTGCGTCAAATTCACATATACTAAAGTCAGTGTCAGATTCATATATACTAGAGTCTGTAATGTAACATAGTGTCTCGTAAGTTATGATTGTAATATTATTATAGCCTTGCATATTAGTATAGAATTAGTGTTACTGATGTTAATAATATTATTATTACTATTGCCATTTTTATTATAGCTATAATTATAACTGATACGTAGAAAGTAGGTAAGAAACGATGGAAAATTTGAGAACCTGTGAGAGATAAACACTCCCATGGTATTAATATTATTACAACAGAATTAAGTAGATACTTAGAAATACTAGACATAATGACGCAGAGGGAAAGGCAGATTAAGGAGATAGAAACTAGGAGAATTTACTCAGATAACAACAGTACATATGGAGACAGACAGATGGACACTGTGTAAACAGAGCTGGATTAATCCCCTACAGGTATTGCAAACACCTGATACTGGATAAGAAGTGTCTACCCAAGCGAGAAAATTGAATAGACGGATTTGACGCAACAGACTTAGTGACAGGTGAAGCATATCATCATCATCATCATCATAACTAATGAAGAATGTATGAGAAGAGCTGGAGAGACAAAAAACCTTGTCAGAAAGATAAGAGAGAGACAATGTACTTTCATAGGACATGCAATGAGAAGAGGGGGCATTGAAAATATTATAACAACAGGAAAAATAGAAGGAAGAAGATCAAGAGGAAGACCAAGAGAAATGATACTGGACAGTCTGACGGGATGGTGTGAGAGGAGATCACCAACTGAACTGATGGCCTGCATGAAGGATCGTGTACTCTGGAGAAGCATAATAGCCAACGCCATTCGGCACGGCACCTGATGATGATGATGAATCTTAGGACTCAGTTTGCACACATGAATAGTCCAGTAAGATGATCAAAGGGAGTGGACCGACTTATCCCAAAAGCCAATCAGTATGTAGTCAACCAGCTGACCAATAGAAAGATCTAGAGGTGTGTCCTATTGTATAACTGGCTTACGACACATAAGCCAGGCATGCAGTTTTGAAAAGGGGAGACAGAGGATATGAACGAAAAAAAGAAGGATAGATAGGAGAGCAATGACAGATAGAACAGATGGGCAAGTACAGCCAGTAAATATTTAGAAGTTAGAGAAGGACTTTAGAACCAGAAGTAATTTAGGGCAGGCAGAAGATGTGTTTCAAGTTAGAAAGAGATTATTAACGCCGCGTGATAAATGCAGAGGATTTGATATTTTTGGAACTGTGTGTAAAATGCTTTCGGAGATGCCTCAGTTTGATACCTGTGAGTTTCGCTTGGTGAACACTAAAGGTGAACTATAATTTAATTTAGGAACGAACCATCTGAATTTTATAGTGACAATGTGTGTTAAGGTTTCAGACTTGTGGTGAACCATATAATATCACGTGAAGTGACATTCTGAACTGTTGAAGTGAACAAACATAAGACGTGTATTAATGTGTATTAATAACTTAAAAGTGAGAAAGAATATCAAATGTTGTCGCGGCAAAAGCCTAAAATAGAAGTGAGGGAAGGTCGATCGCTATCACTCAAGTTCCAGCAACAGCATAAGTAGTATTAATCAATCATTAATTTATAAATCAGAACTTCACAATATTATAGTAAGTGTTCAATCATGACTGATTTAGAATTTTGAGCATGTAAGAGTGTACCACGGTTGATTTAGGACATGTAAGAGTGGGTTGCAAACTTATTGCATGTAAGAGTGGGTTATGAACTTAGTGCATATAATAGTGGTTAATGAAATTAGTGCATGTAAGAATGTGATATGAACTTAGTGCATCTAAGAGTGGGTTATGAAATTAATGCATGCAAGAATGTGTTATGAACTTTGTGTATGTATGTGTGGGTTATGAACTTGTATAAACTACGATCTAAAAAAACATAGCCAAAACAAAAAGTGTTTTAGCTTTGTTTTTTTCTGTCACAAACTTTCGTCCTCTGGCAGGCTACCATTTATGTCTCTATACAAGAAATGACACTTTTCTTCTAAGGAGACTGTTCTCTTTCTTTCTCTTGTCTTACTTCATCTGGGCAATTGGTGTGAAGATGGTGCCTTGCCCCTTGCTGCATTTCCTTCTCTCTCAACTCCACCAGTTCAGTTCCAGAGGAAAGGCAATGTCCATACGCCTAGAAAATCTAGAAGAGCTACAGGAGATGCCAGAAGATGGGCAGGATGAAGAATTCATCAGCGACCCCACCTAAGGGTCCCTCCCTCCGGATTGTTCTTTCGGATGTTTGCTCTCCTAGCTTCTGACTCTCCATACACAAGGCAGTGGGTTTGACAGGGGCTGGCACTTTTGCTTGCTATCATACGGTGACTTTGACAGAAACTGATGCTGCATACTATCATACGGTGACTTTGACAGAAACTGATGCTGTTTACTATCATATAGTGACTTTGACAGAAAGTGATGCTGTTTACTATCATATGATGACTTTGACAGAAAGTGATGCTGTTTACTATCATATAGTGACTTTGACAGAAACTGATGCCGCTTGCTGTCATATAGTGACTTTGACAGAAACTGATGCTGTTTACTATCGTATAGTGACTTTGACAGAAACTGATGCTGTTTACTATCATATAGTGACTTTGACAGAAAGTGATGCTGTTTACTATCATATAGTGACTTTGACAGAAACTGATGCTGTTTACTATCATATGGTGACTTTGACAGAAACTGATGCTGCTTACTATCATATGGTGACTTTGACAGAAACTGATGCCGCTTGCTATCATATAGTGACTTTGACAGAAACTGATCCCGCTTGCTATCATATAGTGACTTTGACAGAAACTGATGCCGCTTGCTATCATATAGTGACTTTGACGGAAACTGATGCTGCATACTATCATATGGTGACTTTGACAGGAATTGATGGTGTTTACTATCATATGGTGACTTTGGTAGAAACTGATGCTGTTTACTATCATATGGTGACTGTGACAGAAACTGATGCTGCTTACTATCATATGGTGACTGTGACAGAAACTGATGCTGCTTACTATCATATGGTGACTTTGACAGAAACTGATGCCGCTTGCTATCATATAGTGACTTTGACAGAAACTGATGCCGCTTGCTATCATATAGTGACTTTGACGGAAACTGATGCTGCTTACTATCATATGGTGACTTTGACAGAAAATGATGCTGCTTACTATCATATGGTGACTTTGACAGAAACTGATGCTGCTTACTACCATATGGTGACTTTGGTAGAAACTGATGCTGCTTACTATCATATGGTGACTCTGGTAGAAACTGATGCTGCTTACTATCATATGGTTACTGTGACAGAAACTGATGCTGCTTACTATCATATGGTGACTCTGGTAGAAACTGATGCTGTTTACTATCATATGGTGACTGTGACAGAAATTGATGCTGCTTACTATCATATGGTGACTGTGACAGAAACTGATGCTGCTTACTATCATATGGTGACTGTGACAGAAACTGATGCTGCTTACTATCATATGGTGACTTTGGTAGAAACTGATGCTGTTTACTATCATATGGTGACTTTGACAGAAACTGATGCTGCTTATTATCATATGGTGACTGTGACAGAAACTGATGCTGCTTACTATCATACAGTAGTAGGATGTGGATTTGACATGAACAGGTAGTACTACTTGCTATCATACGGTGGCAAGCGAACCTGATCAGTCGTTTAATATAAGTTAAAAAGGAAAAAAAGGATGACTTTACTTTTCATGATAGAGCTGAGGTTAACTTTTTTTTGGATAGAGCTGAGGTTGACTTTATTTTTCATGATAGAGCTGAGACTGACTTTATTTTTCTTGATAGAGCTGAGGCTGACTTTATTTTTCTTGACAGAGCTGAGGTTGTCTTTATTTTTCTTGATAGAGATGAGGCTGACTTTATTTTTCTTGACAGAGCTGAGACTGACTTTATTTTCTTGATAAAGCTGAGGTTGACTTTATTATTTTTTTTTACAGAGCTGAGGATGATTTTATTTTTCTTGATAGAGGTGAGGTTATCATCTTAAGCCCACTTGAATTCACGTACAGCAACATACAAAAATTGTGTACCCACCATGTCCAGGGACAGTTGCAAGTACTCATTACTGGAGCTGTACACTCGCCCAAAGTTCTTTAACGTGTACCTCATGGCCGACTTCTCTAGTCCCTTGCAGTTGTGGGCCTGGAGACATTTATAAGACAGCACCAAATTATGCAACAACTACAACGCTGGCATCATCATCGTCATCATCATCATCATCATATGCCAACCGACAGGCATTGTAGGTTATGCTTCTGCAAGGATGTCGTTTTTTTTAAATGTACCAACAGCTCAGTCGGCGGTTCTCTATCAAGCCATGGTGTTAGACTATCGTGATCTTCTCTCTTGGTCTTTCTTTTGCTTCTTTTCCCATTTATCTTTCCTGCTGTTATGATTTTTTTTAAAAATTCTCTTCTTCTCACTATGTGTCCTATGAAATGTGGATTGCTATTTTCCTATGGAATTAATTAGATTTTTAAATTTTCTTTTGCCAGATATTACTGCCATTATCAGTATACTGTGTTCTGAGCGCCTGAATAGCAGTGATTAGTGCAGTAGTCTCACAAGATGAGCATGGTAGTCCAAGACACTCCAATCATCCAGTTACAGGGTCAGGTATCTGGCCGGAGAAGTAAGAGCGACCAGGTGTGATGCTATTCACATCACCTTTTTACCTACCAGATAAGGTATACTGGGGGTGGTCGGGGGTAGGGGGATATGGGAGACTGAGTACATGTGTGTAACAGGTCCTGCAATTCACGTGGCAGTCATCAGCTTCAGACACCGCACCGGCAGCCACGCCACATTATATGAGCTATAGTTAGTACAAGGTTATTTATAAGTCCGCTAATTTTCTCCAAAAAATCCCAAGAAATAAACTACGTAACGGATCATGGTTATTCTTACGCCAAGAAAGAGAACAACTCTTCACGTTTTTTTTTTCCCTTAAATAACGCCTGCGCGCAGAGCTTCCGTGGTTTGCCGCTAGGAGGCAGCAGTAGCAAATATGGCATTCATTAAACGTGAGCAGTCATTTTGTGCTTTGGAATACGCAAGAACCTCGTCCGTAGTGACTGTGCAGCGATGATTTCGAGCGGAATTCCAGAAGGCAGCACCTGCTTTCAACAGGATCAGAAGTGGTATGCGAAATTCCGGGATGAAGGCTGTCTGTGCACAGCTCCTCGGCAGGGACGTCCAGGACCAAGCGAAGAAACTATGAATCGTGCTAGACAAGCCTACCAGTGAAAATGACTGCTCACGTTTACTGAATGTCAAATTTGCTACTGCTGCCTCCTAGCGGCAAACCATGTGAGCTCAGCGCATGGGCTTTATTTAAAAAAAACTGAAGAGAAAAATCATGACCCGTTACATAGTTGTTGTGAATTTTTGAAATATTTCACAGACTTCTGAAAAGCAATATATAAGGAATCTCTAAACCGGTCTTTCCCAAGGTAAGGTTTACGTCCACGAGAGAGGGGGCGCAATATTAATCTTTTATGGGACAGTTAGAATATATTTAGACTTTTCCAAAACTTGGTTAACTATTATTCTGAGAGGGGGACATTAAAATATCTTAAATGTTGAGGTGGAGCATAATCCAAAAAAAGAGGTTGGGAAACACTGCTCTAAACACAGGTTACAATGAATACGATGGGAACCAAGTAAGTCGAAAACTGCATTTAGTCATGAGCAAACACTAGCATTTAATCATTACACGACGAATCAAATCGGAGTATCAATGTATGCCGTAGGGTGGAGTCAAACCCGCAGTAATCTTTATACGGCAAGTGGAAAATATAATAAGTAAATATTCACACTGACAGCTTTTATTCACTTAGAAAATTGTATTTATTCTGGTTACATTTATCACTCACAAAAAATAAGAGAATTTCCTCCGCTTGAGTAAGTTGCATATATCTCTTTAACAAGATAAAACAGTGTTAATCTCCTTTAACAAGATAAAATAGTGTTAATCTTTTTTAACAAGAGAAAACAGTGTTAATCTCCTGTAACAAGAGAAAACAATGGTAATCCCTTTTAACAAGAGAAAATAGTGTTAATCTACTTTAACAAGAAAAAAAACAGTGTTAATCTCATTTAACAAGAGAAAACAGTGTTAATCTACTTTAACAAGAAAAAAAACAGTGTTAATCTCATTTAATAAGAGAAAAACAGTGTTAGTCTTCTTTAACAAGAGAAAAACAGTGTTAGTCTTCTTTAACAAGAGAAAACAGTGTTAGTCTCCTTTAACAAGATAAAACAGTATTAATCTTCTTATAAAAAAAGAAAACAGTGTTAATCTCCTGTAACAAGAAAAACAGTGTTAATCTCCTTTAACAAGAAAAAAAATAGTGTTAATCTTCTTTAACAGGAGAAAACAGTGTTAATCTCTTTTTATCAAGAGCACAGAAAGACACATATTATTCAAGCCAAAATAACAACATTTATTTCCTTTACAACTGTGTAATTATCTCTCTTCCCAGACTTTCTGACTTACATTTGTCTCCCTTGCCTCTGCAAAAATATACTTATCTTCTTTGACCAGTTCAGACATCCTTTACCTGAGCAAACTGCAGTATCCCGATGCAGTTCTCATGGGTAAGGTTCTTATTGAGATATTCACAGCACAGTTTCAACAGCCCCGTCACGTGGTACTGGTCGGCCACTGGGAGGATGAGCTCAATGTTCTCCGCAGTTAGCCGAGCTGTCCTCGTGTAGGCAAAGTCGATCAAGAGACGTACGGCCTCTGCGGGAAGCCCCGGTATCGTTATCTCTTTCTTCTGTGTGCTAATGTATGTAGGGATGTTAGAGAGAATATGTTGCTGGTTTATGATCCCGTATAGCGTTATTAAAACAGTTATGTGCACATTTCTTATTTGGTTCTAATTCAGATATTTGTTTTTCTTGTTCTTTTTAAAATTGTTACTGCATATACCTGGGCAGTTCCAAAATCAAACCTCGGACTGACTCGTAAAAATAAACCAATTGGCATAGCGACACAGCGAATTTCCTGTAGCAGTCAGTAAAGTGTTGTCTCGCTAAATGCCAAAACCACGGAATATTCTGTTCAGTTGTGCACAAGTAGCGACCGAGTAAACATAGGCCCTGTAATCGCCATCCCCGCCAGCTGTGAGGTGTGATTCGTTTTCTACAAGCAAAAGGGCGCTCCTTTTTTTTTTTTCTTTTTTTTCCCCTGATGTGTAATTTGACGCTGTGTAAAATTTCTTACATATTAGTTGCTACATTCTCTTGTTTATCTTCAAATCTTGCCAACCGCTGATCATGGCTTACATAGTAATCGCAGTCACAGTCTCTCTAACTGAGGCCATCAAAGATCTCCGAAAAAAAAAAAAGAGAGACTGACCAATCAGATAGCTTCTTTGGGTCATGCTATTTACTTCATTTACTTTACTTTTATCCTTCCTCTTGCACCGAGAAATGTCGAGGGGAGATGCAATTTGGCGTTTTTTTTCTGGGGGGGGGGGTGGCAAATGGATGGCCTCTGTGACGGCAATTCCATGACTGGCGAGTGATTCTCTTCCACCATCTATCCATCTCTTTCTGGAGACCATGAAAGTCAGCAGAATGCCAAGCCCATTGAATGTATATACTGAGGACAGCAAAATCCAAGATGTAAAAGAATTCAAGTATCTTGGATGCTTGTCCATAGAAGATGGGACGCTTGATAAAGAAACTGATGTTAGAACACAAAGAACCAATTCTGCTACATACCAACTATCCCCACTGCTTACATACCCCAACATCCGTCTTTGGAACTAAGAGAAAACTAATTAACAGCATATTAATGCCAACTCTGTGCTACCAGTGCCAGACATGGGCACTTACTAAGAAACAGCGGAATAAAATAACCGCATGTGAGATGAGATGTCTTAGGAAAGTAGCAAACGTCACCGGGTTTGACAAGCTAAGAAACGACACCATAAGACAGGTGATAGGAACTACAACCATGTCCACGACGCGCTATCTAACCAGACACCATATTGAGCAGCTTCAGCAGCTAAGTCAAGCCTCATTCAATAATTTGAATCGCTTTCAATAATCCTGTTTTGTTTACCTGCCCGTCCCTCAAAGGCATCTGTATTTATATTCTGATTGTTTAAAACTCTCTCTGATGTCTGCAGCTTGTCCGTCCGTCCGTCCGTCCGTCCGTCCGTCCGTCCGTCCATCCATCCATCCATCCATCCATCCATCCATCCATCCGCCTCCGCCTGTCTATCTATGCCTACTTCATGACAACTAGTTTGTATGTTTCTCTGTCTGTACAGCTAATGTGGTCACATAGGTCTACAAGTTTAAACAGAAAGCTGTACCTGAAGGCGTGGCTTGTGAACAACGATTTGAAGTACGGGCTGCAGGCCGACATTATATTCCGGTGGATCGGGTAGGACTGGTTCTTTACCTGCGAACAGTTTAAAGAACATCCAACTCAAAGAACCCTCGCTTGCCTCTACATGAGTCTGTGTCCACGGAGACATACGAGAGAGAGCATTTTAAGTAAAGAAAAGGCAAAACTCTAACACGAAAACTTCAAGAAAACCGAGAAAGTAAATGGAAAAAAAGGAAGCACGAATAACAGAAATGAGATTCTCAGACACAAGTTCAAGAAACAAGAGCATCGACTTACATGTCAAGTGAGAACCAGACCTCCAAATACTGCGGAAGCTTTAACATTCTCAAGGGTAATGACTTCTATCTTTCGAGTAATCTTCGGACCCCAATGCTGTCTTGTACTTGTACTTGTGCTATCTCCCTGTAACTGCGAGCTGTTGCTCTTTGCAGCCGATGGCGCAGAGGTGTTGAGGCACTGCATCGTATCCGTTTGGGAGCGGGTTACAGCAGCTATTGTTTCAGTCCGGGAGTACAGCTAAAAAGCAGGGGGTGTGCAGTGCTTCTTTAGCAGACTCCACCACCATGGGGGACTATGGCGATTCCTGCCCCAGTTAGCCAGGCTAGGCCTGTTCCTAGGGGTAGCAATGGAGAGGTGGGACAGGGTCTTGGTCAGCTATGGTTGTCTAACCCTGACGCTAGCAAATCCGCTATGGGTCGCTGATTGCCTCATGGAACAGCGTCTTCACCGCCCGCCCCCCCCCCTCATTGCTGTCAGGCTGGACTTTTTCTCCACGAAATTCACAGCTCTTTTTTTCCTCCTGTCCTCCGAAAAAAATATATCTCTCTCACAAAATCTTCGAGACCTTTTTCTTTTCCTAAACTCACTGACCAAGCCCACACTGAATGAAGCTTTCCTTACTGCGACAGCAACTTAAATGAGTTCCACACTGCCCAGAGCTGTCACACGGCCACACTGCCCAGAGCTGTCACACGGCCACACTGCCCAGAGCTGTCACACGGCCACACTGCCCAGAGCTGTCACACGGCCACACTGCCCAGAGCTGTCACACGGCCACACTGCCCAGAGCTGTCACACGGCCACACTGCCCAGAGCTGTCACACGGCCACACTGCCCAGAGCTGTCACACGACCACACTGCCCAGAGCTGTCACACGGCCACACTGCCCAGAGCTGTCACACGGCCACACTGCCCAGAGCTGTCACACGACCACACTGCCCAGAGCTGTCACACGACCACACTGCCCAGAGCTGTCACACGACCACACTGCCCAGAGTTGTCACACGGCCACACTGCCCAGAGCTGTCACACGGCCACACTGCCCAGAGCTGTCACACGGCCACACTGCCCAGAGCTGTCACACTGGCACCGTCGTCTCGTTCCCTTAACAAACTTTTAGCAGACACATATCACCGTCTGAGGCTCTTCTTCGCGATAATCTCACAACTTTAACATCATAAAAAAAGTATTCAAAGAAGAAGAGCTGCATAGAAAACGAAGGATTCCAGTTCACCAGAGCAGAAAATTAGGTTATGGTCAAGTGATACAGAGGATGTGGTGAAACGAATTTTTACATCGTCTTCTTTTGCGTTCGAGGTTATTGGTCACATCATATCCTGATCCCTGTGGACATGGCAAAGCCCGTAGATCCTGATAGCAGCCCCAAATCTTTTGCCCCAAAACATGTATTCCCTCTGGCCATGTCTCACGCCTCAGATCTGCATGGTTGGGGCACTCCTGAAGGATGTGTTCTGGAGTCTGGACTCCACTGCCACATGGACACTCGTCTGTGTGAGACATTTTAGGTCGATGCAGGTGGCTCAGTATCTTAGGCGGAAGAGGATGGTTTGCTGATGTCTTTGTAGTTGGTGTATTGGATCTGGTTCGTTGCTGCATCTCAGTTGCTTTTTTTCCATTCAGATCTGCACTGGTTACGAGTTATAGTTTTCTCCTCTTGGTAGCTCACTGGATGATTTGTTCGACCTTGCCTTCTGCCAGCTTTGGACAGGCTGACAGCTATTTCATAAATTTCATTGAATTTTTACATCAAAATGTTGACCAAGTGAAGACAAAATTTGTAAAGTAGTCCCTGATACTTGCATTCTTCGCTAAGTGGAGAAAAAAACAAAAGGACGAGAAGTAGGAGAAAGTCAGTGAAACTGTTCATTAATTAAAAGACGGCGAGGTTGAAAACAAGAATATCTACTTTTTAGTACAAATGTTAAATAGATTATCTAACTAATTTATGTGTCGTCCTCGCAGTCCCTCCCTCCTCCCTCCCACCCACTCCCCCCCAAAAAAAAAAATTAACGAGAGGAGGGGGGAAGTGTCTCTAAACTGCTGTGGAGCAGTACAACAGACGTCTAGAAACACCATCAAGAGTAGGATTTGTTGCTGTTGCAATTGTTATTGCTGCTATATTTTTGCTATACTCTCTCTCTCTCACACACACACACACAAACGAATGAAAATAAAGTATATTCGTTCGTTCATTCGTTCTCCCTCTCTCTCCATCTTTCTCCTTCGCTCTTTCTCCCTCTCTCTTTTTCCCTCTCATTCTCTCTCTCCCTGTCTCTCTCTCCCTCAACCTCTCTCTCCCTTCTCTCACCCTCTCTCTCTCTCTCTCTCTCTCTTTCTCTCTCCGTCAAGCTTGAATCAACCAACTAAATAAAACAAATGTATCCTTTGCTTGTGTAACAAACACAAATCATCATCATCATCATCATCAACATCATCATCATCATCATGTGCCGTGCCGACTGGCGTTGGCTATTATGCTTCTCCAGAGTACACGATCCTTCATGCAGGCCATCAGCTCAGTTGGTGATCTCCTCTCACACCATCCCGTCAGACTGTCCAGTATCATTTCTCTTGGTCTTCCTCTTGATCTTCTTCCTTCTATTTTTCCTGTTGTTATAATATTGTCAATGCCCTCCTCCTCTCATTGCATGTCCTATGAAAGTACATTGTCTCTCTCTTATTTTTTTTTTTGGACAAGAGTTTTTGTCTCTCCAGCTCTTCTCATACATTCTTCATTAGTTATTTGTGCTGTCCAGGGGATTCGCAACATTCTTCTTATAAACCACATTTCTACTGCTTCCAATGATTTTTGTGCAGACTTGCCTATTGTCCATGATTCACTTCCATATAACAAGATAGGTTCAATATAGCATTTTAGGACTCGTTTTCTAACATTCATTGATAACGGATGTGTTGGATAATACGTTTCTCATTCTCTGACACAAACACAAAAGTGCTTAAAAAAAAACAGAAAATCTTCTTGCCAAGTGAGGCACAAGTGATTAGTTTGTGCGCTGTCGGCATATGCAGGGAGAACTTGAGATATTTGAGTAGAAATCTGTCCCAGGTACACAATGACGTACAGGAAGTGCTGTATTTCAAGGTGAGCCAACAAGAAAAGAAGCGGGAAAACAATTTTACCCGGGGGGGGGGGTGGGGGAGGAGCTGTGGAGCAGTTACAACAGACGTCTAGAAACACCATCAAGAGTAGGATTTGTTGCTGTTGCAACTGTTATTGCTGCTATATTTTTGCTGTATTCTCTCTCTTTCTCTCTCTCTCACACACATACACACACACAAAAACGAATGAAAATAAAGTATATTCGTTCGTTAGTTCGTTCTCCCTCTCTCTCCCTTCCTCCCCCTCTCTCTCTTTCCCCCTCACTCTCTCACTCTCTCTCCCTGTCTCTCTTCCTCCCTCTCTCTCTCTCTCCCTCTCTTTCCTTCTCTTCCCTCTCTCTCTCTCTCTCAGTCTTTCCTCTCTCTCCCTCTCTTTCCCTCTTACTCTCTCTCCCTCTCTTTCCCTCTTACTCTCTCTCCCTGTCTCTTCCTGTCTCTCTCCCTCTCTTTCTATCTTTCCCTCTCATTCTCTCCCTCTCTTATTTTAGACTGCTCTTACAGACACCGAATACAGTTGCTGCAATTGTCTATTCTGAATAGCTCCGAAATTTTTGTTTAGTAGATAGTCATTTATACATGTATGTAGTTACTTCTGTATTGAGTGAATGGATAAGAGCGAAACGTAGATGTTATATTTTATTTTATGTCTCTCGGCTTCAATGTTAATTATGTTTGTTACATGAACAGCATATTTGTAGAATGTCTGGAATAGAGTGAAAGATGTATGATAAAGGGCAGAATGTCAGACGGCCCTGCGTGCCCAATTCTTCACCTTTTTGAAATAAAGAACATTCAATCGATCAATCAGTCTCTTTCCCTCACACACTCTCTCTCTCCCTCTCTCCCCCTCTCTATCCGTCTCTCTCCCTCTCTCCCCCTCTCTGTCCGTCTCTCTCCTTCTCTTTCTCCCTTTCTCATCCTCCCCCCCTCTCTCTCTCTCTCGGACTAGAACTCTTGCAGCTTACAACCGACGCTATTACGACGTTAACTCTTTCACTACAAAACAACACTGGCAGAGTTGCCAGACTTTGCATGCCTATACGAATCGATGTTCAGACTGATATTCAGGCAAAGTCTAAATAAATTAAAAATAACACATTTCTAACCCAACTATTATTTTATATTTTATAAGTATAGAGTAACTTCCAGTTTCTTTCTTCCCAAATTTCTCATCCAGTTTTTTTTTTTTTTTATGGCAGAGCATGGAAATTAATTCTAGAGTGAAAGTGTTAAAACTCAGCCATCCTGTCCAGGGACGGACCAACCATTACCCAAGCCCCCAGGGTAATCCTAATGAACGGACTTGCCCTCTAGACCCATACCGTCCATCCACCTGATATATGGCCTGATTCCCCTCTAGCTGTGACCTCTACTGTTACTATATGACTTTGTATCACGCAGACTAAACACATCTGATACCTCAGTTCGGCCCTCAGCTTTTCATTCAACTTATTACTTCTTAATTATTTTCGTATCAAGAAAGTTTAGTCCGCATTTGCAGTCTTTTCTTTCCTTGACGCTCGGCCCTTTATCCTCTCGGACCCCCCCCCCCCCTCCTTTCCCAAGGCCAGCTGAGCTTGAAAGGTGATCCGTCACTGGTTCTGTCGAATGAGTTTAGTAGATCACGAGGGATTTCTAAAGTGAACCCTAGAAACAAGCTTCTTCTAAGCTCCACCGCTTTTGGTATCACGGCCAGCTCTGCCACGTTTGCCATTCTGAAGAACCAGAGTTCAGCAGCAACAACTTTATCGGCCCTGATCATCGCTTCGACACACCGCGGCAGCAGCAACAACTTTATCGGCCCTGATCATCGCTTCGACACACCGCGGCAGTCCTCTTTGTTCTGATAAGAGTTTAACAAGACCTCTAGTGACAACAGACGGCCCATGTTTTCCCGTAAACAGTATCTCCGCTGTGACTTACATCTTACATCCTTCCCGTGCCGTCAGACGTCACATAGGGCTCGCATGGCGGTTCGCCAAGCTTTCCCGGTTTTGGCGAGCTTTTCAATCTCATCAAGGGATTTCATGCCTACTAATTTGGCCTCTTTTTTTCTCTTCTGCCTGTTGTGTTCCACTTGATAGCTTGTTTTAGGATTCTCTGACTGTTTCTTCTCATCACGTGACCGACATATGCCCATCTACTTTTTTTTCTGATCACCCATGAGACAGGTTGTTGTTCGCTCATCTGCCTTATCACTGCGTCGTTCTTGAATTCGTTCCACTTTATACCGTGTATTTTCCTTAGGCATTTGTTTTCAAAAGAGTCTAATTTGTTGTTTATTTATTTAGTTGTTTTCCAGCTTTCGCATGCATAAATGAGAATGGATATTACATTTGAATTTAAATAATCTTAACTTGGCTTTTGTGCTTATAACTGTGCCATATGTTCTCAAGATTCTTGAAGGTCAGTGCTGGTTTTACAGTTCCAGTTCTAACTTCCTTTCTGGTGCCACCATACTGGTCTACGTAGCTGCCGAGGTATGCAGATGTGACTATTGTAAGGAAAATAGCATACCTTTATCACGGCATCACAAAATTTACCAGCTTGTCTCAGTTCCGCCAAAATACCAAACAAAGCGTCGCCGTTTCTGTAGCAACCGTCTCCGCCTGATTCTAGGTCGACTTCTTCGATGTCGGTATCCATTATTTTACTAGTAACTGTTCCGGTCACGCCAGTACTGCAGATACTACGTGTGTGGGTGTTCTAGCTACCGGTACAGACGTGAGTGACTTGAAATCTGTGAATCATGGATAAGAAAAAAAAAAAACCAATATTCAGCTAAATAAATCACGAACTCATAGAAAAATCTCAGATCTCAGACTCGTGAACGTAAAAATAAACAAACACACAACATATCATGGTCAGTTATATCATCTTCTTGCTCCAGAAACGGAAAGGTATGATACTATATTGTTCGGCGTGTAATTTAGATCGTGCCGTTTCATGAAAAATGAGATAAAACGCTTGCGGTCTGCGCAGAGTAAGGACCAAGTACGAAGGGTCGATGTGCAGTACACGAATTATTATGATGGCTCAACAAATATTTCCTCTCTTTCACATTCCACTTCTTTTCCAGTCTTGTATTGTGTCTTTCTTTAATTTAACAACAGTTCTGGCATTTAGCCCCAGTTGTTTATAGCAGTTCTAGCTTTTAATCTCAATTATTTATAGCAGGTCTGGCTTTTAGCCCCAGTTGTTGATAATAGTTCTAGCTTTTAGCCCTAGTTATTTATAGCAACTGTAATATATATCAATGAGGAAAAATTGGAAGAGGTAGAGAGTTTTTGTCTTGGGTTATTATTAACTAATAACGGAGACAGAATGAGGGATATTAAAAGGTGGACATCTATTGTTCTTCAAACAATAAAACAACTAAAGAATCTGTGGAGAGGAACAGACAGAACTACAAAAATAAGTTTTTTAAGGGCATGCATCTTTCCCATCGCAACATATGCCTGTGAGACCTGGACACATAACAAAACAGCTGAGAAACACATAAATGAGTCCTTCAAATATCATGGACACAAAAAAAAGAACAAATATATCTATACTACAAAAATTTAATATTGGCTAGTAAGGAAAATTAAAGAGAGAAAACTTAAATATATTGGACACATTAAACGTCATGATAATTTAGAGAAGACAGTCTTGGAAGGGTACATAATGGGAAAAAGAAAGAGAGGAAGACCAAGGCGAAGATGGCTGCAAGACATCGTTGATGATCTGCAAATGGATGCATCATCAGCAGGGTATCTTGGTTAGAACCGAGAGGGTTACAGGAGAGTTGTCAGGGAGGCAAAGTTCCTCAAGGGACATGCAAATGACTGACTGCTGGCTTTTAACCCCAGATGTTTATAGCACTGCTAACTTTTTCGCTCCAATTGTTAAGTTTAACGAGTCTTGTGTACAGCCTATAGACATATCCCTTATAAATGCTAAAGTAGCAAAGCTTACGATGTTTGTATCTTTAACATTCATGATGTCTTCCACTGCTAGACTGATTGCACTGCTACGAATCACACACTGAACTCATGTTTTCTGATGTAAGATACATGAGCTGACGGCGTTCATATAACACTGTGAAAATTGTTACGTCACCAATCTTCGGTGTGTCGTTCACAAAAATGTGCTTTCGGTCGTGTGCACCCTTAATAGGGCGAGCATTGAAGAGAAGTGCGCACTACAGAGTGATGGGTATCCGCCGCCTAGCTCTCTAGATCATAGTAGAGGACGCTAGGGAATTTCGTGAATAGTTTTGTGCAGGGCAGTTCTTACAAACGAAAAGCACAATTTTTTAACAAGCTGGGAGGAGAAAAACAAAAGAACAAATATATCCATACTACAAGAACTTAATATTGAAGAGGGTTTGTTAGTAAAGAGGATTAAAGAGAGAAAACTTCAATATTTTGGACACATTAAACGTCATGAGAATTTAGAGAAGTCCGTCTTGGAAGGTTACATAATGAGAAAAAAAGAAAGAGAGGAAGACCAAGGCGAAGATGGCTGCAAGACATCGTTGATGATCTGCAAATGGATGCATCAGCAACAGGGCATCTTGTTTACAACCGAGAGGCCTACAGGAGAGCTTGTTAGGGAGGCAATGTTCCACAAGGGACATGCAAATGACTGACTGACTGAGAGGAGAAACAACAAATTCGACTCTTTTGAAAACAAACGCCTAAGGAAAATACTGGGTATAAAGTGGAGCAAATTGAAGAGCAACGCAGAGATAAGGCAGATGACTGAACAACAATCAGTCTCATGGGTGATCAGAAAAAAAAGAGATGAACATATGTTGGTCATGTGATGAGAAGAAATGATCAGAGAATCCCAAACAAGCTATCAAGTGGAATAAAACAGGCCAAAGAAAAAGAGGCAGACCGCGTGAAACTCTGAAGAGGACATTGTTAAGAGAGGCAACATTAACAGGCATAAAATCCCTTGATGAGGTTGAAAGACTCGTCGAAGACAGGAAAAATTGGCGAACTACTTTGCGAGCCCTATGTGACGTTTAACGGCACGGGAAGGATATAAGATATTAGATATGTCGGTCACGTGATGAGAAGAAACAAAGGATCCCAAAACAAGCTATCAAGTGGAACACAACAGGTCAAAGAAAAAGAAGTCGACCACGTGAAACTCTAAAGAGGACATTGTTTAGAGAGGTCAAATTAGTAGGCATAAAATCTCTTGATGAGGTTGAGGGTCGCCGGAAACAGGAAAACTTGACAACTACCTTGCGAGCCCTGTGTGACGTTTAACGACAAGGTAAGGATGTAAGATGTAAGAGGGGAGAAAAAAAGCTTGCGCATTGTAAGGTTTTAGAGCAAGGTATATATGATTAGCCTTGACAAATAGTAGACACAGCGCTTTAGACATGAGAGAAAGAAAAATTGTGAAAGGACTGACCGCCACTCGAAACCCGGACTACAATAGGACAGCAACAGCTCAACCACTAGAGTACAACGTACTATCAACCCAGCCACTTTGCTTCCTAATTATCCTTTCTTTCACATCTAAAGTGCTTTGTCTACTTTTCTTTCGAATTTAATAACAACTACTTTGCTCTAACAATTCACAAAAAAGTTAAGCCCCACTTTGATTCTGTATACCATAATGTTCAATATATTTCGCTCCTCCAAGAAGGTGATTCATGGAAATGATCTTTCTTATGGGGAAGATAACTGAGGACAAATTGTTATGTTTTCATTTATTTTTCCCGTTTTTTTATCTTGTTGTATTGTTTTTATTTGTGGTCCTTGATAAAGACAGTTGCTGAAATATTGGATTGTTGATATGTTCTTCATTTACAAGTGCTTATTTTCTGTTACTCTCGTTCCTGTCCGCTTTCCTCACTCTTTCTATCTTTTTTGTAAAACTGAAATAGGCCTCTCACTGATGGACTTGTGTCTATCTTTATAACCACCATCATCATTTCTCTTAACTCCCACCACTTTTCTTTTTTCTCATAACTTTTCTTGGATAAGATTTAAGCACACTGATTGCTGCTATAACATTTTGCAAACTAGGGGTAAAAAAGAAAGGAAAAACAGAAGATTAACATTGGAGACAGATTAAAATTTATCAGACTTATGTGCCTGGCACAGTCTTCTATGAATCCGAAACAGGCACAACATATACAAGGCACGAGGCGATTTCGCCAAGTTTGTGAAACACACGATGCCGCTTGAAGATGCTGTCCGATGAGGCGATCATCGACCCATCGCTGATATGCCAGCGTTAGGGTTAGCGAACCATAGCTGACCAAGACCCTGTCACACCTCTCCACTGGTACCCCCCCCCCCCAGTAACAAGCCTAGCCTGGCTAACGGGGCAGGGATCGCCATAGTCTCCATGGTGGTGGAGTCTGCTAAAGAAGCATTGCACCCCCCCCCCCCCCCGCTGCTTTTGTAGCTGTACTCCGGGACTGAAAAAATAGCCACCATAACCCGCTCCCACGCCGATACGATGCTGTGCCTCAACATCTCTACAGCATCGGCTGCGAAGAACAACAGCTCACAGTTACAGGGAGTTCGTACAAGTACAAGACACAAGTCATGAGAAAAAAACAACTTAACTCCTTATCTGCCTTTGAAGAATAATGAAGTGGCAAGATAAAGTTAAAAACTCTGAGGATATGCAGCGTGCCAAGCTTTCATCACTGATGCCATTACCAGGGCAGCGGAAGACTGAGATTACTAGGGCATGTAACAAGAATAGATGGCACAGCTGTATTCTCTACCAGGTTTTCTTTGGCGAACTTATGATAGGAAGGAGGCCATAACCTGAACTGAGATATAAAGATATTTGTAAGTCATCAGTATTTGACTTTTCCGCCAGCCATGATGTCTGGAAGGAACTTGCAGAAGACCGAGCCACGTTGTGCGGAGAGTAACAAGGGCGCTACAACAGAAAATGAGGACCGAACTTGACGGTGAAAGATGCAAATGCAAAGAAACAGGACCACGCACACAAATAAAGATTAGGAAGAAATGATATAACAATGCCATTTTTTTCTAGACGTTTAGAATGTTGTATGAGTAAACCATAGGCTTCTCTGAAGTGAGTAGTCATTAGGTTTTCTGGCACTCAGTCAACCGTAAGAACAGAGTTCACTACAGAGTGTATTCATCCTCCTTCTCCTGCACCTCCTCCTCCTCCTCCTTGCTGTTGTTGTTGTTGTTCTTCTGACCTCGCCTCTGCCTTCTCCTTGTTGTTGTTGCTGTTGTTGTTCTTCATCTTCTTCTTCTGACCCTGCCTCCGTCTCCTCCTCCTTGTTGTTGTTGCTGTTGTTGTTTTTCATCTTCTTCTTCTGACCCCGCCTCTGCCTCCTCCTTGTTGTTGTTGCTGTTGTTGTTGTTGTTCTTCTGACCCCGCCTCTGCCTCCTCCTTGTTGTTGTTGCTGTTGTTGTTCTTCATCTTCTTCTTCTGACCCCGCCTCTGCCTCCTCCTTGTTGTTGTTGCTGTTGTTGTTCTTCATCTTCTTCTTCTGACCCCGCCTCTGCCTCCTCCTCCTTGTTGTTGTTGCTGTTGTTGTTCTTCATCTTCTTCTTCTGGCCCCGCCTCCGTCTCCTCCTCCTTGTTGTTGTTGCTGTTGTTGTTCTTCATCTTCTTCTTCTGGCCCCGCCTCCGTCTCCTCCTCCTTGTTGTTGTTGCTGTTGTTGTTCTTCATCTTCTTCTTCTGACCCCGCCTCCTCTTCCTCCTCTTTCTTCTTGTTCTTCTCCTCTTCTCCTTCCTCTTCTTCTTCATTGGTTGTACTTTGTTGTGATTATCTCCCTTTCTGCCCAACGCGTCCAACTTTAGCTCACCAAATCTTTTGTGACTAGATTCCCCTTCCCATTGTGATCCCCATTCACTTGGCTAGTCCACCGTCTATTTCCGGGGGGGGGGGGGGGCGAACCACCGGGAGGTAGAATAGGGTCTTGATCAGCAATGATTCACCAGCCCCCGATTTAAGCAGTAACTTATGGGTCACCAACTTCTGCCTTATCCAGACTGCATCTTTGCTCCACTCCAAGATGTCAAATCAAATCATTTGGAGCAAAGGCATTGTCTCTAGCCTTCTAAAATGTCATAATGAATATGGGTTGTCAATAAAAAAAATTAGCAACGTGTGAAAAAAAATATTTGCACAAAAAAAAAAGAAACAGCATTGCATAAAAGAAAGCACATCAGATGATTTTTTCTAAAATGTTACAGTAGAGGGCAGATCAGCAGTCAGTGTTGTCCAGTTTCAGACAGTGCGGACAGCAGCATTTGCTGTGTGGTAAAGGCAAAAATTTTTCAAGCATGTGTCCATTGGTTTAACCCCCCCCCCCAAAAAAAAAAACAAAAAAACTGGATAATGTGAAAAACAGCTGAGAATAAGATAATGGACATTTTCAGAAACCTGCCAAGAGGATCAAAAGTGTTTGCGAAAAAAAAAAAGCACACACAGCCAAACATGACTGCAAATGTCTGCACTGAAATATAAACTATTCTTAAATAGTAAAGGAATTAAGATGTCTCTTGGCGAAATACTTCTAAACGCACAGATCAACACACATAAAAGTTATAGGTTTCTGCAGTAATTAGAAATAAAACATGTTATCAAATTAGAGGGGGAAAAACTGTGAAAATATAGGTTCTTTTTATGCCAAATGCAATGAAAAAAATATATGGGAATATTTTCTTTAATGTTTGTTCAGTTAGCACTAAAAATTACATCAAATGGTTTGTTTGGTTTTTTTTTTTTTCACTTCAGAACTCTTGCGAGTCTCTTCATGTAGACATGAACTTCCACACATGAAATGTTTGTCAGGATGTTAGATTTGGAGTGAAAAATGATACTTCTTGCTGTGTGGTAATCTTTTTTTTTTTTTAAATTGTGTCAGGCAATCTTGCGGGAATTAACTGAACCAGCAGCACTTGTGTTTAAGGAAGTAGGCTGTTATGTCGGCTTTGATTTGGTTCTGTAACATATTTCTTCATTTTAAGAGGAAAACTCCGGTTTTTTTTTTTTGTTTCATTGCTGGGAAACTTAAGAGAGTTTTTGTAGTTTTATATATTTTGTATGTTTATTCTTTTGTGGTTCTTGATTGAAATACTCTGTAACTTTGTTGGAGGAATGATGTACTGCATTTCTATTTATTTGCTTTTCCTTATTTTTGTACAAACTTTTTTTTTGAGGAGACGGGGGAGGGGGAGAGAAATCTCTTAGCATTCCTGGTAAGTTAAGATTTCAGTCACTGCATGTGAACTCTCATATCAGAAATATAGGTCAAGGCACACAGCTGTTTTGGACACTTCTTGAAGCAACTCCAGGTAGTTAGATCATCATCGTCATCATCATCATCATCATCATCATCACCATCATCATCATCATCATCATCATCATCGTCATCATCGTCGTCGTCGTCATCATCATCGTCATCACCATCATCATCATCATCGTCATCATCATCATCATCACAAAGATCCACAGGTATTCTGATATCTTCCTCGGTATAAACATCTGTACAGAGACTGATCATACCACTTGTACAGTGACCTTCTTGTCCTTCTGCATCATGTGACACCAGTTGTATAGAAGCTTACCTGTCCTTGTGTATCATGTGACACCAGTTGTATAGAAGCTTACCTGTCCTTGTGTATCATGTGACACCAGATGTATAGAAGCTTACCTGTCCTTGTGTATCATGTGACACCAGTTGTATAGAAGCTTACCTGTCCTTGTGTATCATGTGACACCAGATGTATAGAAGCTTACCTGTCCTTGTGTATCATATGACACCAGATGTATAGAAGCTTACCTGTCCTTGTGTATCATGTGACACCAGATGTATAGAAGCTTACCTGTCCTTGTGTATCATGTGACACCAGATGTATAGAAGCTTACCTGTCCTTGTGTATCATGTGACACCAGATGTATAGAAGCTTACCTGTCCTTGTGTATCATGTGACACTAAAGCAACTTTTCCCCGTCCTTGTGTATCATGTGACACCAGATGTATAGAAGCTTACCTGTCCTTGTGTATCATGTGACACTAGTTGTAAAGCAACTTTTCCCCGTCCTTGTGTATCATGTGACACCAGATGTATAGAAGCTTACCTGTCCTTGTGTATCATGTGACACCAGTTGTATATAAGCTTCCCTGTCCTTGTGTATCATGTGACACTAGTTTTATAGGATCTTTTCCCTGTCCTTGTGTGTCATGTGACACCAGTTGTATAGAAGCTTGCCTGTCTTTGTGTATCATATGACACTAGTTGTATAGCAACTTTTCCTTGTCCTTGTGTATCATGTGATACCAGTTATATAGAAGCTTGCCTGTCTTTGTATATCATAGGACACTATAGCAACTTTTCCTTGTCCTTGTGTATCACATGACACTAGCTGCATAGCAACTTTTCACTGTCCTTGTGAATCACGTGACACTAGTTGTGTAGAAACTCCCCTTCCTCGTATAACAGCCTTTATTTATGTCTTTTAAACGGATCCCCCCCTCTCCCCCATTCTCCCTCCCCAAATACTAATCATGGAAACTCTTAAAGTACAGAAAAATACTGGTCAATATTGATGCAGTTGTACTGTGATTTTAGTAGTGACCAAAGACTAAGAGAGTTTTCGGGGTGGTTGGGGGGGGGGGGAGACCAGAGATTAATGAGGAAGACTCTGTTTTCTTATTAGAGACAAAACAGAAAAAAAACACACCACAAAGATGCGTCATCTTTAGCCTGATAGCTGAACTTTAATGAAGTAATTGACACAATTGCCAACAGAGATCACTTACAAGACTTTGCTGTATAAAACAATGAAAGAATAATTACATTAAAAGAAACATAACGTACGTGTACGACAGTTAATTTCAGTGGCTGGATAGGAGGCTCGACCTGGCTCTCCCGCTGCCTGACCTGGCTCTCCCGCGGACTGACCTGGCTCTCCCGAGGCCTGACCTAGCTCCCCGCAGGTCGACCTGGCTCCCCAGAGACCTGACCTAGCTCTCCAGCGGCCCGACCTGGTTCTCCTGTGGCCCGACCTGGTTCTCCCGCGGCCTGATATGGCTCTCCCGCCTCCTGACCTAGCTCCCCCGAGACCTGACTTGGTTCTCCAGCGGCCTGATATGGCTCTTACGAGGCCTGATATGGCTCTCCCGCCGCCTGACCTAGCTCCCGTGCGGCCTGACCTGGCTCTCCAGCGGCCCTGGCTGAAAGATTGGAAGTATTGGATCAAATAATGCTTAACTGGTGTACACAAACGTCCTCGCAGATTTATCTGGTATACATGATTCACGGCATACACACCAGAGAGAAAGGAGAAAACAAATTAGAAATTTAACAAATTCCGAAGCAGCAATACGCTACCGAAGCGAATACCCGGCTGAGAAGCTAAGACTACATTTAGTTTTTACAGAGAAACCGACAAGAGGATGAGAAAATATGTTCGTGAAAGCCATACCATAAGAGATAGTCTTAAAAAATAGAGATAGGAGTATAAAGAAGGCCTGACTGGGTTTAAATTGCGAATAACATAAACTTGAGAAGGTGCATAAAAGCAAACTGTAGGAGATGGAAAATGAAGAGAAAAACATGTGTTATTAGAAGCTGTTCCACAAAATCATTATGTTACTGGATAAAGATGATCAGTTTGTCTTGCTGGCGATATGCTTGTGTTGTCAGCTACAGGTGGTATATATTTGTCTAGCTCACAATATTTGTGAGTTGTCAGCTAAAGATGTTGTAGGTTTGTCTTGCTCACGATATTCATGTGTTGTCGGAGATGGTTTAGCTTTCTATCGTTCTTGGTATGTGTGTTATCAGCTAAAGATGTTTGTTACGCTCACGGTTTGCACGTTGTCAGATAAAGATGTTGTAGGTTTCTTATGCTTACTGTATGTGTGTTGTCAGGTAAAGATGTTGTAGGTTTCTTATGCTTACTGTATGTGTGTTGTCAGGTAAAGATGTTGTAGGTTTCTTATGCTTACTGTATGCATGTTGTCAGCTAAAGATGTAGGTTTCTTATGCTTACTGTATGCATGTTGTCAGGCAAAAATGTTGTAGGTTTCTTATGCTTAGTGTATGCATGTTGTCAGCTAAAGATGTTGTAGGTTTCTTATGCTTACTGTATGCGTGTTGTCAGCTGAAGATGTTGTAGGTTTTTTATGCTTACTGTATGTGTGTTGTCAGGTAAAGATGTTGTAAGTTTCTTATGCTTACTGTATGTGTGTTGTCAGGTAAAGATGTTGCAGGTTTCTTATGCTTACTGTATGTGTGTTGTCAGGTAAAGATGTTGCAGGTTTCTTATGCTTACTGTATGTGTGTTGTCAGGTAAAGATGTTGTAGGTTTCTTATGCTTACTGTATGTGTGTTGTCAGCTAAAGATGTTGTAGGTTTCTTATGCTTACTGTATGTGTGTTGTCAGGTAAAGATGTTGTAGGTTTCTTATGCTTACTGTATGCATGCTGTCAGCTAAAGATGTTGTAGGTTTTTTATGCTTACTGTATGTGTGTTGTCAGGTAAAGATGTTGTAGGTTTCTTATACTTACTGTATATGTGTTGTCAAGTAAAGATGTTGCAAGTTTCTTATCCTTACTGTATGTGTGTTGTCAGGTAAAGATGTTGCAGGTTTCTTATGCTTACTGTATGCATGTTGTCAGATAAAGATGTTCTAGGTTTCTTGTGCTCACGCCATTTATGTTGTCAGTTAAAGATGTTTTAACATGTTCTAGGTTTAAGACCTTGTGTTGTGCATGGAAAAAAGGTCTAGATTTTCTAGCTCACAGTAAACGAAAACACCGGTGATACTGTCAAATAAACGTAGAAGATAAAACTTAGTCGTGTGGTAAATTGTGGACACGTTACAGGATAGTCTAGGTCAGTGTTTCTCAGACTTTTATTACCCCCCCCCCCCATTTTCTGACTCTTTTTCTATGCGCCCCCTCCTCCGTGTCTCATGATTAGTAAAAAAAAAATTGCCACGCACAGTACACTTGCGTTGTAAACAGAATTATTAATTTTCTGTTTATACTACTCTCATTAATGCAGCTCACAGCACACAGTTACATAATCACAGACACATTTTTTACTGTTTATGTCAGTTTCCAGTGCTATGAACGCAGATCACCTCTGTTCACCTATGTTCCAGCGTGCGCGTATTTGTGTTCATAAACAACTCACCCGACTGAAATCTGATTCTGCCAGATATGCCGTGGAGAGGAGGAAAAAAAACCCCAGTATTCTCTTCTCCTAAAACTGGGAAAATGTTTGAGGAATTACAGTGGGGTTTTTTTTTTTTTACATTTTAAATATGTTTTTCTCGAATAACAATTGCGTGGGCGTACAAATCGCACGCAGTGAAAACAAAATATTTATTGGACAGCGTTTTGTGAATGCAATATGTCCTCTGTATCTACCTGCCATGAAAGCAGCAGCATCAATGGCACAAGTCATGTTTTCTAAAGGGATATTTTCAATGAAATAACTCTTTTGATTCTTCAAGAAGTATTTCACTTCTGGTGTCTGTGTTAAGCTTTCGAGAGTGAAGCATTTCTTCTCTAAATTTATCTTCATCAGATATCTAACTTAATCTATCAGTATGTTGCTGTGTTGTCTGGTATGCATGATTCATAAACCTGCAGAGCAAACTTCTTAACTTTTAACTGGGAAACGAGTTGCTTTTCAACATCGTCTGCCATTTCATCGATGCGTATAGAGACTGATGGATTTGCCCAAAGGAATGGATTCAGCAGTTTCACGGGCGCTTTAGTTCATGGCAGTTGAAATCACAACAGACATTGCTGGCAGCACTAAAGACTCACCTATCATGTGTGGTTTTCTGGCAGCACTAAAGACTCACCTATCATGTGTGGTTTGCTGGCAGCACTAAAGACTCACCTATCATGTGTGGTTTGCTGGCAGCACTAAAGACTCACCTATCATGTGTGGTTTGCCTTCTTTTTGCTGTCAGTTTTTGATATGTGGTAAGATGCAGTTTAGCTGGTTTGTCAAACAAACATTTTGCTTCACTGTGGATCTAGTTTCAAAATTATCTCGCAACACTTTGAAATATTTCAGTAGCTTGTCTTTCTTGGCGCGTATTTTCATTCGACAGAGTAGTCATACAATGTTAAACACATTGGCATTGTGCGGGCTTGTGGTGGCCAGACAAACTCGTATCTCATTCATTCATTTCATTCATTTGCACGTCCCTTGCGGAACTTTGCCTCCATAACAGCATTCCTGCAGGCCTCTCGGTTGTGAGCAAGATGGCCTGCTGCTGATGCATCTATTTGCAGGTCATCAACGATGTCTTGCAGCCATCTTCGCCTTGGTCTTCCTCCCTTTCTTTTTTCCTCGTATCTAAGACAAAAAAAAACCAAAAAAAAAAAAAACTGCCGACATCTCTTCTTTGCCGAGCTAATTTTGGCTGATCTGAAAGAGAAAAAAAAAAAGAAACTATTTTTATATACTGATATTTTTACTATTATAAAATTATATTAAATGTAAATTTTTTGAAAACAGGAAGACTCGCTTCCTTTTTTTTTTTATAAAGAAACTAGGAGATTAAGGTCACCTCTACAAAAATAAAGACTGTTTTCGATATTGACTAACTTTTTTGTGGCAATGATCTACTTTTACTTTTCTTAGCCAAGTTACTTTCAATACACAGCTGTTATACATGTCGTTCAACTTACCAGCGTTTTAGTGTCGGTAACCATGACAACAACGGCGTCCTGTGCGAGAGACTTCCTAGACTGGTCTGACGAGCGGTAGCGGTAAAGCAGACTTAAATAGTTCAAGTTGCTTGCGGCCAGAACCTGGAAGCCAAGTTGAAGTGATGCCCTTAAAAGTCGAAACACCACTAAAGGCACGAGGGGGGGGGGGAGAGAGGGAAGAGAGAGAGAGAGAGAGGAGATGCCGACCAGGATGAAAAGTCCACGCTTTTCGGGGAAGAGAAGTTGACGTCATGGAGTAGACCGGCCATGACCCAAGTTTGCTTGTTTCTGATACACCCAGAGGATAGTAACGGGTACGTTATCTGGCGTCAACAAGGCATTATGTACAATATAGCACACTTTGATTGTCAGTGGTCCCCTCAAACAAGTCCCGTGCCCACCCCCCCCCCCCACCCCCACCCCCACCCCATCGTTTTCAAATGTTTCTACCGCGACCCCTTCATTTATTCTGTTGCCTCCCCTGCTGAGAAGCTTTGGTCTAAGTGATGATCAGATAAGCTCAGGTGAAATCTCATTTGATGGAAATTAACTACCGCTTGACTTGAACTCTTGCGACTTAATCATGTTGACTTTGTGCGAGGATGGAGTACAGAGAGCGTTAAAAAGAGTTAAATCGTCTTGTCCTTTTGTTGGAGTCGAGGACAAAGTTGACGGCCAGGCGTTTATATAAGCAATCCTTGACAGTACAGTACGGCAAAGGCTCAGCTAGCAGACCTTTTATCTCCGAAGGAGTGACAGTTGGAAAAGGGCAGGCCACTGAGTCTGTTTTTTGAACGCTAAACACAGTCATTTGAAATACAAGTTGCATAATGCTGGGGTTATATGGAAGTGAATCATGGACAATAGGCAAGTCTGCACAAAAATCATTGGAAGCAGCAGAAATGTGGTTTATTAGAAGAATGTTGCGAATCCCCTGGACAGCAAAAATAACTAATGAAGAATGTATGAGAAGAGCTGGAGAGACAAAAAATCTTGTCAAAAAGATAAGAGAGAGACAATGTACTTTCATAGGACATGCAATGAGAAGAGGGGGCATTGAAAATATTATAACAACAGGAAAAATAGAAGGAAGAAGATCAAGAGGAAGACCAAGAGAAATGATACTGGACAGTCTGACGGGATAGTGTGAGAGGAGATCACCAACTGAGCTGATGGCCTGCATGAAGGATCGCGTACTCTGGAGAAGCATAATAGCCAACGCCAGTCGGCACGGCACATGATGATGATGATGATAATGCTGGGGTACGAATTGACTCCTGAAGGAGTCAGGCACAGGATAATGTCTCGTTGTGCTTCTTTAGAGTTGTACCTCTACAGATCTGTGAAGCTGTAGTTGGAAGCAATCATGAGCGTAGTTGGGAGTCGACATTTAAGACGGAATCGGGACGGGAGACGGATGGCAAAACGTCAGGAATCGAAGGGTTGGTACACCGACCCCACATAGCCGTACTTTTTGCATATCCAGGCCCCTTGTATTTGAAGATTCCTCCGTTGGCCACAATGTTTATATTGAAAAGATGCATTATAAGATTTGTCTGCTGCAAAAACGTGGATAACGAGATTTATCTCCCTTGAGCACAACTTTAACGGGAAAATAATTCGACGCTACATCCCGGATCCCGGTTTCACATCTTCTATCCTTCTTCTTACCCTATGGTTGTCGGGAACGTTGGTTTGTTTTGTTATGTTTAAATAGCACAGAATTCTGAATTTTATGTTGCCAATCTTCCATTGTTAAGAGAGGCCATTTTAGTGGGCATAAAATCCCTTGATGAGGTTGAAAAGCTCGCCGAAAACAGGAAAACTTGGCAAACTACCATGCGAGCCCTATGTGATGTTTAACGGCACGGGAAGAGTGTAAGATGTAATCTTCCATCCCTCCTCCCATTTTCTCTTTCTATTCAGGCACGAGGGGGGGGGAGAGAGGGAAGAGAGAGAGAGAGAGGAGATGCCGACCAGGATGAAAAGTCCACGCTTTTCGGGGAAGAGAAGTTGACGTCATGGAGTAGACCGGCCATGACCCAAGTTTGCTTGTTTCTGATACACCCAGAGGATAGTAACGGGTACGTTATCTGGCGTCAACAAGGCATTATGTACAATATAGCACACTTTGATTGTCAGTGGTCCCCTCAAACAAGTCCCGTGCCCACCCCCCCCCCCCACCCCCACCCCCACCCCATCGTTTTCAAATGTTTCTACCGCGACCCCTTCATTTATTCTGTTGCCTCCCCTGCTGAGAAGCTTTGGTCTAAGTGATGATCAGATAAGCTCAGGTGAAATCTCATTTGATGGAAATTAACTACCGCTTGACTTGAACTCTTGCGACTTAATCATGTTGACTTTGTGCGAGGATGGAGTACAGAGAGCGTTAAAAAGAGTTAAATCGTCTTGTCCTTTTGTTGGAGTCGAGGACAAAGTTGACGGCCAGGCGTTTATATAAGCAATCCTTGACAGTACAGTACGGCAAAGGCTCAGCTAGCAGACCTTTTATCTCCGAAGGAGTGACAGTTGGAAAAGGGCAGGCCACTGAGTCTGTTTTTTGAACGCTAAACACAGTCATTTGAAATACAAGTTGCATAATGCTGGGGTTATATGGAAGTGAATCATGGACAATAGGCAAGTCTGCACAAAAATCATTGGAAGCAGCAGAAATGTGGTTTATTAGAAGAATGTTGCGAATCCCCTGGACAGCAAAAATAACTAATGAAGAATGTATGAGAAGAGCTGGAGAGACAAAAAATCTTGTCAAAAAGATAAGAGAGAGACAATGTACTTTCATAGGACATGCAATGAGAAGAGGGGGCATTGAAAATATTATAACAACAGGAAAAATAGAAGGAAGAAGATCAAGAGGAAGACCAAGAGAAATGATACTGGACAGTCTGACGGGATAGTGTGAGAGGAGATCACCAACTGAGCTGATGGCCTGCATGAAGGATCGCGTACTCTGGAGAAGCATAATAGCCAACGCCAGTCGGCACGGCACATGATGATGATGATGATAATGCTGGGGTACGAATTGACTCCTGAAGGAGTCAGGCACAGGATAATGTCTCGTTGTGCTTCTTTAGAGTTGTACCTCTACAGATCTGTGAAGCTGTAGTTGGAAGCAATCATGAGCGTAGTTGGGAGTCGACATTTAAGACGGAATCGGGACGGGAGACGGATGGCAAAACGTCAGGAATCGAAGGGTTGGTACACCGACCCCACATAGCCGTACTTTTTGCATATCCAGGCCCCTTGTATTTGAAGATTCCTCCGTTGGCCACAATGTTTATATTGAAAAGATGCATTATAAGATTTGTCTGCTGCAAAAACGTGGATAACGAGATTTATCTCCCTTGAGCACAACTTTAACGGGAAAATAATTCGACGCTACATCCCGGATCCCGGTTTCACATCTTCTATCCTTCTTCTTACCCTATGGTTGTCGGGAACGTTGGTTTGTTTTGTTATGTTTAAATAGCACAGAATTCTGAATTTTATGTTGCCAATCTTCCATTGTTAAGAGAGGCCATTTTAGTGGGCATAAAATCCCTTGATGAGGTTGAAAAGCTCGCCGAAAACAGGAAAACTTGGCAAACTACCATGCGAGCCCTATGTGATGTTTAACGGCACGGGAAGAGTGTAAGATGTAATCTTCCATCCCTCCTCCCATTTTCTCTTTCTATTCTCTCTTGCTCTCTCTGGTCTGCTTCTCTTCTCTCTCTCTCTCTCTCTCTCTCTTTCTCCTCTCTCTCTCCCCCTCTTTTTCTTTAATTCATTCAGACACAGTCACGTATTCACACAAAAACTCATTTGTATCACTCAGATCGTTTTCTCTATCGTCGATTCTATGAAAGTCTGCCTGCTTCTTGTTATCTTTTATTTCTAGACAGATTGTCTTCTTTCTTACATACCCTTCTCCCTACTCCCTCTCTCCCCTTTCTCTCTCTCCCCTTTCCCTCTCTCCCCTTTCTCTCTCTCCCATCTCCTCTTTCTCTCTCTCCCCTTTCTCTCTCCCCTCTCTCCCCTTTCTCTCTCTCCCCTTTCTCTCTCTCCCCTTTCTCTCTTTCCTCTTGCTCTCTCTCCCCTTTCCCTCTCTCCCCTTTCTCTCTCTCCCCCTCTCTCCCCTTTTCCTCTCTCCCCCTCTCTCTCTCTCCCCTTTCTCTCTCTCCCCCCTCTCCCCTTTTCCTCTCTCCCTTTTATCTCTCTCCTTGCTCTCTCTCCCCTTTCTTTCTCTCTCCTTTCTCTCTCCCCCTCTTCTCTCTTTCTCTCTTTCTCTTTCCTCTTGCTCTCTCTCCCCTTTCCCTCTCTCCCCTTTCTCTCTCTTCCCTTTCCCTCTCTCCCCCTTTCTCCTCTCTCCCCCTCTCTCCCCTTTCCTTCTCTCCCCTTTTCTCTCTCTCCTTGCTCTCTCTCCCCTTTCTCTCTCTCCCATTTCTCTCTCCCCCTTTCTCTCTTTCCCCTTTCCCTCTCTCCCCCTTTCTCTCTCTCCCCCTCTCTCCCCTTTCCCTCTCTCCCTCTCTACCCTCTTCCCTCTCCTTTCTTCCTCTCCCTCTACCTCCTTCCTCTCCTCTCGCTCCCTCTCCCCTATTTCTCCATCTCCTTTCCTCTCTCTCCCTCTCCCCCTCTCTCTCTCTCTCTCTCTCTCTTTCCATTCCCATTTAAGAAAATGTTCCATCTTACAGACTGTTGGATTCAGTAAATGTGTGAAATAAATGCTGGAACTTGTGCAGTAGCTGTGGTGATGATGCGCTACCATAAAACATGAATGTCGAGCCCAGGTGGAGCGTAAGGCTGTGAGAGCCTTCCCTTGATATAGCCTTTTCTTTTTTACTTCTTTTGTCTCATTTTTTTGTTTGTTTTATTATTCTTGTTTTTCATCTGGGTATTTATTTAGGGTGTCTAAGTGGCGAAGTGGTTAGTGCACTAGTCTCTCATGGCGAAGGTCGGGGGTTCGAATCCGGCCGGCGGCACCCCAGTCACCCAGCTGTAGAAATGGATACCCGACTTCTTCTGGAGTTGGGGAAGGAAAGGCAGCCAGGCGTGATACTGACCACATCACCCTCTAGTGTGCTGACAGGTCAAGGAAAATATGGGCACTAACACCATATCCCTATGTGCCTCTAAGGCATGACAGGGTTACCTTTACCTTACCTTTATTTATTTAGCCTCTTACAAACGCCAGTCTTTCTTACAATGAGGATACCAAAAAAAATCTCTAAGTTTTTAATTTTTCATCTGTTTTTCTTGTTTTTATCTGTTGTGTTGATTTTGTACGTGATCCTTGAGAAATATTGGATTGTTGTATGTTCTTAATTTATACCTGCTTATCTTACTTTCTGCTGTTCTTGTTTGTGCCTATTTTCTCACAAGCGAGATTTGTAGGACATTTTCTGAGAAGTGGAAAATTGGAACACATTGTGGCAACTGGAAAAATTGAAGGAAGAAGAGATAGAGGAAGACAGAGAGAGAAGTTACTGGATAAGCTTTCAGTGTGGGTAGGAAGAAAGCCACCGGCGGATCTCATAATCAAGTCTAAAGACAGGGAATTGTGGAGAGAAATGATCGCCTACGCCACGCGGCACGGCACTTGATTGATTGATTGATTCTATCTTTTTGTAAAACTGTACTATACACTTTCCTCTGTTTTATTGCTGAATTCTGCTTTCACGTTATATCTATATCTTGTATATATCTTGTGTTATGTTTGTGCAATATGCAGTCTTATTTCTTTTCATTTTGCTGTCTTTTATTTGAGAATAAAACGGTTTATGATAGAAATAATAAATAAAGAAAGAAGATGTTAAACAGATACTACTGAGAGCTTCTGTGTGAAGCGATATCAAGCAACAAACAAATGGAAACATAGTGTCTTCTGTAGAATAAGATATTAAGAATACAAAAGAGTGGACTGTGGCCGAGTGGTTAGTACTCTGTTCTCTCGTCATGGCCAACTGGTTGCTCATCTTGCTAGAGTTCGGAGTTTGATTCACAGTCTCTTACTCTTTTTTTTTTCCTTTCTCTCGCTTCTGAAGTATTTTGTCTCCAATAGTTTGAAGCTAAGTATAGAAACTTTTTTTTTTTTTAATGGGGGGCTAGTTCTACCTAAAATCACCAAAACCATAGAAAACAAGTTGAATTCTTTCCAGATTAAATGTTTACGAAGAATTAGAAAAATATTTTGGCCAAACATCATAAGAAATAACATCTTATTAGCAGAAATGCAGATGAAACCACTGACAACAATTATTGAGGAAAGACGCTGGCGATGGTTGGGACATGTGCTCCGAATGACCGACAACTCACTACCAAAGATAGCACTAAGATGGACACCACAGGGGAACAGAAGTAAGGGTAGACCAAAGGAGACATGGAGAAGAACAACAGAAAGGATGTTGAGCAATAGAGGGCTCACCTGGGCAAGAGCAGAAAAAAAGGCAAAGGACAGGCATTTGTGGAAAACCCTTGCGGAAGCCCCATGTGCCCTGGGCACTTAAGGTTCAGAGAGAGAGAGAGAGTTCTACCTATCTTACCTTCTTACACTGCAGAGAGACAACACGAGAAGTTGTGATAATAGGTTTATATTTTTGAAAGCGCGAATTGCTGGCCCGTAGTTACGATAAGCTTGTGACCTTTATGTAGAAAGAATGCCACACGCCAGTGAGAAAAAACGCTCAAAACGAGAGATGAACTGACGCCATTATGGTTGAGATTGACGTCGGTGTCTGAGCGAGCGGTGACGAAGAAGAAGAAGACGAAGGAAAACCATTCAAATTCTTTCTTGTGCCACGTCAGACCATACAGTAGCGCTTTCCTCCTCCCCATCCGCCTGCGTTTTCCAGGCCTGCTCCTGCTTCTCGTTGTACTTTCCAAATGTATCTAGAATATCTCGTTTACAGCCTCTTCTTATGGGGCTCAGACCTCTGCGTATTTTTGGAGTTCATTTTGTTCGTTCTAAATTTATCTAGAATACCTCTCAAGTTGTATCCTCGCCTATAGACTCCAGCGTCTGTATATTTGGAGATTAGTTTATATCTCTTGAAGTAATCTAAAATATATGTTATAACATCGCCTATGCACTCTGCATGTTATATTATTTAGTGTATTTCAGCCTTAGTGAAAAATTATAACATATGTTGGTCACTTGATGAGAAGATATGATCAGAGAATACCAAAACAAGCTATCAAGGTGGAACACAACAGGCCAAAGAAAAAGAGGCAGACCGCGCGAAACTCTGAATCGGACATTATTAAGAGAGGTCAAATTAACAGGCATAAAACCCTTTGATGAGGTTTAAAGACTCGCCGAAGACAGGAAAAACTGGCGAACTACTTTGCGAGCCCTATGTGACGTTTAACGGCACGGGAAGGATACAAGATATCAGATAAGATAAGAATGTCATAAACTGCAGCCATCCAGCTCTGAACAATGAAACCAGCGGTTATTGTCTAGTTGAGCTGTTGAATACGACCTGGCCTTTGAAGAAACCTTCACAATAAGCATGTTTTTGGAGCTGTTTGTGCTATTAATATGAATCTCCGGGCTTCTTAGTTTTCTGGATCTTCAGACACCGGTGGCTTCCTGTTGTATACATTTTTTGTTGTTGTTGTTGGATGGTGTGGTAAAAAGAAGCAGAGGACAACAGAAGTACAATACATGTGCTGTGTATACATTGTGAAGAGGGTTTGTCTGCCAAATGTACTATGAACTCGGTGGACAGAGCATGAAGTGGTGAGGCCGACTTTTAACAGCATAGCAAAGAAGAACGCGTGTCAGTACAGGCAGCCTTCATTATACAGGTAACAGACACGAGATGGTGTTGATTATTTTTTTATGTCGGTTGGACGGGTGGATGACCTACAGATGACCCGTGTTTGATGCTTTAAACCTGTATTCACTGTCTCAGGAGGGATTCTGATGTGGGGTCGGCTTTTCTCTATTAGCATAAAAGTTGTCTCCCGCTAGCACTTGGCGATTTGCGTACATAATGGGAGTAACCAATCACTGACAGGTATAAAATAAACACTTTTTAGCTCGTGTTTGGAAGAGGACGTATAGAAACTGCACAGAGAGGAAGATGGAAAATTAATTTTTAAGATCTCAGTACCAGGGTGTAATAGGCAACACAATAAGACAGGGGCCAGGGTGAATATCGCTCTCGGGATGGCAAGGTCGAGAACCTGAATAAATTAGCGAAAGGTCGAAGAAACAAATAAAGAAATAAATAAAGAAAATATAAAGAAAGAAAGCAAATATAAAGAAATAAAATATAAAGAAAGAAAGAAAATATAAAGAAAGAAAATAGAAAGAAAGAAAGAAAGAAAATATAAGAAAGAAAGAAAATAGAAAGAAAGAAAATAGAAAGAAAGAAAGAAAATATTAAGAAAGAAAGAAAATAGAAAGAAAGAAAGAAAATAGAAAGAAAGAAAATAGAAAGAAAGAAAGAAAGAAAATAGAAAGAGAGAAAAAATAGAAAGAAAGAAAATATAAAGAAAGAAAGAAAATGTAAAAAAAGAAAGAAAATAGAAAGAAAAGAAAATCGAAAGAAAGAAAGAAAATAGAAAGAACGAAAATCGAAAGGAAGAAAGAAAATAGAAAAAAAAGAAAAGAAAACAGAAAGGAAAACAAATAGAAAGAAAGAAAATAGAAAGAAAGAAAGAAAATAGAAAGAAAGAAACAAAATAGAAAGAAAGAAAGACACAATTTAGTTAAAGACCAGGTCTTGACTGGAAAAGCTGAAATGTTAAGGCTGAAGTATGATTCCTTGTGGGAGAAGTGCAGTTTTCCTTGTTAGTAAACAGTTCCTTGTGTAGATCTGATTAACTGGACTCGACACTTGTGCTGTATGTTTGAATGAAGTTTGTGCCTGGTTGTTGCAATTAACACACAGGTAGATGTACTAGCTGATCTTGCTACTAGCAGTTATATGATAGAAATCGAACACGCACAACAGACAATACACACATTTGTCTACTGAGATTAATAGAGGAAAATGTGCAGACATAAATTAGCAGACTGAATGGCATCAGTGAATCCCTGGATATAGACACATTCTATCTCTCTCTATCTCTCTCTCTATCTCTCTCTCTCTCTATCTCTCTCTATCTCTCTCTCTATCTCTCTCTCTCTATCTCTATCTATCTCTCTATCTCTCTCTCTCTATCTCTCTCTCTCTATCTCTCTCTATCTCTCTCTCTATCTCTCTCTCTATCTCTATCTATCTCTCTATCTCTCTCTCTCTATCTCTCTCTCTCTCTCTATCTCTCTCTCTCTCTCTCTCTCTCTCTGAACCTTAAGTGCCCAGGCTACATTGGGCTTCCGCAAGGGTTTTCCACAAATGCCTGTCCTTTGTCTTTTTTTCTGCTCTTGCCCAGATGAGCCCTCTATTGCTCAGCATCCTTTCTGTTGTTCTTCTCCAATCCCCGACAGGTAGAAAATAAACACTTTTTAGCTGGTGTTTACATGTGCTCCGAATGACTGACAACTCACTACCAAAAATAGCACTAAGATGGATACCACAGGGGAGCAGACGTAAGGGTAGACCAAAAGAGACGTGCCTAAGAAAATAGAAAGAAATACAGAAAATATAAAGAAAGAAAGAAATAGAAAGAAAGAAAATAGAAAGAAAGAAAATAGAAAGAAAGAAAGAAAATAGAAAGAAAGAAAATATAAAGAAAGAAAGAAAATGTAAAGAAAGAAAGAAAATAGAAAGAAAAGAAAATCGAAAGAAAGAAAGAAAATAGAAAGAAAGAAAATCGAAGGGAAGAAAGAAAATAGAAAAAAAAAACAAAATAAAACAGAAAGGAAAAAATAGAAAGAAAGAAACTTCTTCTTCTTCTTCTTTGTTCACTTCTACCACCAAAAACCGCACTGTGAACCTACTGAATTCATGCCTGTGGTCCTCATTAGGTCCCGTGGTCCCCTGTGTGGTCCAAAATAGACCACACGAGATCCACGAAAGGACCACAAGAGATTCAGAGTGTCACAGTGCTTTAGCCTGTATTCTTGGTGGTTCTCGGAAGCGGGGTTGCGTGACACCGTGGTTTTCATTGCACCAGTTTAGTCTAGGGTTGGACTTTCTCACCGGAAGACCTCGACGTGTTTAGGATATCAGTGCATCCCCGCTGGGTGAGAGGCGGTAGCCCACCCAGGCCAGAGTTGGACTTTCTCACCGGAAAACCTCGACGTGTTTTGAGATACCTGTGTATCACCGCCGGGTGAGGGGTGGTTGCCCATCCAGTCCAGGGTTGGACTTTCTCACCGGAAAACCTCAGCGTGATTAGGATACGCAAACATCCCCGCCGGGTGAGAGGTGGTTGCCTATCTAGACTTCCCTGGTCCAGTGTCTCCGACTTCAGCATTTTGCGCTCGTGGCCGCTACCCTTCCTAGTTGTGACCAGGATGGAGCTTTTGTCCAGGAGGACGAATCCTCGCCACTAGTGACTTCTACCCCTGGGTTGAGCCGGTTTAGGCATTATCCCAGTATGGGCGTGTTTGGGACGTGACCGACCTCTAGAGCAGAGGTACTGTGACATGTATAGCCTTCAAGATTCACCCCTGGTATGAGCCGGTTTAGGCAAAATTCACCAGTATGGGTTACCGACCTCTAGAGCGGAGGTGGCATGACATGTCTAGCCATCAAGTTCCACCCCTGGTGTGTGCCGGTTTAGGCATATTTCACCAGTGTAGGTGTATTTCGGACGTGGGCGGCCTCTAGAGCAGAGGTGCCGTGGTATAGCTCTCGTAGCGATACTACTGGACATACCAGTTAAACTTCACTTTCCACCATCTTTTCCCATCGGCTCCGCACAGCAACCTTTATTTCTTTTCCGCATTTACTTCCTTAACCGGGAGGAGCTTCACTCCACGCACGGCATTTGAAGAGTCTCGCCAGCAGTGAGACAAGCCGGTTCATGCATTTCACCCGACATGACTGCACTCAGGACGTGGGCGACCTCCAGACCAGAGGTGCCATGATTTGACTGTTTGCTTCGCTTTATCCTTTCTACCACCTTTTCCGCAGTGATGCTGCGCGGCAACCTCATTTGTACCTTTCTTCATTGGCCGGGAAGAGCACCGCTCCACGCACGGCAGCTGAAAAATCTCGCCAACAGCGGCAGATGAGCTATCAAACGTGCCACTCATCTACCCTAAGTAACTGTTTTTCAGGCGCCAGATATTCGCCCTCGCCCCTTCTCCTGTCAGTTTAAACAGTTCTGCCACGGGAAGGCCAGGAGCTGGACTTGACTGCCAGAGGCTGTTTGAGGCGCGTTTGCAGTCCTTAGAACCAAAGAAAGAAACAAAATAGAAAGAAAGAAAGACACAATTTAGTTAAAGACCAGGTCATGACTGGGGAAGCTGAAATGTTAAGGCTGAAGTATGATTCCTTGTGGGAGAAGTGCAATTTTCCTTGTTAGTAAACAGTTCCTTGTGTAGATCTGATTAACTGGACTCGACACTTGTGCTGTATGTTTGAATGAAGTTTGTGCCTGGTTGTTGCAATTAACACACAGGTAGATGTACTAGCTGATCTTGCTACTAGCAGTTATATGGTAGAAATCAAATATGCACAACAGACAATACACACATTTGTCTACTAAGATTAATAGAGGAAAATGTGCAGACATAAATTAGCAGACTGAATGGCATCAGTGAATCCCTGGACATAGACACGCCCACATATAAATTAGCAGACTGAATGGCATCAGTGAATCCCTGGATATAGACACATTCTATCTCTCTCTCTATCTCTCTCTCTCTCTATCTCTCTCTGAACCTTAAGTGCCCAGGCTACATTGGGCTTCCGCAAGGGTTTTCCACAAATGCCTGTCCTTTGTCTTTTTTTCTGCTCTTGCCCAGATGAGCCCTCTATTGCTCAGCATCCTTTCTGTTGTTCTTCTCCATGTCTCTTTTGGTCTAGCCTTACTTCTGTTCCCCTGTGGTGTCCATCTTAGTGCTATTTTTGGTAGTAAGTTGTCGGTCATTCGGAGCACATGTCCCAACTATCGCCAGCGCCTTTCCTCAATAATTGCTGAATGGCATCAGTGAATCCCTGGACATAGACACGCCCACATATAAATTAGCAGACTGAATGGCATCAGTGAATCCCTGGACATAGACACGCCCACATATAAATTACCAGATTGAATGGCATCAGTGAATCCCTGAACATAGACACGCCCACATATAAATTAGCAGACTGAATGGCATCAGTGAATCCCTGGACATAGACACGCCCACATATAAATTAGCAAACTGAATGGCATCAGTGAATCCCTGGACATAGACACGCCCACATATAAATTATCAGACTGAATGGCATCAGTGGTTCCCTGGACATAGACACGCCCACATATAAATTATCAGACTGAATGGCATCAGTGGTTCCCTGGACATAGACACGCCCACATATAAATTATCAGACTGAATGGCATCAGTGGTTCCCTGGACATAGACACGCCCACATATAAATTATCAGACTGAATGGCATCAGTGGTTCCCTGGACATAGACACGCCCACATATAAATTATCAGACTGAATGGCATCAGTGGTTCCCTGGACATGGACACGGCCACACACTAACCCCCGACACATGTTTTACTGTTGTATCTTATCGTATATCTTATATCTTATATCCTTCCCATGCCACTAAACGTCACATAGGGCTCGCAAGGTAGTTCGCCAATTTTTCCTGTCTTCGGCGAGTCTTTCAGCCTCAACAAAGGATTTTATGCCAGTTAATTTGGCCTCTCTTAACAATGTCCTCTTCAGAGTTTCCCGTGCTCGGCCTCTTCTTCTTCGGCCTGATGTGTTTCACTTGATAGCTTGTTTTGGGATTCTCTGATCGTTTCTTCTCATCAAGTGACCAACATATGTCCATCTCCTTTTCCTGATCACCCATGAGACTGGTTGTTGTTCGTTCATCTGTCTGCATTGTTCTTGAATTCGTTCCACTTCATGCCGAGTATTTTCCTTAGGCATTTATTTTTCAAAAGAGTCTAATTTCTTGTCTATTTCTTTAGTTGTTTCCCAGCTTTCGCATGCATAAATGAGGGCGGATATTACATTTGAATTGAATAGTCTTAGTTTGGCTTTTGTCTTATAAGACTCCTATAATTGAGAGTCTGATTTTTAACGCTTTTGGCGATGTGATGAAGTTTGTTTGTTTTTTTTTTAATCACACCGTAGCTTTCCTTACTACTTGGAAGAGGCGTCTAAAACTGTGGAGAATAAACTCGACTGCTCTCCAGGTGGAAAATGCTATAGTACGTCTAGTGGAGTCATTGAGTGAAGTTAGAAGAGGTTCACCAGCCTTTGCTCATGGTCCTCAATAGTAATAATAGTCTCAACTCTACTAGCTTGGAGAGAAAATAAAAGACGAAGATAGTTTTTAGGTAAGTGAAGGAATGAGAGGTGAAGAATAGCTGACACAGGACAGGTTTGCGTAGAAGAAGTTTCTATACATTCGTGCAGCTGGGAGAGGGGGGAAAAGTGCATTTTAACTGCTCTCTCTCTCTTTCTCTCCCCCCCCCCTCTCTCTCTCTCTCTCACACACACATACACAGAGGCTGATTGTAAGATCAGAGTTCATTCTTTCACACGTAATTGTTCCCTAGTTCTTTCTCGTTTATGTGACAGAAATGTGACACTCGTTTTCACACACTAATAAAAAAAATAGCTCTCACTTACGATAAAAAGTAATAACAGCAATAAATAACGCTTAATGGGAATTTTATTTTAAGTGATTTGCTCGTCCGTCTTAAGTATGAAAATCTTCTAAGGGGCTTATTTTTCCTCAAAAAAGCAAATCCCATTAAGCTGTTAACGAGAAACTCTTGTGTTGGCTCGATACATCAGGTTATCGATCCATTCAGTAAGCGTTATCCAGGAAGAAAATTGAATACGCCCTCCCATTTAGGAGACAAATAACCATTTGACTGAGTCAGTGTGTGGTATCGTCTTCGCTTAGTACTTTGTCGTAGGGCCAAAATTGCCAGTCAAGTATCGTCGGGGCAATTTTCAGAGAAATTGATTCTAATTCTCTTTTGTTCTGCACGTCTCTGCTTTTCTTGGTGAATTTTCTTTACTTTTCTCGTTTTAATCAAAAGATTTTTCTTTCATGATTTTCACTGTGTACCTTACATCGTTCTTTTTTCGCTGTTTGTTGTACATTAGTGCTATTTTCGTCTGTCTTTCTATCTACCTGTGTGTCTGTATATCTGTCTATCTATCAATCTGTCTATCAGTCTGTGTGTCTGTCTATCTATCAGTCTGTCTATCTGTCTATCTATCAACCTGTCTGTCTGTGTGTGTCTGTTTGTCTATCTGTCTATGTGTCTGTCTGTCTATCTATCAACCTGTCTGTCTGTGTGTGTCTGTTTGTCTATCTGTCTATGTGTCTGTCTATCTATCAACCTGTCTGTCTGTGTGTGTCTGTCTATCTGTCTGCCCGTCAAATAAGAAACATTAAGGACTATTTTTATGACATGAAAAAGATGCTAAAGAATATCCTTTCTGAGAAGTAGCATTATACGGCAATACTTGTATATAACCAATAATTCTCATTCCTTCTTTTCTACTAAAACAGGAATTGATGGTATGATCACTAACAACTGCCGGCATGGGATCTAATGAAGTGGTTCTACGTAGAACAAGGGGCATATGAGAGAAAAAAGAAACGCGAAGGGAAAAAAATTGTGAGCAATTAGAGAGGTATAGGTAGGTTCATGAGATGTGGTAGGTTCATGAGATGTGATAGGCTCATGAGATATGGTAGGTTCATGAAATGTAGGACATGGGAACAGTGAAATTTTGTATGAAACAAGGAAGAACTCATTGTCAGCTTTATTCGTTAAAGACATCTTTCACCCAGATTTCAGTACAACAACAGCTTTATAAAAGCAGGAACATTGTCAGAGATGACTTTATGTCAGCGAGTTGATGGCGTGGCTTTCATCGCTTTCGTCATCAAAGAAAAAAAAAAGAGAAGCTAGTCGCCGAAAATACTTTTTCTTTTTTTTAAAGTATGACATAAAGACTGTAATTGCTTTGTGTAATGGACGGGAGTGGTAGTTAAAGCATTCATGGTATTAGCTCGCAGCATTTCTTATTTCTGAAACATACGAGACGGAAATCTTCAGAGAGCAGACATAATGCTGGCGATTTAATCTTTACTATTGACTTTTTTTTTTTCCAATCCCCCCGTATGCTGCAGCACTTTTTTTTGTCACGAAATCTCGTTGTCCGTGGTAACAGTTGAAGCGAATCTCAGATTTTGTTGTGTATATTTGTTGCGATTCGGCAAACTTGTTTGAAGTAGCGTTTGACAGTGATTGCTTTGCTTACTTTTTGGATTGCTGTGTTATCCCTTTTCTGATACTTCTGGTTTACCCATTCCATGCTGGATGTCCGTTTATGGCTCCATGGTTTGTTTCATTTAGAAAAAAAAAACGGTGAAAATTTTGATTGTACACATTTAGTGCGCATGTCTAGTCATGTTGAAGCGTGGGTAGCAACAGTCACGTTTTTCGAAGTTTCGGTCGAGTATTTCCAATTATTTGTGACTTATAGAGGCATACGGACATGCCCTATGACCAGACAACTTTTCTTGAATGTACCCCAAGTAGATCTAGACCTATTAGACGGGCTGGAGAAATAGCTAGAAGGTTATTTCAGACATTTTTTTGTAAGCATGCCACATATCATCACAAGACGATCTCGTACAAGAAGATCTAGACTGCGCCGATGGTAGGTAGGTCACAATCTTCTTTTTTTGTTTTTGTTTTTGTTGGTGCTAAAAGTGTTCTCTTATTTTCACACCACTTCCTTTTTTCCTTAAAAAAAAACAAAAACAAAAACCTTTGAGTGTATGGAATCTTCATACATTTACAGTTATTTCTGTATGCATAATAAGTATACTTTAAACATGGAAATACTTTGTTACATCCACTTTTACAACTATTAAAAAAAAGTAAAGGTAACCCTGTCATGCCTTAAAGGCACATAGGGATATGGTGTTAGTGCCCATATTTTCCTTGACCTGTCAGCACACTAGAGGGTGATATGGTCAGTATCACGCCTGGCCGCCTTTCCTTCCCCAACTCCAGAAGAAGTCGGGTACCCATTTCTACAGCTGGGTGACTGGGGTGCCGCCGGCCGGATTCGAGCCCCCGACCTTCGCCATGAGAGACCAGTGCACTAACCACTTCACCGTTCAGACACCTTTTTTTACAACTATACCCCCCCCCCCCATTAATATCAAGACCCGCGCTTTTACTCTCGCACTACCGGAACGTCCGCGTTTTTGCCTCCACCACGAAGCTGTCCTCTCCAGTGCTCTCTTCCCAGACAGATTCACAAGAAAATTTTAGTATCGCCATTATTTCGTTACTTTTCTTGAAAAAAAAAATCATGGCATCTGCAAGCTGTAGGAGTGTGAGGTGTCAGTGCCTCCACATTACTAGGCCACGGGATTATGAAACAGGGAGGCCAGCTCCTGTCCTGGCTGACTCTACTTTCCAAGAGAAACCCCCACCAGCTGCTTCTCGAGGCTGGGTCGTCCCTAGGCTCGTACATGGGATCAGATGGAAAGTAGGCCGCGGCTTGGAAATCGCTAGCGGACCAGAGAAACGAGGTGACCTGTCACAAGGGGCAGTCCGGGAGAAGTAGGACAGGGCGCTGGCTAGCTCTGGTTCACCGGCCCGTAAACTATGGCATCACCACGACACAGTCATATTTTGCTCTCCAACTGGCATATAGATAATGTTGCATGAAGTAGAGAAAAATTTCGATTCTTTTTTCAAACCATCAGTCCAATGACATCTCTCATATATATATATATATATATATATATATATATATATATATATATATATATATATATCTTCGCACATAAGAGAGAGAGAGAGTGTGTGTGTGTGTGTAAAGCTCAAGCTGAATCAGATGGCTATCAGTGACCCTTAGATTTACTGCTTACGTGAAGATTAGCCACCCAAAGCTTACCAAGACATTTTTTTTTGTACCTCTACGCGGCGTCCATGTAACAAACAATAGCCCAGCAAAGTAAAAAGAGATCAAAAAGGGAAAAATAAACCTTGTCCCAAAATGTGAGCCGAGCCAAAGCAAGCTGTGCTGGAACTAAAGGCGCAGATATCACAGCTTAGATTCATACTGTTCCACGACAAAACCAACACCATTGTCAGGGCGAACACAGAAGAAGAAAGATTCAGTCTCAGAGTCATTTTTAAAGTATTATTTCAAAACTTAAGTCTTCCCTGCCAAATTTTTTTTTTCAGTCATGAGTTTATGCAGTCTATGGGTAAAAAACGCAGCTAAAAGTTGAGAAGAAAGAATAAAACAAATGCCATGGTGTATTGACATAAGCACTGCACAGATATGCTCTACGTTTCATACTCGACGTTTGATAACTAATCTATCAGAACCAGCCACACACAGTTTTTTATCTGTGACAAGATTAGCCTTTTTTAAGAGGAATCACGGTGGATTAATGTTCAACAAATTAACATATCAAATAAATCAATCCGTTGAATATCGACAAAACGTATGCATTTTCAAGATCTCTTTACTCAAGAACTTGTGAGCTTTCAGCGGGGGGGGGGGGGGGGGGTGGATATGAGACAGAGAAGTGTTTGTTCAGATCTTGAAATTTATCAAGAAACCAGAATAATGTCAGAATACAATAAAAAAAAATGCATTCCGATCTGGAAGAGAATATACCGACCCATAGCAGTATTTTGAAATATTAAACATTTCCTGCTTAAGATGTTACTATTAGTCAGCGTAAGGAGTTCTCAAAACAAAGGGTGCGACAAGGATGTGTACTACCTCCAGACCTTTTTTCTCTGTACAGCGAGAATATTCTAAGAACAATCATCACAGAACCAGGCATAAAAATTGGAGGATACAATATTAACAACCTTCGATATGCTGACGACACAGTACTGATAGCTGAGAACCAACAAGATCTGCAAAATCTCTTGGATAAAGTTGCCAAAGAAAGTGAACAGAAAGGCCTTACTTTGAACATCAAAAAGACAGAGACTATGGTTATATCTGAGAAACAGAATCCACCAGCATGCAGTATAAAAAATTAAATGGAACTATTCTAAAGTAGGTGCAGAAATTCAAATACCTTGGAGCAGTAATAACTTCAGATGGGAAATGCAGAACAGAAATTAGGAACAGAATAGGCCAAGTAAAGACTGCATTTCAAAGAATGAGAAACATGTTAGCTAACACATCTTTATCAATGAATGTTAGAAAACGAGTCCTAAAATTCTATATTGAACCTATCTTGTTATATGGAAGTGAATCATGGACAATAGGCAAGTCTGCACAAAAATCATTGGAAGCAGCAGAAATGTGGTTTATTAGAAGAATGTTGCGAATCCCCTGGACAGCAAAAATAACTAATGAAGAATGTATGAGAAGAGCTGGAGAGACAAAAAAATCTTGTCAAAAAGATAAGAGAGAGACAATGTACTTTCATAGGACATGCAATGAGAAGAGGGGGCATTGAAAATATTATAACAACAGGAAAAATAGAAGGAAGAAGATCAAGAGGAAGACCAAGAGAAATGATACTAGACAGTCTGACGGGATGGTGTGAGAGGAGATCACCAACTGAACTGATGGCCTGCATGAAGGATCGGGTACTCTGGAGAAGCATAATAGCCAACGCCAGTCGACATGGCACTTGATGATGATGATGAAGGAGTTCTCTCAGTCAGTCACCTGCATGTCCCCTGCGGAACTTTGCCTCCCTAACAGCCCTCATGTAGGCCTCTCGGTAGTAAGCAAGATGCGCCTGCTGCTGCTTCATCCATCAACAATGTCTTGCAGCCGTCTTCGCCTTATTCTTCCTCCTTTTCTTGTTCCTATTATGTTCTCTTCCAAGATGGTCTTCTCTAAATTATCATGACGTTTAATATGTCTAAAATATTTACGTTTTCATTGTTTAATCCTCTTTACTAGCCAGCCTTCTTCAATATTAAGTTCTTGTAGTATGGATATATTCGTTCTTTTTTGTGTCAGTTTCTGTAGCATTTACATTCAAAGGCATTTGTGTCTTTCTCGGGTGTTTTTTAAAGTGTCCAGGTCTCACAGGCATATGTTGTAGGAGTTCTCTGCTACACTGAATATATCTGTAAGTCTTCTTGAAAAGAATTAATGATGATGAGCAGAAATTATTGAGATCATTAAAGGCAAATGGCAGGGTTTATCTAGTGAGCAAGGAGCAAAGATTTGCCAAACCTGGTCGTTGAGAGAACGGCATAGTCATCGGTGCTGACTAACCCCAACTGGCCAAGACCCCATTCAAGCCCATTTGTTGTTACCTTTGATCATTACTGATATTGTTTCCAATGGTGGCGGAGCTTAGTGAGAGCCTCGCGTTCATAGATCTGCGCCGAAATATACAAAAGTTGCCATGACCAAACACCAGATCCAGTTTGGCGTCCGTTTTCAAAACCTTCGCTTGTTTGTTCTTCAGTGAAGTTAGCACTTAACAGAGAATGCATTCAGCCAACTTTTGTTTCCTTTTCTCCTTTCTCTTTTCCCCCCTTCTTCTTCGTCTTCTTCCTCCTCCTTTTCTTCTTCCTTCCTTCCTTCCTTTCTTCTTCTACTTCTTCTTTTTTTCCTCTTCCTTACTTCCTTCTTCTTCTTCCTCTTCCTTCCCTTCTTCTTCTTCTTCCTTCCTTCCTTCTTCTTCTACTTCTTCTTCTTCTTCCTTCCTTCCTTTCTTCTTCTTCTACTTCTTCTTCCCCTTCCTTCCTTCTTCTTCTTCCTCTTACTTCCCTTCTTCTTCTTCTTCTTCGTCTCCTCTTCCTCCTCCTCCTCCTTCTTCTTCTTCTTCCTTCCTTCCTTCCTTTCTTCCTTATTTTTCTTCTTCCTTCCTTCTTCTTCTTCTTCCTTCCTTCCTTCTTCTTCTTCCTTCCTTCCTTCATTCCTTCCTTCCTTCCTTCTTGTTCTACTTCTTCTTCTTCTTCTTCTTCTCCTTCCTTCCTTCCTCTACTTCTTCTTCCTCTCTTCTTCTTATTCTTCTTCCTTCCTTCCTTCCTTCTTCTTCTTCTTCGTCAGCATTTTCCCTGGAACTGGGAGTTGGTTCTTTTGCAGCCCATGTGCTGAAGATGTTGAAGCACAGTTTCGTGTTGGCTTGGGAGCAGGTCATGGCAGCTACATTTTTTGTTCAGTCCCTGAGCGTAACTTTAAAAAAAAAGCAAGAGGTGTGTAATACTTCTTTAGCATACTCCACCATAAGAAGAACTCTGTGTTAACTATCGTTAGCAGCCAGGTACTGGAGCTACAAGGGGCAGGGTCTTGGCCAGCTATGGTTCGTCAGCCCTGATGCTAACATGTCAGCTATGGTTCGCCAGCCCTAACATGTCAGCTATGGGTATGGTTCGTCAGCCCTAACATGCTAGCTATGGTTCGCCAGCCCTAACATGTCAGCTATGGTTCGCCAGCCCTAACATGTTAGATATGGTTCGCCAGCCCTAACATGTCAGCTATGGTTCGCCAGCCCTAACAAGTCAGCTATGGCTCACCACCCCTGACGCTAACAAGTCAGCTATGGTTCGCCAGCCCTAACATATTAGCTATGGTTCGCCAGCCCTAACATGTCAACTATGGTTAGCCAGCCCTAACATGTTAGATATGGTTCGCCAGCCCTAACATGCCAGCTATGGTTCGCCAGCCCTAACAAGTCAGTTATGGCTCGCCACCCCTGACGCTAACAAGTCAGCTATGGTTCGCCAGCCCTAACATGTCAGCTATGGTTCGCTAGCCCTAACAAGTCAGCTATGGCTTGCCACCCCTGACGCTAACACGTCAGCTATGGCTCGCCACCCCTGACGCTAACATGTCAGCTATGGTTCGCCACCCCTGACGCTAACATATCAGCTATGGTTCGCCAGCCCTAACATGTCAGCTATGGTTCGCCAGCCCTAACATGTCAGCTATGGCTCGCCACCCCTGACGCTAACAAGTCAGCTATGGTTCGCCAGCCCTAACATGTCAACTATGGTTAGCCAGCCCTAACATGTTAGCTATGGTTCGCCAGCCCTAACATGTCAGCTATGGTTCGCCAGCCCTGACGCTAAAATGTCAGCTATGGTTCGCCAGACCTAACATGTCAGCTATGGTTCGCCAGCCTAACATGTCAGCTATGGTTTGCCAGCCCTAACATGTCAACTATGGTTCGCCAGCCCTAACATGTCAGCTATGTTTCGCCAGCCCTAACATGTCAGCTATAGTTCGCCAGCCCTAACATGTCAGCTATGGTTCGCCAGCCCTGACGCTAAAATGTCAGCTAGTGGTCGCAGATTGCCATAACCGCTTTTTTCTCTGCTCTGTTTCAAGAACAAAAGAAAGAATACCCTTATTGTTGTCTGCTTTAGGCCTTGTTCTCATGCTAAGAGCTAAGAATGAAACACAAGAATCTGTATATCCGTCCATCCACCCAGACGTGTACACCTGTTATCACTGTCTGTTACCTTTACTCCCGTGTAAGCGACCCCCAAACTAAACCCCAAGCACTATCTTTCACGTCATCGGGTTTAAAACTGAACCGACAACCACATGGAAGTTTCACACCAAGCCCGATTCCTGGCCGGAGAGTGCCGCGTATCCGTTTCTCACCTGAATTATGGAATTATCAGAGCTCGCGCTGTATTTACTTAGACCGATTTCCAGCGTGCCTTGCTGGCAGTGAGACGGCCGCGGGTAAGTGAAACGACGTGCAGGATCGCGTGGCCCCCAGTTAAGCTCGGAAATTTGCCGAATGCCCTTTCCATGTTCGTGCCAGCCATCTTTCATTCGGTGAACCCGGCTTTCGGGGGCGTTCGCTTGTCTCGTGAAGTGCCCGGATGGATTGCATCCGTTTTCTCCCACAGAGTCGGTAGTTCATATTTCATGGAATCTTAATGCGAATGTGTGATTCTTTCATTCGTAGATACGTCTTCAGAGGTTTACTGCTGTGGGGTTATTTGGTATTCTGATATGTAATGTGCCATTTGGAGTGTTGTGTATGGTTTGCCAAGTGTTTTATGTATAAAGTAATGCGTCTATATTTGATGATTTTTTTTAAATTCATGGAGATAGATAGATAGATAGATAGATAGATAGATAGACAGACAGACAGACAGACAGACAGACAGACAGATAGATAGATAGATAGATAGATAGATAGATAGATAGATAGATAGATAGATAGATAGATAGATAGATAGATAGATAGATAGATAGGCAGGCAGGCAGGTAGGCAGGCAGGTAGGTAGGTAGACAGATGGGATATATAGGACGGACAGACAGACAGACTGACAGACATATAGGTAGATGGACGGACGGACGGACGGACGGCTGTGCTGATATGTAAACAGACTGTCATGGACTGATGTAAACTACTAAAAAAAAACAAAGAAAAAAAATGATTAAAAAACACGTCCAGATTAAGACTACTATAGACTTCACACAGTATGTAAAACGGAAAGAAAAAGGGAGACGGATATGATATGAAGCATCGAACTCCGAATCTAGGAATGCGTATATTATCTTTGTCATGGCCATGTCTCTTCGCACATTACAGTTTTTTTGCCCAGAGTGAATCTTGGTTGCTTGTAATTTAACACACATCATTAATGTCTACATAGTCAGAGGTCATCTTTCTCACAAAGTGAAACTGTCATAGTTATAATGATTTTATATTTTCTCTATCCAGCGAATCTGTTAAGATTTTAAGTGTTATAATCATTTGTACACGGTCAGTATCTGTGTAATGTATTCACTGTATTTTCTTTCATATATATATATTCTGTATGTCTGTCTGTCTATACAAGGTGTGTCCGGTAAGTAATGAGACTGATTCCATAAAATTCGATTCGTTCAAGATATACTTACATATACTTAAAATTCATCGAAATAACGTCATTGGGCATCATTACACAGTTGCCAGTGGTTCTACCACGCGTCGTAGCTCGCCTGGAATTCTTGATAAGGGATCTCCTTCAAAGCACTCGTCACGGCAGCTTGCACGTCATTAACAGTCCCGAAATGGTGGCCTTTTAAGCTTGAGCCGGGGAAACAAAAAGAAGCCAGCCGAAGCCAAGTCCGGGCTGTAGGGAGGTTGGCACAGCGTTGCCACGGTTTTTTTCACTAGAAACTCTCTTATTAGCAGCGACGGATGGCTCGGTGCATTGTCGTGGTGAAGAACAAAGGTGTTGGCGATCTCCGGTCGGACGCGTGCGACTCTGTTCTTCAGCCGTTTAGGCACTTCCACGTAAAATTCTGCGTTGACCATTTGTCGGGGTGGTACGAACTCCTTGTGGACAACACCTTTAGAGTAAAAAAAAAGACAATGATCATCGATTTCATCTTCAATTTGCTCATTCGAATCCTCTTTCACCGAAGAGACTTGGTAGTGTGCCACTCAGAGCCCTGTCTTTTCGCCTCCGGATCGTACTCAAAGACCCACGTTTTATCACCGGTTATCACTTTATCAAAAAAATCAGGTTCATTCTTAACTCGGTCCAAAAAGCTCACGAGAAATCGACACACGGTTTTTGTTCTGTTCGTCGCTCAAAGCCTTAGGAACCAATTTGGCACAAATTTTCCGCATGTGCAATTCTTTCATGACGATTTCATGCACAATAGATTTTGGAAGCCCCACTTGATCTGCTATCGATATAAGACCCAGACGTTGATCAGAGTCCAAAGCCGACGTTACCTTATCAGCATTGTCAGAAGTGTGAGACGTTAATGGCCCCCCCCCCCCGGTACGCTGTTCATCCTCGACGCTCTCTCTTCTTTCGTTGAACGTCTTATGCCACCGAAACACTTGTGCCTTCGATAAAGCACCCTTCACGCAGATTTTCTATATCATAGCAAGCGTCTCGGTCGGGGATTTTTCAAGTTTAACACAAAACTGTATCGCATGTCGTGCTCGACACTTCTCTGCACTTTGACCGTAGCGCGACGCTTAAACAACAGTCCACTTCGCAAGCGATCCGCACTCTGTAAAAGCTCGGAGCCAAATTACGAGATACCGACCTTTTACCTAACATCCCCCACTAACCTTTATGCACGGAAAATCCTACCCCGGCCCTGCTGATTGGCTGAAGAAAATAAGTCTCATTACTTACCGGACACACCTCGTGTGTGTGTGTGTGTGTGTATACGCCCTATTTGGCAATCATTGACCCATAGCTATCATGCTAGCGTCAGGGTTGGCCAATTATAGCTAACCAAGACCCTGCCTTGCCTCTCCGTCGTTATTACCCTACAGTAATAGGCCTAGCTTCCCCAACCGGGGTAGAGATCGCCGTAGTCCCCATGGCGGTGGAGTCTGGTATAGACGTATTGCACATCCCCTGCTTTTTTTTTTAGCTGCACTCATAGACTGAAAAATTAGCCGCCATAACCTGCTCACATCACGATGGGATACAGTGCTGCACCTCGGCATCTTTACAGCATCGGCTGCAGGGAACAGCTAGTATGATGACAGTTGGTGTGGTTACACAGATATACACAAGCAATTAAGTTCTTTCTCAGATATAGATGACGTTCATTTAGTTTGCAGGAAAGACGGTGTTATAAGTCCATGTTCATACATTTCAGCACTTACGTTCTAATAATAAAGCTCGGTGAATCCATTCAGTACATACGTTCTAATAATAGAGCTCTGTGAGTCCATTCAGTGCTTACATTCTAATAATATAGCCCGATGAGTCCATTCAGTGCTTACATTCTAATAATATATCTCGGTGAGTCCATTCAGTGCTTACATTCTAATAATATATCTCGGTGAGTCCATTCAGTGCTTACATTCTAATAATATATCTCGGTGAGTCCATTCAGTGCTTACATTCTAATAATATAGCCCAATGAGTCCATTTAGTGCTTACATTCTAATAATATAGCCCGATGAGTCCATTCAGTGCTTACATTCTAATAATATATCTCGGTGAGTCCATTCAGTGCTTACATTCTAATAATATATCTCGGTGAGTCCATTCAGTGCTTACATTCTAATAATATATCTCGGTGAGTCCATTCAGTGCTTACATTCTAATAATATAGCCCAATGAGTCCATTTAGTGCTTACATTCTAATAATATAGCCCGATGAGTCCATTCAGTGCTAACATTCTTGTAACATAGTTCATTTATGTACTGCAACAGAATGCTTTAGTAGCGAAGTCGTTTGTGCACTGGCATCACTAGATGAGTCCAATACGTGGGTACCAGACTCACAAGGGTGTCGGGGAAGTAAAGGCAGCCAATGTCCAAGTTCACTAATCGAGCTCGAGCGCGAGTGATCAAGACATATCACTCAGATGCCTTCTGTATGCCTCACATTCTAATCCGACGTAATCAAGTGTCCGATCTCTGTGGTTGGTGCGTAGGTCAAACATCAGTAAGCTTTTGTTGGCTGCGTCATTCTCCAGCGTACCGGCAGGTCAAGAAAAAAAATATGGGCGCTAACACATCATGATATGTAGATGCCTTCACGACGTGAAATACTACCTCACTCATATTTCTGTATGGAGACTAGAATCATTTAGTTAGTTCTACGCTAAGTTCTTGTACTTAAATTCCCACTGAGATCTTCTAACATGGCGTCTAGTACAAGCGATTTGAATGTTTGAGACGGCGGTTCCCATAAGAGGTACTGGGAGGAGTCCGCGCATAGGCCACGGAAGCTTGCATCATCATCATCATTAGGTGCCGTGCCGACTGGCGTTGGCTATTATGCTTCTCCAGAGAACTCGATCCTTCATGCAGGGCATTAGCTCAGTTGGCGATCTCCTCTCACACCATCTCGTCACACTGTCTAGTATCGTTTCTCTTGGTCTTCCTCTGGCTCTTTTTCTCTCTATTTTTCCTGTTGTTATAATATTTTCAATGCCCCCTCTTCTCATTGCATGTCCTATGGAAGTACATTGTCTCCCTCTTATTTTTTTACAAGATTTTTTTTTTTATCTCCAGTTCTTCTCATACATTCTCCAGCAGTTATTTTTGCTGTCCAGGGAATTCGCAACACTCTTCTAATAAACCACATTTCTTCTGCTTCAAATGATTTTTGTGTAGACTTGCCTATTGTCCATGATTCATTTCCATATAACAAGATAGGTTCAATATAGCATTTTAGGACTCGTTTTCTAATATTCATTGATAAGGATGTGTTAGCTAATATGTTTCTCTTTCTCTGAAATGCAGTCTTTGCTTGGCCTATTTTGTTCCTAATTTCTGTTCTGCATTTCCCATCTGAAGTTATTACTGCTCCAAGGTATTTGAATTTCTGCACCTGCTTTAGAATGGTTCCATTTAATTTTATACTGCATGCAGGTGGGTTCTGTTTTTTAGATATAACCATAGTCTCTGTCTTTTTGATGTTCAAAGTAAGGCCTTTCTGTTCACTTTCTTTGGCGACTTTATCCAAGAGATTTTGCAGGTCTTGTTGGTTCTCAGCTATCAGTACTATGTCGTCAGCATACCGAAGGTTGTTAATATTGTATCCTCCAATTTTTATGCCTCGTTCTGTGATGATCGTTCTCAGAATATTCTCGCTGTATAAAGAAAAAAGGTCTGGAGATAGTATACATCCTTGTCGCACCCCTTGTTTTATAGGTTGATATTTTCCAGTTCTATTTTCAACTCGAATTGCTGCTTCTTGCTGCCAGTATAGATGTTTTACAATCCTCAGGTCTTTGCCGTCTATATTGATGTCTTCAAGCATTTTAATAATTCATTATGTTTCACCTTGTCGAATGCCTTGGTGTAATCAATGAAGCATAAGTAGAGATCTTTCTGTACTTCTAAATCTCTTTCTGTTAGTGTTTGTAAACCATAAATGGCATTGTGTGTTCCCTTTCCTTCAACAAATCCAAACTGTTCATCTGCTATTTCCATTTTTATCTTTTTCCTTGTTCTTCTCATAATGATTCTCAGAAGTAGCTTCGTTATGTGACATGAGAGGCTGATAGTCCGGTGGTCGTCACATTCCACTGTACCTGGTGCTATAAACGTGGATTTAATCAGGTCACTGGGAATATATCCACTGTTGTAAATGTCATTCAGTAACTTGGTTATTATTTTTATTCCTAACTCCTCTAGTGCCTCTATTTCTTCTATTGTTATATTATCATATATATTAGTCGCTTTTCCTTTCTTCATGTGTTTGATGGCATCTATGATTTCATCTTCAAGTATTGGTGGCCCATCACAATTTTCAGTATCTGGTGTTAACTCTGGTCTTTCTCCTCCATATAGCTCACCGATATAATCTATCCACCTGTCCACAATGTCTTCTTTTCCCGTTAACATTTTACCTTCTTTCGATTTCAGGCATCCTGTGGTATATTTTGTTTTCCTACAATCTGTGAGTTCACTAATTCGTTTGTGGATGTTTTTGCTGTCTTTATTATGAGAGTCCTCTATCTGTCTGCACTGTTCATTTAACCACATTTCTTTTGCTTCCCTGCATTTGCGTCTTATTTCTTTATTTATCTTGCTATATTTTTCCTCCTTATTTTTACTCCCCCTCCTCTTGTCCATCAGTCCTAAGATGTCGTCTGTCATCCATTTATTTTTTGAGGCTTCTTTTTTGGTGGTATTATTTCCTTAACAGTTTGGTGGATAGAATCTCTTAACATTGACAATTGTTCATCTATACTATTTATTTTTGCTATTACACTGTATCTATTTGTTATAATAACTTTGTATTGTTCTCGCAGTTCTTGGTCATTTTTAAGGAGTTCTGTATTCAGTTTGATGTTTCTCATTTTTCTGCCTACTTTCTTTAGCTTTATTCTAACTTTTCCACAGAGTCATGGTCACTATTGCAGTCAGCTCCTGGCATGGTTTTTGTTGTCAGTAATGCATTGCAGAATAGTTTGTTGATTAATATGTAGTCTATCTGGTTAAAAGTCTTTTTGTCTGGGCTGCACCACGTTGCCAGTCTTCGAGGATGTTGTTTAAACCAGGTGTTTCCTACAACCATGCTGTGTATTCTTGCCCATTCAATTAATTTACAGCCTCTGTCATTCCTCTCCCCCAGTCCATAGTCACCAACGATGTCTGAAGTTCTTCCTTTACCAACTTTGGCATTAAAATCTCCCATGACTATGGTAACTTCATGTGACTTTGTGTGTTTTAGGGCTGTCTCTATGTCATTATAAAATATCTGTACATCCTCTTCAGAACTTTCAGATGTTGGAGCGTACACTTGTATAATATTTATGTTTATTGGTTGTCCTTTCAGTTGGGCTAGCAGGACTCGGTCCGAGATGTTCAAATATCCTACAGTTGTCCTTGCTGTTTGTTCGTCAAATGTAATTCCTACTCCTCGTTCATGTTTCTCACTTCCTGAATATATTATTGTATGTTTATCTGAGTTTATCTTCCCTGCACCTGTCCATCTAACTTCACTCATTCCTAATATGTTGATCCTTTCCATTTCCATCTTTACATTTTCTAATTTTCCAGCCTGGAATAAAGTTCTAACATTTCATGTTGCTATTTTGAACTTGTTAGTTTTGCCACCAGTAGCTTGATGACGATCTGACGTCACCTGTGGCTCGTGAGCTGCCCTACCGGACGAGGCTGTTCCAGAGGAACATCCATTAACGTCGTTCATGACAAATCTATTACTCTGAATAAGCATAATTGTTCTTGGGAGCTACAACAGTGGTTTCCCGTTGCCTTCTGTTGGTTTGTGTATGGATTCTCCGATAGCCTTTGGACTCCCTGTCCTACCCGCAAGGCAGCGGGAGCGAGAGGTTTTAAGGCGCCTCTTACCCGCCTGGTATTCCCTTCACTGAGCACCTGGGACACTTTATAGGAGTTGTAGAGCCACCTACTATCCCACCTCGCTCTCTGAGTCTACCGCCAGTTGGTCCGCGCCTGCTTATTTGGATAACTCCTTATTCACAGGGATCCTCCATATTTGGAGGACTTTCGCCATCTGCCACCTGTGGCGCGCTGGGATTGGGGATGGTCGCCTCAGCTTTACCCCAGGTAACGCTAACTGTTTTTAACGCTAGCGATTAAACTCTTTCGTTTATTTTTCTGCCTCACATTCATGTCTTGATACCTTGTGTAAATCTTGTCTGCTAAGACAAAGTTTAACCGGTGAGAGAGTTCTTATCTAAAAATTACTATTGCTGTTGTCAACTGACGCTGGACCCCGATGCCCCTGTAAGATTTATTGCTAAAGATGGTTCTTAAACAACATCTGCACTGGTCAGCGACTCAACTTCTTCTAGCTGCCATATTTTCCTGACGTTACCTGTTCATGCTTGATTTATACGAGTAGTTTTAATTGTAAAACTGCAATGCTACGATTTTACGTTATTATTATTATTATTATTTCGGAAGCTTCAACTTCTTTATTTTCTATACACTGAACAATTAAAAATGCAGCCCCGTTTTATCCGGACCTCTGAGCTTTTTCGTTTTTTTTTAATCATGTTAATTTTTACCTGTAAAATGATGTTACAGGCCAGCAGGACTCTGAGTGAGCTTCTCCATATCAATTTCTGTCCATTAACTCTCTCTCTCTCTCTCTCTCTCTCTCTCTCTCTCTCTTTTTTTTTTTCTTAAATTATTTTCCATCTTGAACAAATTTTGTTGAAAAGTTTTGGTAGATATAAAAACTCTCTCTCTCTCTCTGAACCTTAAGTGCCCAGGGCACATGGGGCTTCCGCAAGGGTTTTCCACAAATGCCTGTCCTTCGCCTTTTTTTCTGCTCTTGCCCAGGTGAGCCCTCTATTGCTCAACATCCTTTCTGTTGTTCTTCTCCATGTCTCTTTTGGTCTACCCTTACTTCTGCTCCCCTGTGGTGTCCATCTTAGTGGTATTTTTGGTAGTGAGTTGTCAGTCATTCGGAGCACATGTCCCAACCATCGCCAGCGATATAAAAACTAGAAGGAAGTTACTGTATAATTTGAAAACGTAGGTTGAGCAGTACTTGGTGTTTCTCGTGTTACGTCTGCCATGTCTGTAAATATTGCACTGAACATTGCTTAGTGTTAGGCCACACTGTTACTTTTTGTTCTAGAGCGACAAAGTTGAAGTTTTGTAAGGTTTTTTTTTTACACGACAGTGATGGATTGCTCACTGCACAGATGTGTGTGAGAGAGAGAGAGAGAGAGAGAGAGGGGAGGAGTGGAGAAATATGATGCGCTGACTCCAAAACAGAACGTAAAAGAGAAACTGAGCAGCTGATAACTGGCCGAGAGATTTTTATAACATTTTTCTTTCAGTCCTCTAGTTTCCTTGAGCAACATTCCACCTGACTGTCAGTTTCTCCGTCTTTCCTATCTAAACTCCAACAACAACTGAAATTACAGTCTAAATATCAGTTTCTCCACCTTTCCTGGCTAAACTCCAACAACAACTGAAATTACAGTCTAAATATCAGTTTCTCCACTTTTCCTAGCTAAACTCCAACAACAACTAAAATTACAGTCTAAATATCAGTTTCTCCACCTTTCCTAGCTAAACTCCAACAACAACTAAAATTACAGTCTAAATATCAGTTTCTCCACTTTTCCTAGCTAAACTCCAACAACAACTAAAATTACAGTCTAAATATCAGTTTCTCCACCTTTCCTAGCTAAACTCCAACAACAACTAAAATTACAGTCTAAATATCAGTTTCTCCACTTTTCCTAGCTAAACTCCAACAACAACTGAAATTACAGTCTAAATATCAGTTTCACACATCGAGCTTCAGTGATAACACCCCTTCCCCCACCCCCAATCCCCTCTATGGGCGTTGGTAAGGACCAGGGGGGCAGTAGAAGAAAAAGGATCAGTGGGGAGGGGGCAGTGAAAGAAAAAAGGTCAGTAGGGAGGGGGCAGTGGAAGAAAAAGGATCAGTGGGGAGGGGGCATTGGAAGAAAAAGGGTCAGTGGGGAGGGGGCAGTGAAAGAAAAAGGATCAGTGGGGAGGGGGCATTGGAAGAAAAAGGGTCAGTGGGGAGGGGGCAGTGGAAGAAAAAGGATCAGTGGGGAGGGGGCAGTGAAAGAAAAAGGGTCAGTGGGGAGGGGGCAGTGGAAGAAAAAGGATCAGTGGGGAGGGGGCATTGGAAGAAAAAGGGTCAGTGGGGAGGGGGCAGTGGAAGAAAAAGGATCAGTGGGGAGGGGGCATTGGAAGAAAAAGGATCAGTGGGGAGGGGGCATTGGAAGAAAAAGGGTCAGTGGGGAGGGGGCATTGAACGAAAAAGGATCAGTGGGGAGGGGGCATTGGAAGAAACGAAGGAGCCGAGAGAAAACGAAGCAGGAGACGGGGGCGCTAATATCTTCTTCCTTCCTTGGCACTTATCAACCTGATATTGAGAAACTTGTGTCCCTGCGTGAAACTCATCCATAACATTCAACGTTGTAGGTGAGCTATAAATAAACTGGTAAGTTTTTAGTTATGTAATGCATATCCTAGTTTAATAAGTCACTGTACGAATAGTAAGTACATGGGTGTGTGTGTGTGGGGGGGGGGGTCGTTGAGGACTTGGCCTGTGGGGGACGAAAGGGGACAGCAGCCTGAACAAGCCTGGGAAACACTGGTCTAATTCGACATGAGCAGGTGCCCTAGCTTTGTGATTGTTACATAGGCTGTTCTGAGATAAACAAAGGTAGCCCCGCTTGCCTGGTCTTACTTTGCTCCCGGCAAGTCTTAAAGCGCCCGTACTTTTTCAGTGCTGGGATCCAGGTACATGAGTCATATGGGCCTGCCATCATAGTGAAGTCTGTTAATGCCATATCAGTAGCAGACGGAGGTGCATTGTCTGAGAAAGTTATGAAAATATTACTCAGAAGATGTAGAAATTGTTATCATGAACGACACTGCACTTAAGCCTTCATAGAATACACGAGGTCCCTACCAAACATTTCGGTCTGTCATCATCATCATCAAGACCGTCTTGGAAGGGTACATAATGGGAAAAAGAAAGAGAGGAAGACCAAGGCGAAGATGTCTGTAAGACATCGTTGATAATAATCTGCAAATGGATGCATCAGCAGCAGGGGCATCTTGCTTACAACCGAGAGGCCTACAGGAGAGCCGTTAGGGAGGCAAAGTTCCACAAGGGTCTCGCAAATGACTGGCTGACATCATCATCATCATTCCTCTAAGGCATCAACAAAGGTTCTCCTGCCAGTCCTGTCCTGAGCAAGTCGGGATATCTGCTAAATTGTGCGTCTCCATGTCCCCAGTGACCTGCCCCCTCTTTCTTTTCCCTTGAGGTGTCCAAGTCAAGGCGGCATAGGGATGTCTTGACCTTTCCATTTGTAGTATGTGGCCCAGCCATTTTTTTTCTTTTAACCACCGCACGGTGCTGCTAGAAATTTGTACCACCGCGAGGCGCTGCTGGAAACTTGTACCACCGCGAGGCGCTGCTGGAAACTTGTACCACCGCGCGGCGCTGCTGGAAACTTGTACCACCGCGCGGCGCTGCTGGAAACTTGTACCACCGCGCGGCGCTGCTGGAAACTTGTACCACCGCGCGGTGGTGAGGGTTTTTGGATTAAAATCTTAGCCTGGACGGAAAGACCACCTTGTCGATCATGGTACCCTCCGTGCCACTTTTGACCTCTTAAAAATGTTCTTAATGCCCGTTCGTTTGATCATGTCCTCATTTGTCACACGTTCTTCCTCGTGTACTCTTAAAATTTCCCTGCGGCATCTTCCTTCAGATCCTCTCCGTCTTCTTTCGATTCTCCAATTGGTTCTCCGTGTGTCGCCTGCACGTTAACAGAATGTAGCGCACATTTGGGTTTATAGACTGAGCTTGGAGCTGGCAGTCATAGAACCTTCGTCATAGGCGCGAGTTATTTCTTTAGTTGTGCTTTAGTTATTTCCCCCTTCCTTGCGTTTCTGCTCTGTCTGATGTGAGTTCTTCCGTTGCATTTACCGCAAGTGTTACAGCACAAAGACAAACTTCGGGAGCTCAGTTGCCACTCACCCCCGACAAGTTTCTCTTTATGTTTTTTTTTTTTTTCTGCCGATGTCTTCACACCATGACAGTGGTTTCAAAACTGGTCCAGGTCATGTACCCACCGAAGGCAGTGATAACTCGCCGTAGCACCCCCTCTACATTAGTAATAACCTTTTTAAAATCTTCGAACATTTCTAGTATCCGAAATAACACAGTCTTGCCGTGTAGACTCCAATGAAAGTTGTTTGACTCCCCGGCGACCCCAAGTTGGGAATCACTGCTCTCGTGATATCACGTGGACTCCATCCAGGCTCACTCAGCCTCTAAGCTCGCTGTCTCCTTCCCTTTTCCTCTGCCCCCCCCCTCCCCCGGGGGCGTAGAACTCTTGATTCACAGATTGGATATTCAAAACAGAACACAGAAGGAATGGATAAACACAAGGCCAGATCACGGTGCCATTTGCTTCATTTAAATCTAAGCCGAGGTTTTCAAAACTCAACACTAGTGAACCCGGGACTGATACGAAACAAATACGATATTGCGGTTTAAACTAAAGTTTGCTGATCAAACAAAGGCAAATTGCCTGAACCGTTCACTTGAACATCAACTTCACGTGCTGACCTGAACTGTACTCAGCACAGAAAAACGACACTAGTCAAAACAGCATTTTTGACAATAACTCATGACAGGTTCACGAGAATCCCGTAAAACGCACCGAACACAAAACTCACTATGTTATTCAATGCCTATAAAAGACTGATGCTCCTCGAATCAATTCATTTGAAAATTCAATGAGCAAGTATGGCTCATCTCACTACAGAACAACGACTCATCATCATTGGACGTTTACAGACTGGACAGTCACAAAGTGTAGTGGCCAGACAATTTAATGTGGTTAGAAGCACCATTAGTCGCGTTTGGAGACAATTATAGAAACTGACTCATTTGCAGACCGGCCGCGCAGTGGATAACCCATCGTCACAACTCCTGCCGAAGACCGCTTCATACAGCTGCGTCACCTCAGCAATCGATTTGTATCTACGTCCTCAACAGTCCAGTCAATGACAGCAGCTCGTCGAATTTCAGATCAAACGGTCAGGAACCGGCTGCACGACGCTGATCTTTGGGCTAGAAGACCCTACAGAGGTCCTGTTCTTACAGAACGGCATCGACAGAACCGACTGCAGTGGGCGAGCCAGCATCATCAGTGGACCGTTGCGAATGATTGGAGAAGGGTTTGGTTTAATGATGAATCATTCTTTCTGCTCCAGCAACACGATAGACTTAGAAGAGTTTACCGCAAAGTCTATGAGCGCTACGCCCAGAACTGCTTGGATGAGGCTCCTCCACTTGGTGGTGGAGGTGTACTGGTGTGGGCGGCGATCATCTTCATGGGAAAAAGTGACCTGGTGCACATTGAATGCTCAACGATACGTTGCTGAAATTCTTCGTCCCCACGTCCTTCCACTTCTGGCTGCACCAGGGTAGATTTTTCAGCAGGATAACGCTCGACCTCATGTGGCACAACTCACCACCCAGTTCCTCGCTGACAACAACGTCCAGACCATTCCGTGGCCATCCATGTCATCAGACATGAACCCAATAGAGCACTTATGGGATGAACTCAACAGACAAGTCCGCCAGCGAGACGTGGCGCCAACCAGTCTCCGACAGTTGTCTCTTGCACCGCGGGAAGAGTGGGCAGCCATCCCGCAACAACAGATCCAACAGCTAATCGGATCCATGTCAAGGAGATGTCGTTCTCTGATACAGGCCAGAAGAGGCCATAAACCTTACTGAAACGGAAGCCTCGGTCGCAAAGAATAAAAGTTCAAACCAAATTTAATGAACATCATTTCATTGTTAAAGTCTTAAAGTTTCTTCATGCCAAGATTGAAACATTAATTCCGTAAAATAACATTTTGATACAACTTTGAAATTTGGTGTCCATTACTACAACAGTAGTTTTTTTTTTGTTTTGTTTTGTTTTTTGTTTTTTTTTTTGAACAGTTTATATTGTCCTCTTACCTCAGCATTCCCTAATTCTCGTCAAGTTTATCCTCTGCCCTTTGAGCCATCGGCTGTGCAGTGCAGTTCGGTCTGAGTTCTATAAGATTTAAGACTTTCCTTTCCAAAGTCGCAGAAATTTTTTATACTAGACCTGATATTTGCTGTCCAGAATCTCTCTCTCTCTCTCTCTCCTCTCTCTCTCTCTCTCTCTCTCTCTCTCTCTCTCAGAGTACCTAAGTACTAAATCTTAAGGACATCCTCTTCCATAGCCACCTGAAGCGGAGCCTTGCATATGTTGGCACCAGAAATGTAACCTCCCTCGCTGTGTTACCTGCCCTGTAGTCTGGGAAACGAAAACTATCACCTCCACGAAGGATTCACACGCGAGTCTCATAATGTGATCTATGGCATTGACGCAAAAGATGCAGGATAACTTATATTGGTTAAACTCTTCCAAGATTAGGTGACCGCATGCAGAAACATCTGTATGGTGTCACCAAGCATACTTCGAAACCAGTCCCTAATCATTTCAATGGCCCCAACCACAGAGGCAAATCCGATTTTCTGGTAACAGCCGTTAAACAATGTCACGCTGATGACAGAAGCCGCCTAGCGCTTGAGAACCGCTACATTCAGGAATATGGGACGCTGGGTTAAACACTTGCCGCCCTCCCCCCTTCTAAGTCTTATTTTTACAACTTATTTTAAGTTTAGAACGCCTTTAAAGATCTCACGAGCATAATGAAAATTATCCCCACTTTGACGCGAGAAGTGTTTGTGGGTTCGGTCTCTGAAGCACCCGATTCTCTCCGAGCTATATGTCAGCAGCATAAGTTTGGCGCCGTGAATAGAACTTTTTCACACTGAACATCTTTTTATGGGACGCTGGAACCACATGGTTTGAACTCCCAATTCAGCTATACCTAACATTGCCCGCTTCCATAATAACATTCCCTCTTTACTAAGTTCCACTCCTTTCTCACTTGTTACACGTAGTTCAGAACCTCCTCACAGCATCAGATCACAATCCCTCTACCCCAACTATAATCACCTACTCCACTTTCTCCCGGCTAGATTACCACTGTATCACTCTCTCCCTTTTACACGGCTCCTCCCTCCCTCCCCCTTCCCCATTTACGACCCACCTATTACACATCACAAATCTCAATTTAAACATTCTCTACACTTCACCATGCGCACTTGTGAACACAGTCTCTTACAAGTCACAGCTCCTTACAAGTCACAGCTGAGTGCTTCATTCATTTTATTTTATTCTATTTGTTTCCATTCCTATTTTTTTTAAACATAGCATTCGTGTGAATTTATATTTATGTTCACTCTATATTTCTTCGTCCTGTGTGTTTTTGTATGATTAAGGTTCACACCGAAACGTCACAGCTGTGTGATTGTTAAGGAATAAAGCTGTTCTTACTTTATTCCTAGTTTATACACGTACTAAAAATCCGCATGGCAGTCTTTAAAGATTTCCTTTAACTAAAAATCATTTGTCTCTGAGTGTTGTGTATCTTTTACCATCCACTACAAGAAGATAGTTTTGTTGTTGTTGTTGTTGTTGTTGTTGTTGTTGTTGTTTTCTTTCATCTAGGTAAAGATAGGTAACGACAGCCCCATAGCAAATGCCGTAGGGGATGAAGCATTAGAGACCTTATTAAGCTGGGCCATCAGCGTATAAGGTGGCCAGTTCCTTTCCTCACTGCCTTTCCTTCCCAGATTTTCTCTGGTACCCCATTTTACGAGGCTGGGTCGACCTCGGGGCCTTATTGGTCGGGAAAAAAATCCCGCTCAGCTGGGGATTCGAACCCTCGATCATTCGGTTGCTAGACGAGTGCTCTAACTACTACACGATATTCTGGCACCATGGCTTGTTTAAATAATAGAAAAAAAAACCGTAGTGAGTTTTGAACATTTGGCTCTTTGCTGAGTAGTGGACGCTGAACCATCTGTCTTCTTCTTCTTCTTCTTCTATATTCGCCCTCAGCGGACATTGATGGCGCTGTGTTGCCGTTATGCAGCTTTTATGGCTGAAAGCATCCGACTTGAGCTTGGCGTATTTTATGGTCGGGTTACGATCCTTACACGCATGGCTAGGATACTCTGTGTGCCCAGGAGCACCATTGGGATGTACAGTAGGGTCTTGTCCAGCTTTGGTTTGGCAAAAATGACCAAGCAGTCAGCTGTGGGTCGCATACCGGACCGCCGTCTCATTCCTTTCATGCATCTTCGCCCTCGTGTAAGTGTTCGAATTCTGGAATCTCATCCTCAATCTTCACTGATTTTTATCAGGCCAGCGTCGGAAGCTTTCGTCATTCATGAGCTTGGTATAACAGGCACTCTTAAATTTTTGGCCGAGATCTTACCTGGAAACTGTTCAGATCGCACGAGAAACTTCATTATCTCAACTGCTAATAAAAATACACTAGACGCCCGCTGCCAGTCTTATTTCTACGAGTTTAGAACGCGTTTACAGATCGCATGAGCATAATGAAAATTATCCCCCCTTTCCTTGACGCAAGAAGTGTTCGTCGGTTCGTTCTTGAGGTACCCGATTCTCCCCAGAGCTATATGTCAGCAGCATAAGTTTGGCGCCGTGAATAGAACTTTTTCACACCGAACTTTTTTTTAACCCTATTTTTACGTATTGACACGTATATGCGACGGAACAGTGGAAACGGCAGCTGGAGGTAGACGTGTGTGATAATTACATTAGGCATGGTACTATGAAGGCGGCTTAAAAACGACCCGAGGCAGTCGAACCTACTTTACCCTTCTGACTGATGCACGTTGTTGGAAACCTCATTTATTTCCAGCTAACGTGCACCCCAGTGAGGTTCGTGTTACAGAGTGATATTTCTGGTGCGTAGGGTTGTAACAACGATCTGGAGTATGTTACAAAAGAACTTGTGCGTATGTATTGTTTGTGTGAATCTGGGAGAGTTCGTTGGTTACCGCTTTCTTTTTGTGTTGTGTTGCAGTGTCAGGGCGAATTATATTAGTGCGTGAATCTGTTGTCTTGAATCTTTACTGCGATATGTTAGTTTGTGACTCTGCTGTCTTGAATAATAACTGCGATATATTAGTTTATGACTCTGTTGTCTTGATTATTTACTGCGATATATAAGTTTATGACTCTGTTGTCTTGAATCTTTACTGTGATATGTTAGTTTATGACTCTGTTGTCTTGAATCTTTACTGCGATATGTTAGTTTATGACTCTGTTGTCTTGAATATTTACTGCGATATGTTAGTTTATGACTATGTTTTCTTGAATCTTTACTGCGATATGTTAGTTTATGACTATGTTTTCTTGAATCTTTACTGCGATATGTTAGTTTGTGACTCTGTTGTCTTGAATCTTTACTGCGATATGTTAGTTTGTGAATCTGTTGTCTTGAATCTTTACTGCGATATGTTAGTTTGTGAATCTGCTGTCTTGAATCTTTACTGCGATATGTTAGTTTATGACTCTGTTGTTGTCTTGAATCTTTACTGCGATATGTTAGTTTATGACTCTGTTGTCTTGAATAATAACTGCGATATATTAGCTTATGACTCTGTTGTCTTGAATATTAACTGCAATATATTAGTTTATGACTCTGTTGTCTTGAATCTTTACTGCGATATGTTAGTTTATGACTCTGTTGTCTTTAATCTTTACTGCGATATGTTAGTTTATGACTATGTTTTCTTGAATCTTTACTGTGATATATTAGTTTATGACTATGTTTTCTTGAATCTTTACTGCGATATATTAGTTTATGACTATGTTTTCTTGAATCTTTACTGCGATATATTAGTTTATGACACTGTTGTCTTGAATTTTTACTGCAATATATTAGTTTGTGACTCTGTTGTCTCGAATCTTTACAGCGATTATGACTCTGCTGTCTTGAATTTTTACTGCGATACATTAATTTGTGACTCTGTTGTCTTGAAGAATTTTTACTGCGATGTAATAGTTTGTGAATCTGCTGTCTTGAAGAATCTTTACTGCTATATATCAGTTTGTGACTCTGCTGTCTTGAAGAAACTTTACTGCGATATTTTAGTTTGTGACTCTGCTGTCTTGAATCTTCACTGCAAGATGCTAAAGCATGTGTTAGACCCTCATACCTCCATGTCGTGATCTAGTGGTGAATGATTGTATGTGCGTGATACGGCATGCTGTAAGTAGTGACAGCTCAACATACAACTTCCAAACAAATACTTCATTTTCATCGCGAATCAGGAACGACCTCTGCATTCAAGAACAGATCCAAGCATAAGTCCAGCCCCAAGATTGCACATATATGTTTAATAAAGACTTCCTCGCACACTTCATTACCTCTATCCTTTAGCTTTCACACAGCGGTTCTCTCTCTCCAGAAGTCCCGCCATTCAGCCCCCTCCCCCCTTTCTTTCTCTCGCAACCAAATTCAATAACAACTCAGTCACGTGACCTAATGACCAACCTTCACATCGTCGCTTGCTTGAACGCGTGTTGTAGTTCTTGAAGCCTGAACAACCTGGACACACCCCTAATGCACCTGTGTACTGCTATAATGGTATATGAGTACTCTTGTCTTGAATCTTTAAGTGAGGTTCTACTGTACGCATGAAAAGTTTCTGTTGTAGAGAACAGCACAAAACAACACAGCTCCTCAAATCATCCATTCCCCCCTCCCTCCCTGACATGCGTTTCGGCCATTTAAACTTCTGACGCTCTAAGGGGGGGGGGGGGGTGGACCCCTAATGACTCCTGGAGGTCTTTAAAGTTGTTGGGTTAAGCCCCTTCACGAGGCTGAGTGTCCACGTGTTTAAGTTACCAAAGTTCCTGGCTGCTTGTTCGGCGGACTCCATACTCTTTCTTGTATTAATGCAACGTTGACGAAGGCGCTGTTCGTTCTGGCAACCAGAACCCATGGCTGACATGCCGGCATCTGGGTTGGCGAATCATAAGCTGATCAAGACCCTGTTCCGCCTGTCACGTTGATACCCCCCCCCCCCCCAGTAACAGGACCTAGTCTGGCTAGTAGGGCAGGGATCGCCGTTGTCCCCATGGTGGTGGAGTCTGATAAACAAATATTCCACGCCCCTACTTTTTAAAAAAAATTTTTAGCTCCATTAAAGGACCGGAAAAACAGCAGCCATTACCCACTCCCAAACCGACACGATGCTGAGCCTCATCGGCTGGGAAGACCATCAGCTCACAGTTCCAAGAAGAAGAAGATATTAACGTGGCACAATCCTTGACCGCGCTTCACGTTTGTCTCCCTTGCTTGTCCAGCGTGTCATGCTTGACGATCTTATATGACACACCCTGAGGGAAGCAGAAGCGCGAGCCACTCTCGCTGCTCAAAATGGCGGTACAAGAGTTATCTCCCATTATGTTGTTTTGAATGCTGTAACAGATTTGTGTAGTGGCTAGGTGTATAAAATGCTATATTGAATCTGTCTTGTTATATGAAAGTGAATCATGCACAAAAGTCTTTGGAAGCAGCAGAGATGTGGTTTATTAGAAGAATGTTGCGAATCCCCTGGCCAGCAAAAATAACTAATGAAGAATGTATGAGAAGAAGAGCTGGAGAGACAAACAAATTTTGTCAAAAAACAATAAGAGAGAGACAATGTACTTTCATAGGACATACAATGAGAAGAGGGGGCACTGAAAATATTATAACAACAGGAAAAACAGAAGGAAGAAGATCAAGAGGAAGACCAAGAGAAATGATACTGGACAGTCTGACGGGATGGTGTGAGAGGAGATCACCAACTGAGCTGATTGCCTGCATGAAGGATCGTGTATTCTGGAGAAGCATAATAGCCAACGCCAGTCGGCACGGCACCTGATGATGATGATGATGATGATTGCTCCATTGTTCCTCACGTTTGTGCCAGCATCAGGCCTTTTCTGGTGTTTCTGCGAAGATTCAGTGAGCTTATTCTTGCTTGTCCTTTCAAATCCAGTTGTTTATATATGTCGTACTCTTTATGTCACCACGAAACCACTTGCTCCTCTATTGTCTTGAATCTTCACTGAGAGCCGCCAGTGCATGAATGTTCTCTAGAATCATTACTGTGAAATGCTACTGTATGATTCTGTTGCCTCGAATTTTACCAGTCTTTCAGCCGACAGCCTTATTCAGTGACATCAAAAAGAAACAGAACAATCAAATATCAGACAAGTGGTGTGACCTTTGTTTCTAGTTGTTTTTTACTCATTCTGACCCTCAGCAAGTGTCCAGATATTGAAGTTCTGCCATGTTTTGTTGAGATCTTCTGTCCTGTACATGTCACATAGAAGTTTATCTGCCAGTTTCAAGTTGGGCACTGTTTGGCTCATTTGTCTAGTCCATAGTTCTCTTTTTTAAAATTTTTTTTTCATGATGTGATGTCTGACATCTATTGCTCTTCAAAAAGTAAAACAATTAAAGAAGCTGTGGAGAGGAACAGACAGAATAACAAAAATAAGATTTTTAAGGGCATGCATCTTTCCCATCACAACATATGCCTGTGAGACCTGGACACTTAACAAAACGGCTGAGAAACACATAAATGCCTTTGAATGTAAATGCTACAGAAGAGTTCTTCAAATGTCATGGGCACAAAAAAGAACAAATATATCCATACTACAAGAGCTTAATATTGAAGAAGGCTGGCTAGTAAAGAGGATTAAACAAAGAAAACTTAAATATTTTGGACATATTAAACATCATGAGAATTTAGAGAATACTGTCTTGGAAGGGTACATAATGGGAAACAAAAAAAGAAGAAGACCAAAGCGAAGACGGCTGCAAATGGATACATCAGCAGCAGGGCATTTTGCTTACAATAGAGAGGCCTACAGGAGAGTTGTTAGGAATAAAAAGTTCCACAAGGGACATGCAAATGACTGACTGATTTCTAACAAAATATTTTTACTGATTTCTAACAAAATATTTTTTTGTGATGCAGTTACTTCACACAGTATGATATCATTCACTTGTTTCTTTCTTTTTTTTTTTCTCCCAGATAAAGGACTTATAATCCTGCCCATGTCATGCCAGTTTTAAAACATCCAGTATTATCACAGAGTTGGATCACATCATCCAGTTTAACAATGGCAGCATGCTTACTCCTGCTACTGGCCCTTCTAGATGTTGCTTACAGCAGCAACTTTGGACCTGCTAGAGAAAGAAAAATTTCCCTGGCAGGCAGAAAAGTTCGAGTCCTTCCAAGAAAAGAGCAAGGACCTCCATATAAGCTGTCTGCATCCAGACTCCCACTGGAGTACTCTTCACAGGCGAGAACAGTTTCACACAGGAATCAGGCTCAGAGGACCCCAGCAAGAGCTTATCCTCATAGGACAGCATCTTCATGGCAGCGGCCAGTGTTGAGGAGCAAGAAGCCCAACATTGTGGTGATTCTCACGGACGATCAGGATGTTTTGCTGGGTGAGTTTATGTTCCAGGTGAGCAGGTTAGGTCTTTGGTGATCAGCGTTATAAGTTATTGTTGACTGAAATTCCGTGTGGATTCCATTGTTTTAAGCTAAGAAAATTATTGCTGGAGATGTTCTTGGTACTAGTCATGGTAAAAGGGCCAGACTGATATGTTGCCCTTTTGTATCTAATACCAGACTGGTTGTGCTCAGAGACCTTAACCATTCAAAGAAGTTTTCAGCCACACAGTTAAGTACAGTTTTGGAAGACGCCTGTCCGATGAAGTGATCAGCTATCCGTAGCTGATATGCTAGCATCAGGGTTAGCGAACCATAGCTGACTAAGACCCTGTCCCACCTCTCCGTGGTACCCCCCCAGTAACAGGCCTAGCCTGGCTAACGGGGCAAGGATCGCCATAGTCCCCATGGTGGTGGAGTCTGCTAAAGAAGCATTGCACACCCCCTGCTTTTTAGCTGTACTCCAGGACTGAAAAAGTAGCTGTCATAACCCGCTCCCACGCCAATATGATGCTGTGTCTCAACATCTCTACAGCATCGGCTGAAAAGAACAACAGCTCGCAGTTACAGGGAGTTTGTACAAGTACAGTATTGTTGAAAACAACAAGGCTTCTGCACACAGAGGTGTTAGAGCAGTGTAGACTGCAAGATTGCATTAGCTGGGGAAAATTGCAAAGCATTTTAGATGTGAGAGAAATAAAAAAAATAGGAAGAGAATGACTGGGACAAGAACCCAAGACTCCGCTAGGACAAGCAGCCAGTGGGACCTTTAGGGGACAACATATTGGTACTTTTCCATGAAGCATCCCATGTTGGTTGATGTGTGTGTTGTCCTTTTTTTTTAATTAGGAAGATGTCTGTCCTACAAGAATTGAATTTCTATTCTCAGAATTCTACTGTATTTCTTTCTGTCATGTCTAAATGTGCTCTCACACTTTGCCTCCCATACAACTCCTGTGAAGCATCACCAAAAGAAAGAATCAGTGAGCAAGAAGGAATACCAGAATCAGTGAGCAAGAAAGAATACTGGAATTAATGAGAAGAAGAAATACTGGAATCAATGAGCAAGAAAGGATATTGGAATCAGTGAGCATAAAGGAATACTGGAATCAATGAGAAAGAAGAAATACTGGAATCAATGAGCAAGAAGGTATATCAGAATCAATGAGCAAGAAGGGATATCAGAATCAATGAGCAAGAAGGGATATCAGAATCAATGAGCAAGAAGGAGTACTGGAATCAATGACCAAGAAGGAGTACTGGAATCAATGAGCAAGAAGGGATATTGGATTCATTGAGCAAGAAGGGATATTGGAATCAATAAGCAAGAAGGTGATATTGGAATCAATGAGCAAGAAGGGATATTGGAATCAATGAGCAAGAAAAGGATTTTGGAATCAATGGGGAAGAAGGGATATTGGAATCAATGAGCAAGAAGGTATATCGGAATCAATGGGCAAGAAGAAATACTGGATATGATCTGTACTTCTGATTGTCAACTTTCTTTTCAGCTCATGAACACCAAAACAGAGGGAAGAAAATGACCAAGGCACAGCATGAATTCTAATGACAGGTTTTAGCATTTAAAATGGTGTAAAACCATTCATTTCAACCCTCACCCAAACTTTAATGGCACGCCAGTGTGCTGCAGTGCACTGTTTGGCCAAGTGCTACCCTGCAGAGGTACTTGAGTAAACAGACCAACATTATAGGTCATAAAATTGGGAAGGACAAAAATAGACCATCACCTTTAAGGCATCAAACAAACCACATCAGCTTAAAAACATAGACTGAGGTGTACTAAACCATACACCAAGCTGTAGACACAATGACAGTGAGGAGAGAGCTGTTGAACATTCCCTGTTTGACTGCTCAAAACTGCTTTTCAAGAGGGAGGCTCAAGATGTTCACAGTGGCATCAGGTGCAAAGAGCTTTTGGCTAGCAGCTACAGATAGAGCCGCTGCTACCACTGCTGCCGAATTTCACACTTAGCTTTCTCTGTGCACAGACCATATGTGTTTTACGTCTGAACTTGCCAGATGAGACTATGACGTCTGAAGCTAGGCTTATTCTTCTCAGCTTTTTCATCACTTTCTTTTTTTTTTTTTTCTCCCATGGGGAGAGTGGATCATTTTTTTAATCTTCTGTAACAACTTTACTGAATGGAGGAGATGAAGGTGATAGTTGGATCACAATGTATTATATTTTTTAAAAATTAATAAAATGTGCATGTGCTAATAAAACGTTTATGTTTTCCTCATTTGTTCTTAGGTGGTGAAACTTATTTTTTCTTATTCTGTTTCCCCATTTTAATATATATATATATATATATATATATATATATATATATATATATATTTGTCAATATCACATTACATTAACAGCCATATTCTTGATATGCATAATATCTCTCTGCCTTGATGACAGATGTCTACAGTTCCCATAGGCCGTTCATGTAATTCACATTTGAAGTGTAGGTGCTTGTGGGCGGATTCAGAATTAAATTAGATATTTGTCTTTCTCTTTGTAGTTTCCGCTTGCTGATGGAACCTTTCATCTGAGAATGCTAGCTATTTAGTGTTGCTGCCTTAAAAAAAAAAAAAACCCATCAGGATGGAGTATAAAACCAAGTGGCACTCAAGGGGTTAAAATAATATTCAAGCTGCATTACCAGTGAGGAGGTGAAATCATCTAGTGCACTGTAATATAATGTAATATGGTATATCATAGCATAATGTGGCATGTATTCATTTAATAAACATTATGCCCATAGGTGCTAGAGATCATACTCCTCAGTTCTGTTCGTTCCATGTTATCTCTAATCACATCAGATGTCTTTTTTTTTTCCTGCATCACTTGGTCAGCCAATTCAAGCATTTTTGCCTCAGAATCCTGACTTTTTTTTTTTTCAGCCTTAAGTTTAGTACAGTGCCTGTAATTTTGTATCTTATCTTATATCTTATATCCTTCCTGTGCCGCTAAACGTCACATAAGGCTCGCAAAGTAGTTCACCAATTTTTCCTGTCTTCGGTGAGTCTTTCAACCTCATCAAGGGATTTTATGCCTGTTAATTTGGCCTCTCTTAACAATGTCCTCTTCAGAGTTTCACGTGGTCTGCCTCTTTTTTTTTAAAAATAATTTTGTATAGTATAGTATTTAATTGTCTTTTATAATATAGTGCTATGGATTGTTATTTATTCTGCTTTCATATACCATATTACATTATTAAGATACTTTCAGGCATATCATCCATCATCAGCGTCGTTGTGTGTTATTCTGCCAGCTGGTAAATGCCTCATCCCATGGCCCACAAAGTTTTCCCCTTTTATTCTGACATACTTACCTAATGGTGTTCTCCCCCCTTGATTTCTCTAAACGTCCCAGGTTCCCTAAAGTACATGCCCAAGCTGCAGAACCTTCTGATTCACCAGGGTGTTTACTTCAACAACTCCTTTGTCCCGACTCCCATGTGCTGTCCATCCCGAAGCACGTTCCTGACTGGGATGTATGTTCACAACCATAATGTTTATACCAACAACGCAAATTGCTCATCTGCTGAGTGGCAGCGTCACTACGAAACTCGTAGCTTTGCCACGTACATTAACAAGACCTATACGACAGGTAAATCAGTGAGCAGGTAAAATTTAAATATACGAATCAGAGTCAGGAGGTTAGTTTTCTGATAAGGCTGTTTTGCATCTTAGATTGCAGCACTGAGTTAGGTTGAAGTCATCTTTTCATGAGAGTTTCTGAGCAACTTCTCCATGACAGCATCTCTTAATATTTGATTGACATAACCTGCTACAGTAGCAACAGAAACATTCAGATTACAAGATTCTGACTTAAGACTTTTGTGGCCCTGATCTGGCCCTCATTTCCTCTTGAAACATTATTCATTTGTCCTGATCCTTTTTCAGTCAAAATGTCTTCTTTTTTTTTTTCAGACCAAATAAGAAAGAAGTTAACTTTATAATTTCTAATCTCCAGTATAAATCTGTAGCTTTACTTTTGTATATGTCTTATCTAAAGATATTTGTCTTGAAGCTATTGGAAGCAGTCATGTGGTTTATACAGCTGAATGTCTTCACTGAAATGGTTAGCATGTTTTAGAAAGGCTTAAATTGTGAGTGACATGAATGCTGTCTACAGCTAGGATAATGTTCCAAATGTTAATAGCAGCGCTGAGATGCTCAAAGAATAAATGTTATAGCAACTCACTTTATATATACATGAGCCATTTAAAAACAAATATAGTTTAAACTATATTAGATGGTGTAGCATTTAGAAAATGTTTTTATGAACTTAGAAATAAAAAATGTACATTTATATGTTAATAATAATCCTTTCTTTTTCTTACATCTGTATGAAAAGGGAAAAAAAGCAAGAAAAGATGCCTTGTTTTATGACACTGAGGAAAATAGGGGAAGTTGTTAGTACTCATATTTTCCTTGAGCTTGTGATACACAAGATGGTGATGTGGTCAGCTTCCTTTCTTTCCACATCCTGAGGTGGATTCAGGAACTCATTTTCACAGCTGATTTGACTGTGATGCCTCTGGCTTGACTCAAACCACCAACCTCCACAGTGAGAGCTGAGTACACTTAGCTGTTTTGCTCCTGAGACATTCAAACTACTAGATATAAAATTGTTTCCAATGGCTTTGCAAAACTGCGAGAATTTTTGAGGCCTAATATCAGGTTGTGTTTGACTCGTATCTGACAGCGTACTTTGGGAAGTATTTGAATGAGTATGATGGCAACCACATACCGGCTGGTTGGCATCGGTGGGTTGGCTTGATAAAGAACTCAAGGTTCTACAACTACACTTTGGTGGATGAGAGGGGTGTCAGGATCAAACATGGAGACAACTATTACGCTGATTACCTCACAGATCTAGTGGCAAATGACAGCCGTGCATTTCTCCAAGACAGCAAAAGGAGATTTCCAACAAAGTAAGCTACCAATTGCATCTTCCATCATTTTAAAAAAATTTTCATCTAGTTTTGAAATTTGCTTTCAGTTTCTAATGTTCTGAATTCAACTTTGTCTCATCATCAGAAGTACATAAATACATGATTATTATTTCTTGCTTTTTTTTGTGTTTGTATTTACATCAACATTCTTTGGACATGTAATGCAAGGACAGAGATTTGATAATTTGATAGCACTGGAAAAATCAAACAGAAAAGAAAGAGAAAATTATCTTAATGAGTTGACCTAGTGATACAGGAAAAAGAAAGAGAAACTTATCTTAATGAGTTGACCTAGTGATACAGGAAAAAGAAAGAGAAACTTATCTTAATGAGTTGACCTAGTGATACAGGAAAAAGCAAGACAACCAGTTTGATCAGTACAGTGGAAAAGCATAATCACTGTCATCTAATGGCATGTGAACTAATGCATGAGTGAATGGTGCAGGTTAACAAACTTGTTGTGTTTATAATAAACATTCTATTTGTTATTATTTTGTTGTCTACACAATAGCAACTACAAAACCATTGCCCTGGTTAGTCATGCTAGTAAAATGATAATCATAATGGGTAGACTTCATAAGAAAATAGAAGTCAATAAGGTCCAAGCTGGTTTTAGACAAGGAAGATTGTATGAAGAGGTGAAGGGTTTTGAATATCTTGGATCATTACTAACTAATAATGGAGATACAATGAGGGAAATTAAAAGGAGGACATCTATCATTCTTTAGAAAGTAAAACAACTAAAGAGCTGTGGAGAGGAACAGACAGAAAAAAAGATTGTTATGGGCATGCATCTTTCCCATTGCAACATATGCCCGTGAGACCTGGACACTTAACAAAACAGCTGAGAAACACATAAATGTCTTTGAATGTAAATGCTACAGAAGAGTTCTTCAAATATCATGGGCACAAAAAAGAACAAATATATCTATACTACAAGAGCTTAATATTGAAGAAGGCTGGCTAGTGAAGAGGATTAGGGAGAGAAAAATTAAATATTTTGAACACATTAAACGTCATGATAATCTAGAGAAGACCGTCTTGGAGGGATACATAATGGGAAAAAGAAAGAGAGGAAGAGCAAGGCAAAGATGGCTGCAAGACATCGTTGATGATCTGCAAATAGATGCATCAGCAGCAGGCCATCTTGCTTACAACCAAGAGGCCTACAGGAGTGCTGTTAGGGAGGCAAAGTTCTGCAAGGAGCATGCAAATGACTGACTGACTACACAGTAGCAGTGCTAAGAACAGAATAAGAGTTGGGGTAACCACTTGAAAACTACTTGAGGAGCAGAAACTGGTAACAGCAGTGATGGCTATGGGTGCATGTTGACCCAGCGTGGAATCTTCACAAGATCAAAGGCAAGATAACCAGAAGCATGGAGAAAATTTTATGAAAGAGGGAAAATATTAATGCTAGAGGAGAGGGAGCAAGCTGAAATCACTGGCACAGGACAGAGCTGGATGAAGAGAGTTTTGTTTTTGCTGCTTGCTTCACAGTTTAAAATTAATGACCAAAACCTAACAGAAACAGATACTTTTGTATATCTTGGCAGCATACTAACACATGACAGAGGGAAAAAGACATAAAGATGAGATAAATAAAGTCAGAACAGCTTTCATTTCCATAAGAAAGATCTGAAAGTCCTCCCAGTACAGTCTTGTCTTGTCTTGTCTCCTTCCTCATATACCTTTCAGTGATGAGGGAACAAATAGACGTCTTGATAGAGCTCGATGATTTGCTTCATATAATGGAATATTTAATTCTTCTGTAATTTCCTCTCTCCATCTCCTGCATGGGTGGCCTCTGCCTCTATTACCTACAAATCTTAGTGTGAATGTTGTCTGTGATATACTGCCTGGTGGTAACTGTGTAACATGGCCAAACCATTTGACTTGATGTTTCTGGATATAGTGTAATACTGGTGTTACTCCAACCTTTGCCCTGATGGTGTCATTTCTTATTTGGTCTTTTCTTGCCACATTTAGTACTCTCCTTAAACGTCTCATGTCTGTCGTGATGATGTTCCTTTTGTTCTTGGCTGTTAGTGTCCATGTTTGACACTGATAGCTTAGAGTTAGGAGGAAAATTGTGTTGTACAGTGCCCTTTTTGTTTCAATTGTGTTGTATTTGTTTTTCAGTAAAGGAGTCATTTGTCCAATGACCTGATTTGCTTTATTGCATCTGTTCTCAGTCTCAGCATCAGTTTTCCCTGAGGATGATATTATACTACCTAGGTATTTGAAATGTTTCACTTGTTGTCTAGGAAGATCTTTGGATTTCTTCCTTTGCTATGGTCATGACTTCTGATTTTTTCAGCACTGATCTTCATGTTGTGGCTTTTACATGCCTTTGCTAAATTATCTATGTTCTGTTGTAAGTCTTTTTTCTGATGTGGCTGTAAGTGCTAGATTGTCAGTAAAAAGGAGTTCATTTATGTACAGTACAGTACTCAAAACAAAATAAACTTGTACCAAGGCTGTATGCTGTCTATAGTTCTCTTTGGAGTGAGATGTTGGAGAACAAAAAGAAAATAGCTAAATTATCTTCTGTCTTTGGAGTGAGATGTTGGAGAACAAAAAGAAAATAGCTAAATTATCTTCTGTCATTGGAGTGAGATGTTGGAGAACAAAAAGAAAATAGCTAAATTATCTTCTCTCTTTGGAGTGAGATGTTGGAGAACAAAAAGAAAATAGCTAAATTATCTTCTCTCTTTGGAGAGGGATGTTGGAGAACAAAAAGAAAATAGCTAAATTATCTTCTCTCTTTGGAGAGGGATGTTGGAGAACAAAAAGAAAATAGCTAAATTATCTTCTCTCTTTGGAGTGAGATGTTGGAGAACAAAAAGAAAATAGCTGAATTATCTTCTCTCTTTGGAGAGGGATGTTGGAGAAGAAACAAAAAAGAAAGTAGCTGAATTATCTTTACTCCACACAACCTGCCTCAGAAAGATTTTTAATATTTACTGGCCACTGACAATAAATAATAGAGCCTCACTTGCCCAGTACAGCAAGAAAACATGCATGCTGGAAGTGGATTGGTCATGTGCTCCAAAATGGACTATAGAAATGTCACTAAAATAGTCCTTTGGACTGCAATGGACAAATGAGGGGGAAAAGGGAGAGAGAGGCTGATCACAGATAATCTGGCAAATGCTGTAGAAGCAGAGATAAACATAACTCAGCTTGGGCACCATACAAATGCCAGCTGCAGAGAATGAGAAATGAACAGAATTAGTTGCTGCTCTGCAAGAGGTATGGTACACTGGGTGATGATTGCTTAGTTTATTACTGACTAGGGGATTGGATGAATGGGTTCACTTCACAGAGAAGTGAAAAGAGAATGGAAAAATATAGATCATTGTGTGTTCTTCTTCATCTCTTCCTATAAAAAGATAAAAGATAAAATTCCCATTTCCATTCCATTAAGGCATATTGGGGAATAGGGTGTTAGGCCCGTATTTTCCACAACCTTCAGCACATGAAAGTGTGATGTGGTCAGTATCACACCTGGCTGCTTTACCTTCCCAGATTTCTTTGGTACTCATTTTTTGGAGGTTGAGTGAACCCCGGGGTCATTTTGGTGTGTGCCAGAAAAAAAATCCCACTGCTGGGACTTGAACCTGGTACCACCTCATAAGTAAACCAAGTGCCTAACCACTCGGCTAACCAGGCTTCCTGTACACATACAACATATGATATGCCTGCCAAGTAATTCAGCTTATGGCACTGAGTAATATAACATATTCTGTGTAGATTCAGTTAAAATGATGCTAATGTTCAACCTGCATCACCGATTAATGTAATTCAGTTGTACTTGTGTGTCACTTCTTAGGCTTAATCAAAAGTTTTAAAATCAGACCGAGACATGCTGGAAAATATTACAAGTTTTCCTTTGCTCGTATTGTGTGGCATAACAGATTTGCTGAAAATTGTCATACATGGCAAAATATTCAGGGACAACAGTGTTGGAGATATGTGGGCAAAATCAAGAGATGGACAAGGAACAGAACAGCTTGTCCCGGTGATCCATCCTATGTATTTAAGAGTAATGTTCTAAGTGTACTACTCTATGGAAGTGAATGTTGGAAAATCATCAAAATCATAGAAAACAAGTTGAATTCTTTCCAGACTAAATGTTTACGAAGAATTAGAAAAATATTTTGGCCAAACACCATAAGAAATAACATCTTGTTGGCAGAAATGCAGATGAAGCCACTGACAGCAATTATTGAGGAAAGATGCTGGCGATTGTTTGGACATGTGCTCCAAATGACTGACAACTCACTACCAAATATAGCACTAAGATGGACACCATAGGGGAACAGAAGTAAGGATAGACCAAAAGAGACATGTAGAAGAACAACAGAAAGGATGTTGAGCAATAGAGGACTCACCTGGGCAAGATCAGAAAAAAAAGGCAAAGGACAGGCATTTGTGGAAAACCCTTGCGGAAGCCCCATGTGCCCTGGGAATTTAAGGTTCAGAGAGTGAGAGAGAGAAAGTGAGAGAAGTGATTCAACAGGCAGGGTACAGAGCAAACAAGTGGATCTAGTGCAGCCACACTCAATGTAGAACTGCATGGAAATGATGATGATGGTAATGATGATGATAATGATGAGGATGATGATGTGTGTGTGTGCGTGCATGCGTGTGTGTGCGTGCGCGCACAATAGTACAATATCCCCAGTATCCCTAGATGAAATGGAAGTGTGGATTTTATCTTAACCTTTTACCTATAGTTAGTATCTACTTACAGATGTTTAATATATATATGTATATACAGTGGACCCTTGAAAGTCAAACAGTTTGAAACTCAAACAAAAAAACATTAGAAGAAAATCCAGTTTGAAACTTGAACAAAAAATTCAAAAGTCGAACAAAACAAATGCGGCCACCAAACGAAAACAAAAAAATCATGTTGTCATATCTACCATGACATTGGGTCAGCGAGCATCTACCAGATTTCAGTGTGTGCTTTCCAGGTGTATTTTTATCGTTAAAATGACACATTCATGAGGCACCAAAGAAAGTTACCAGTCCTAAAAAGCCTAAGAGGAAGAATGTAATGACAATGATAGAATTGAAAAAGAAAACAACACATGTATTGAAACTGGTATGAGATGGCTAAGTTGACTGTATTGACCGTACTAAAGAACAAAGCAGCCATTAAAGCGGCTATTGTGGTGAAAGGGTTAAAAATCCTTTACCAATGAAAGATCCCCAGTGGTGAAAGAAATAGAAAAAAATTTTGATAGTTCGCATAAATGTAAGATATTGTTATTATTAATAATTTTACAGTATTAATGTTGTCTACATAGTAGCAATGCTAAGAACAAGTTGGGGTTATTAACATTATTATACAATTTCAAATAACCAATATTCCTATATAAAATTTGTTATAATGGGTAAATTATTGGGGTCTGGAACAGATTCATTCAATTTACATTATTTCTTATGGGGAAATTAAACTCAAAAGTCAAACAATTTGAAAGTCGATCTACCTCCTAGAATGGATTGTGCTCAACTTATAAGAGTTCACTGTATGTATGTATATATATATATATATATATATATATATATATATATATATATATATATATATACATACATACACATGCATATATACACACACACACACACACATATATATATATATATATATATATAAAATGTATAAACTAGGAAAAAAGTAGGAACAGCTTCATTACTTAATGAGTACACAACTGTACCCCTACAAGCTGTTCCTACACAGTTGTGTACTCATTAAGTAATAAAGCTGTTCTTACATTTTTGTCCCAGTTTATACATTTTGGTATCACAGCTTTACTGTAGTGGCTTCGTGTGTAGTTATAAACTTATACAATACCTGTTGTGACATACATATACACCTGTCACTCTGTCATTCAGGCCAGTGATGATGGTCCTCAGTGTGCCAGCTCCTCATGGGCCCGAAGATGCCGCTCCGCAGTACCAGCATATGTTTGTCAACAACACAGATCACAGGTGATGATAGCATAGATTCTGTGGTTCAGATCTTTCCTAGTAGACTGTTCAGCTCATTTACTTGTCCAGTATAGGGTGCAGCACATAACAGCCAAGTCATAAAAATGGTTTAACCATTTGAAGGTTGTTGCCATTAATGTGACAAGAGTTATCTGAGTGACATGGAAGAGAAATATTTTGACTGCCTTGGAACTGCAATCCAGATTTTTTTTTTTTTCCCTCAGAGTTTACTCCCACAATGAGTCTTGGCCACTTCAGAGGTTGATAGCTGGATACTCAGTGCTCCACTCAACCAGTCTGTAAAAATGGATACCAGGCATAATGTGTTAGGGAGAACATCCTCTGATGCTAGGAAACGCAGTGATGTACTTTAAGGGGGTGTCGGTGCATGAAAGATATAAATAAATGCTAACATGAACACCAGTCCAGTGTCTGCGGAACTGCCTGAGATGAAAGCTCAAGTGAAAGCGTATGCCCTTCCTTGTTGAGAAAAACCTGAAACTAACTCTCTCTCTCTCTCTCTCTCTCTCTCTTTCTTTCTCTGAACCTTAAGTGCCCAGGGCACATGGGGCTTCCACAAGGGTTTTCCACAAATGCCTGTCCTTTGCCTTTTTTTCTGCTCTTGCCCAGGTGAGCCCTCTATTGCTCAACATTCTCTCTGTTGTTCTTCTCCATGTCTCTTTTGGTCTACCCTTACTTCTGTTCCCCTGAAACAGCCTCAAAGATTTGGGGCATCAGAGCTCCTGATGACAAACCAGCCAATCAGCTTTAAGGCGCTCTACTATAGTTCCTTCTCTGGTGAAAGCAGATCTGGTTCTAAATGTACTCAGAGCCTGGAATTAATTTTAAAATAATTTCTTATTTTCTCAGTTCTATTTAGAATACATGGATGCATCAGCAGCAGGGCATCTTGCTCACAACTGAGAGGCCTACAGGAGTGCTGTTTGGGAGGCAAAGTTCTGCAAGGGACATGCAGATGAATGAATGAATGAATGAATTTAGAATACTTCTATGATCTGTGCAGTGCACAGGTATTGATGAGAAAGGCCACTTTCCCGTTTTCACATAATACTGATACATTTTTGAAAAACAATAATAGCTAAAAACACATGCAAAATTTTAAGAAATCACCAAAAGAGTATTATTTTCAAATATGCCTGGATGAAAGTTTACCTTATAGCATAGGTGGATAAAAGGTTGATATAGTACATGCTTGAATAAAAAATTACTATGTAGCACATGTCTGGCTGAAAATTTACCATATAGCACATGCTGGGATGAAAGTTTACCTAATAGCACATGCAGTGTTGGTTGTAGTTGTCATTCATTCTTTTAACATACCCTACCCTGGACATCTTAATTGTCCATGGCTATATTTTGGCATGACTTGTATAACCATAGCAGTTTACAACATTTTGACCTGGTTAATTTTCCTGGTATGGTAGATAATACAACTTGTGAACTGCTTTCTCTTCCACTATGAGGACCCCATCCTGGAACCATGCACCAAACCCTGACAAACAGTGGTTACTTCGAAATGTCTATCCCATGATGCCACAGCACAAGATCTTCACTGATCTGTTACAGAGGCGTCGGCTGCAGACCTTACAGTCTGTTGATGATTTAGTTGAAAGTGTAAGTATGACAAACTGTTTATTTTGCTTTATAAATTTCATATCATAAAAATAATTATTTGTGGCTGATTGTTAAAATTTTACCTAAACACTTACCTGAGGATATGTATTACATTTTTGTTAAAATTTTACTTAAACAATTACCCTAGGATGTATATTATATTTTTGTTAAAATTTTACCTAAACATTTACCTGAGCATGTGTATTACATTTTATTGTCACTACAGTAAGTATATGTGGCCTGGTTGGCTAAGTGGTTAGGCACTTGATCTACTTATTCGGTGGTATCAGGGTCAAGTCTCAGCAGTGGGATTTTTTTTTTCTGGTACCACTGGACATGATAATTTAGAGAAGACCATCCTGGAAGGTACATGATGGGAAAAAGAAAGAGAGGAAGGCCAAGGTGAAGATGGCTGCAAGACATCATTGATAATCTCCAAATGGATGCATCAGCAGCAGGGCATCTTGCTTACAACCGAGAGGCCTACTGGAGAGCTGTTAGGGAGGCAAAGTTCCACAAGGGACATGCAAATGACTGACAGACTGGACTAAAAAATGCCCCTGGGTCAATCCAGCCTCTAGAAATGGGTACCATAGAAATCTGACAAGATAAACGTGGCCTGGCTTGATACTGACCTCATCACACTTTCATGTGTCAAAGATCTTGGAAATATTCACTTGATAGAATATCAGCAGTATGTCAAAATGATATGGAAGTGGAGATTTTACCTTTACCTATAGTTAGTATATGCTTCATTTCAAGTTCCATGCCCCGTGGCATAGGCAATCATTTCTCTCCACAATTCCCTATCTTTAGACTTGATTATGAGATATGCCAGTGACTTTCTTCCTAGCCACACTGACAGCCCATCCTTTTGACGTCTCTCTCTGTCTTCCTCTGTCTCTTCTTCCTTCAATTTTTCCAGTTGCCACAGTGTGTTACAATTTTCCTATTCTTAGGAAATGTCCTATAAATCTTGCTTGTCTGCCTCTGATCTTTGCTACAATTCACTTTTTAACTCCAGCCTCTCTTAAGACTTCTTCATTGGTTTTCTTGGCTGTCCATGGTACCTTCAACATCCTTCTTATAAACCACATTTCCATGGCCTCCATTTCTCATTGTACTGTCTTATTCATAGACCATGCTTCACACCCATAAAACAAAATTGGCTCGATGTAACATTTAAATACTCAGAATCTTGTTTCCATTGATATGGATCTGTTGCACAAGTTGTGTCTCATTGTCTGGAATGCTGACTTAGGGATATTTAATAACTGTGTAACTGTAAGACCTGAAATATGGAGAGATCTGGTCATTTGTTCTTATTGTTGTTGTTGTTGTTGTTGTTGTTATTCTTCTTCTGCATTCGAGGTTGTTGGTCACATCAGATTCTGATCCTTGTCGACATGGCACAGCCTGCAGTCCTCTCCAGACCCTGATGGGATTGTTGTATCTTCTTGGATCTGCAGGTAGAAAGTTCATATCTGCTATGTCAGCTGAAAACTACTTCTTGTGTCATGTATAACAGGGACTGGGCTGTGGTGGGTAGTTTGCAGACCTAGACTGAGCTCTAAAGGGCAAGCTTCTCACCACATACCACCACCATAGGACAATGCAAGCCCTGATCCACTGCTAGAAGTATCAGCAGAAAGGTGGGACAGAGTCATAGCCAGTTCAGGTTCACAGGCCCAGATAACCAAGTCATTGCACTAACATGGTCATCTTTTTGCTTACATTCATTTGTTTACTACAGCAACAGGACAGTCAGATTCTGTTCAACTGCTCTGTAGAGAGATGAATGACTTTGTTTGTTGTCTCTTTTCCAGGTTGTCGAAGAACTCAGTATGTTAGGAGAGCTGGACAACACATACATTGTGTACACTTCTGATCATGGATACCACTTGGGTCAGTTTGGCCTGATCAAGGGCAAGGCCATGCCCTTTGATTTTGATACTCGAGTTCCTCTTATAATTAGAGGGCCTGGTATTCAGCCAGGTACTATGTAAGTATAGTGGAAGTATCCTTTTCTGTGACTTTCAGCAGCTGATTGTCAGTCAGTGTTGATTTATCCACTGATAAGTCAGTGTTTGAATATTAGTCATGATTAATTTTACCAGTGTTTAAATGTCAGCCAGTGTAAAGTTCATCAGTGTTTTAATATGAGTTAATGTGAGGATTTGAATATTAGCCATTTTTAAGTTTGTCAGTGTCTGAATATCAGCCAGAGTTGATTTTGTACATGTCTGAATAGCAAACACTTGTTGACTTTTTTTTTTTTTTTTGGGATATTTCATGTAAACCCAATGTTGATATTTCATTTTGTTGTTTTAGAGTTGTAGTAAAAAGTAAAGTAAAGATAGTCCCATAGCAAATGCCGTAGGGGGTGAAGCGTTAGAGACCTCATTATGCTGGGTCATCAGCGTATGAGGTAGGGTGACCAGTTCCTTTCCTCGCTGCCTTTACTTCCCAGATTTTCTCTGGTACCCATTTTACGAGGCTGGGTCGACCTCGGGGCCGTATTGGTCGGAAAAAAAATCCCGCTCAGCTGGGGATCCGAACCCTTGACCATTTGGTTGCTAGAGTTGTAGTAACTGTTGTTTTATTTGAATCAGTTTTTTTTTTTTCATTATGATGTCATTATAATGATGACATTTGTGTTTGTCTTCAGCATCTCAAACATTGTTTCAAATGTTGACATTGCTGCCACACTCATTGACATGGCTGAGGAGGATGTTCCTGAGCACATGGATGGGGACTCCTTGATGAGGTTAATCAGAGCTGCTAAAGATCAGACCAAGTAAGTTGTCTGTTCTTGTTTCTATGCTGTTTTTTTTACACTTCTTTAGATTTTGTTTCAAAGATAAAAATCAACTCTCTGAAGGAATTTGGTATGCTAAGAATGAAACTTGAAGTTAAAACAAAAATTTGACCGGTTTCTGATCAACTAGTTTTTTTTAGTGGGTTTTTTTTTTTTTCTGGTTTATTGTAGGTCATGCATACTTACTTGGAAAGGGCAGGACAAGAACCTATGAAGCTACAAATCATGTCTAGGAAACTGAGGTGGATTGGCCACACTCTGAGAAAACCTGACATCAGCATAGCAAAACAGGCACTGACATGGAATCCTCAGAGGAAATAGAAAACGAGGAAGATCTAGACTTACTTGGAGAATGGAAATTATGGCAGTTCTCAGAGACAAGGGATACCAATGGAAGGAAGCAGAGAATAATTCCAAGAACAGGGATGACTGGAGAGCCTTTATCCATGGCCCATGCTCTCAAGGGAGTGAAAGGCAATGATGGTGATGATGATGATAATGATGATGATGATGCGTACTTACTCTAGAGATTCAAAGTTCTCTGTTTTTGTTTTTGGTAACAATTACAGTTCTCTATAGAATCTATCCTATATTCTGAATGAGTGATAAAGCAACAGATACTGAAGAAATGGATCCAGCTGTGATTCTTCAACATGGCAGAGAAATTCTAGTGCTCATCTGAAAGTGGCAAAATGTGTGTATCTGGAAGCACATCTGCATGTAGAAAACATGAAGTGCTCACATGGATGTGTGAAGTCATTTTAAAGAATAAGAAACTTTAAAATTTGTGAAATAAAATGGAAAATAGTCCATTTTTATATATATATATATATTTTTAGTTTTAATTTCATCATCATCTCATGCCATTATCCCCATGGAATGTTGGCTGCAATGAATCCAGTCTGCTCTGTTTCTTGCCTTTGTAGTGCACTCATCCAATCTGTTTCTTGTCCATCTATGTTGATGTTGTCCACCCATCTATGTCGCTGTCATCCTCTTGTTCTCTTCCCTTCAGTCTTGCCCTCAAGAAGTTTTAAAATAAATCATTTATTTAAAAAAAAAAGAATCCACAGTCCTAGGCAAGAAACCATTCATTTATCACTTCCTGTGCGAACGCTGATAGGATTATGGTTCTTGGAGAAGGAATGGTTTACAATCTATACTATCTTATTTCAGTGTTGACAAAGCAGGATTTGTTACCACCAAAAAACCTTGGAGAGACACAATTCTGTTTGAGCGAGGGTGAGTGGTTTTTAAACATTTTGCAAGCACATTATAAACTGGCAGCAACTTTCTTCTCCTATTAGTTATGTAATTGACGGGGGGGGGGGGGGGGGGGGGGGAAATAGCAGTTTTGATTATATGATATTTTTTAAGATCTACTAAATTTACCATCTTTTATGATTCACATCTACATGTGGAACAGAAAAGAGTGTTTTCCACAGTCTAAGCTTTAAACTTTCACTGTGTGTAGTAAGAAGATCATGCCTTAGAGGCACATAGGGGATATGGTGCTAGTGCCTATATTTTCCTTGACCTGTCAGCACACTAGAGGGTGATATGGTCAGTATCACACCTGGATGCCTTTCCTTCCCCAACTCCAGAATAAGTCAGGTATCCATCATTTCTACATTTTGGGGGGGGGGGGGGGGGGTGGGGGGGGGTGTGGTGACTGACACCCCTACAGTCAGATTTGAACCACCAACCTTCACCATGAGAGACTAGTGCACTAACCACTTCACCACTCTGATGGCCATTTAGAAGTATGTATACATACACCACACACACACATATATATACATGCATATATATATATATGCATATATATATGCATATATACATATATTGAATATATGAAGAATGTTGCAAATCCCCTGGACAGCAAAAATAACTAATGAAGAATGTATGAGAAGAGCTGGAGAGACAAAAAAACCTTGTCAAAAAGATAAGAGAGAGACAATGTACTTTCATAGGACATGCAGTGAGAAGAGGGGGCTTTGAAAATATTATAACAACAGGAAAAATAGAAGGAAGAAGATCAAGAGGAAGACCAAGAGAAATGATACTGGACAGTCTGATGGGATGGTGTGAGAGGAGATCACTAAGTGAGCTGATGGCCTGCATGAAGAATCGTGTACTCTGAAGAAGCATAATAGCCAACGCCAGTCGGCACGGCACCTGATGATGGTAATACAAATGTATATATGTAAAACAACATAGAATTATTTTGACATAGATAGTTTTTTTTTTCTCCCTATAGAAAGTTGACAGAAAAGGCAATGAAACAGAGGATGAGGACTGAAAGGGACATGATCAAACTCAGCCCAGCCACAGCAACCAAAGGCATGCACTTCTATATTCCTTCCAGAGTAAGAAAACTGGCAGCAGAGTGCTCCAAGCAAGAGCTTCAGTTTCCATGCAAACCTCTACAGGTTGGAGCTTAATTTTTCATGTGTTCTTGTGGAAGTATAACTGACATCAGACAAAGTGGCAGGGATTAAAGAGCTGAAATAGTTTACTTTTCAGATGATCAGATCGCCTGGGAACAACTGTGTTAAGAACAAACTTAGCATAGTCTTTGTGAGACAGGGAACATAGATCTGTTTGCTTAGAAACTCTGATACTACTTCTGTAGTCCAAAAACCTGTAGCAATCAACACTAATTGTAATTGTTATTTTTGTAAAATGTAATGTCAGGATGGTGGACGGATGGGGACATGGAGATTGCTGGCAGGGATAAGGAAAACATGGTGTGAAACCAATGAATGCAGGGTGTGACAAGCCTATGGGTCTTTACAACAATGGCTATCAGAATGATGTAAACAAAACATAACCAACAGATTATAGGTGGCAGGGAATGGATATCACTGAGACACTCATCGGATTCCTCATTAAACAGTCGGAGTGTCTCTGTGGAACCGTCTCAAAGCCGCGTGGCCAGCTAGCGTTGCATGCTGGATCTGACGTAAAGGGGCTTAAGTACAGCCACCAGAGGCTGGAAAACAAAGTTTTAAGCCTGCACCACTGTCTTCATGGCAGTCCAAGCAAGACCACAGTCTGCCCTAGCAAGGAAAGGTGCTGAAGTCGGAGGCACCCAGCAAGAAGGCGCGTCACAGAAGTCAAGATACAACCATTATCGCCAGTGTGCATATGAAGAAAAAGAAGAAGAAGAAGAAGATGATCAGAGAAGCTCAGTGGTTATTTCTCTCTCATTGCCCAAAAGTTTTGCCTGTCTTTAATGTGCTGTACTAGGTTACTTAGAGATATATCTGTTTATTTAATTCTGTTTCTTAACTCTGAGAGTGAGGAAATCATTGGCATGTAATGGGGGGGGGGAAATGTACTAGCCCTGTTGTGCTGTGCAGGCACTTAGGGGATATGGTGTTAGTGTCTATACTTTCCTTGACCTGTCGGCACACTAGAGGGTGATGTGGTCAGCGTCACACCTGGCAGCCTTTCCTACCCCAGCTACCCCTGGCCAGATTTCAACACCTGGCCTTCACCGTGAGAGGTGGATGCACTAAACCATTTTATCACTCGGGCATCCAAAGATGCAGTGCTCAGGTTGAATGAGATAGTGAATCAAAGCTTACTAAGCCCCTACTCCATCTCCTAGTAGTGCACTTACAGACAGACAATAGATAGTGAATCAAAGTTTACCAAGGCCCCTAATCCATCTCCTAGTAGTGCACTTGCAAATAGACAGCAAAGCTTACCAGACCCCTAATCCATCTCCTAGCAGTGCCCTTGCAAATAGATGGCAAAGCTTACCAGACCCCTAATCCATCTCCTAGTAGTGCACTTGCAAATAGACAGCAAAGCTTACCAGACCCCTAATCCATCTCCTAGTAGTGCCCTTGCAGACAGACAGTAGTCTGGTCAAGTGAATAGGACTGCAATGAAAAGGCAAATCCAGTCCTAAAAATACACAAAGTCAAAGTTGGATTTGTTGAACCATCAAGTGTATAAATGGTGACACAATGCAATCATGCCCTTGTGAAGAAAAATGCGAAAGAAAAAGAGGAATTGGCATGCAATAAACATATTTTTTTCATGTCTAAAAGAATTCATTTTAGTTTATGAATTCATTGCCTTCAATTAGATGTTAGTGAACCATCTTTGAATCAGTGATCAATGGTATGTTGTTTGTTTGGTTTTTTTTTTCAAATCTTAAACACGAGCTTACTCTGTATGATGTCATTTTAATTTCTTTACTTACATCTTACATCCTTCCTGTGCCACTAAACATCACATAGGGCTTGCATAGCTGTTCGTCAAGTTTCCTGTTCTCGACGAGTTTTCATCAAGGGATGTTCATTCATTCATTTGCATGTCCCTTGTGGAACTTTGCCTCCCTAACAGCACTCCTGTAGGCCTCTCAGTTGTGAACAAGATGGCCTGCTGCTGATGCATCCACGAGGGATGTTACGGCCACTAAACTGGCTTCTCTTAGCAATGTCCTCTTTAGAGTTTCACGTGTTCGACCTCTTTTTCTTTGGCCTGTTGTGCTCCACTTGATAATTTGTTTTGGTATTATCTGATTGTTTCTTCTCATCATGTGACCTACATATGTCCATCTTCTTTTTCTAATTCCCCATGAGACAGGTTGTTGTTCGCTCATCTGTCTTATCTCTGTGTTGTTCTTTAATTTGTTCCACTTTATACCAAGTATTTTCCTTAGGCATTTGTTTTCAAAAGGGTCTGATTTCCTGTCTATTTCATTAGTTCATTTCCAGCTTTTGCATGCATAAATGAGGGTGGATATCACATTTGAATTGAATAATCTTAACTTGATTTTTGTGCTTATAACTTTTGAATTCCATATGTTCTCAAGATTTTTGAAGGACAATGCTGCTTTTGCAATTCTAATTCTAACTTTATTTCTGGTGTCACCATCCTAGTCTATGTAGCTGCCAGGGTATGCAAATTGGTTATACTTCATCAACAGCTGTTCCTTCTATGTATATTTTTCCTTCTTGATTAATGAGAAGTTTCATTATTTTTGTTTTGTCTTTGTTAATTTCAAGACCTATTTTGCTAGCCAAGAAGACAGGGAATCTGTTTTTTACTGCATCGATTTCACAGTGTCACTGATAAGAGTTATGTCATCTGCAAAATCAAGATCTTCTATTTGGGTCCCATGTATCCAATCAATGCTGGTTTTACCTGTACAGCATCTTTTCATTTTTGGCAATTCCAAAAAGCAGTGGAGATAATATACATCCTTGTTTCACCTCTGTTTCAGTCTGAAACCATTCGCTCATCCCTTCTTCTGTGTTGACTGCACAAACATATCCATTGTAGAGGTCACTAATGATGCTGACAATTTTAGATGGCATTTCATATAGTCTTAAAATTCTCCACAATGAATCTCTGTGTATGCTATCAAATGCTTTTTTAAAGTCTATGAAGTTCAGGATTAATGATTTCTATTTTTCAATATGTTCTTCAAGTATTATTCTTAGAGTAAAGATCTGATTGAGACAGCTTCTCCCTTTTTGAAATCCTGCCTGTTCTTCTCTCATTTCTGTATCCATTACATCCTTAATTCTATTCAGAATCACTTTACAAAACACCTTTGACACAACTGATAGTAAGGTTACACCCCTCCAGTTATTGCAGTCACTGAGGTTGCCTTTTTGGGGTATTTTAACAATGATTCTTTGCTAAACAAGCTTTTTTAATTGTTATAAAATTGTAATTATTATTTTTATCTTTCAGTCCAGAATTCTCTCTTCTCTCCTTCTTTTTCTTCATACAGCACTATTTAAAGATTTTTTCAGCTGTTTTCAGTTTTCTTATAAAAATGTGACTTAATTTTATCATATGTTTGCACCATGTTGATCAATATGATTGCCATCATCATTGAAAACAATGTGAAGGTAAGATCTTCAGTGCAATCATCATTATATTCTCAATTCATTGTCATCAGCATTATTTTTTTTTTAATATCACAATAATCATGAACATCACCATCAAAGTCAGTAATCTTCATCCTGAGCCATCATCATTACCATCCTGTTCACCACTGCTTCCACTGCTACTTTCATAATCACCGCAGATGACCAGCATCAGCATACCGTGGTTCACAACTTTCATTTCAGAAATGGTACTGTACTGAGGAAAATGGCCATCAGAGGAGGCACAGGTGTCGTCACAGATCTGCCAGTGCCATCAAAGACAGCCTGCCCAGAGAAAACAATACGTGTCTGTGCCAAAAAGGCAAACCCAAGAGCCTGAGTAAAATGGAACAGAGGAGACAGCGCAGGTTTCTGAAAAAGCAGGGCCATCAACGTAGGTTTCCGTGCATGTCTAGATTGGTTGAGGCAGTGCTAATGTGACTGTGTGGGTGTTTACAACTGGAGAATCAGAGCTGACTGAATCTCTTTCCTTCCCATAGCACTTTGGAAAACATGTTGTTGTTGTAGTAGTTGGCCAGGAGGATGAAGATTTAAAACATTTCTTATGGTGGTGGTGCAGTAAAAGACAGTCAGAAGGCCACAACATAATGAAAAACAAGAACTAACCAGTATTTTGGCAGAATGCCTTTATCAGGGAAAACAAAATAATGACAACATACAAACAAAAAAAAAACACATCTTTTTGAGTCTGTCTTGGTTGAGCTGATCTACTTTCATTCAAAAGGCAGACTACAAAAGATGTGTTTTTTTTAAAAATTACATTTTATTCTTCTCAGAATCTTTTATTGTCATTTCTCTCCTTTCTTGGTTTTTATTAATATCGTGTAAACTGCACTACATACCTGTTTCTAAAAGTTTTAGAATAAAAATGCAACCGACATGAGTAACTAAGCAAGTAAGAAAACATTTACCTGTGATGTGTTGAAACTCGTACATTTATTCATTCACTACATGTTGTGCCGGACAGTGTTGGCGGACATGTTTCTTGATCTTGCGCAATTCTTGGTGTTTTCAGTTAACCCAAATGCTTCTCTTTTTTCCGAGCCACATGGTCAGACTGCTGAGATGTTTATCACTTGACCTCTCCACTTGGTCAGACTGCTGAGATGTTTATCACTTGACCTCTCCACTTGGTCAGACTGCTGAGATGTTTATCACTTGACTTCTCCACTTGGTCAGACTGCTGAGATGTTTATCACTTGACCTCTCTCTCTCTCCTCTTCTTTTTCTCTTGAATTTCCCTGTCATTATCACTTTGTATGAACAGTTTTATTATTTTGTTATATTGTAGATCAGAGTCATCTGTTCTGTCTATTTTCAGTCTCAAATTCTTGGTTACACAGAATAAGACGATCAAGCCAAGATAACAATACTCTCAGCATGTCTAGTCCTAGCAGAGGTTTCAGTAAGTAAAAGTTCTGCTGATTGTTTCATCCTGCAGAATCTGTTGGATAAAGCCGCCAAAGAAAGTGAACAGAAGGGCCTTACTTTGAACATCAAAAAGACAAAGACTATGGTTATATCTAAAGAAACAGAATCCACCATCATGCATTAAAAAATTAAACGGAACTATTCTAAAGCAGGTGCAGAAATTCAAATACCTTGGAGCAGTAATAACTTCAGATGGGAAATGCAGAACAGAAATTAAGAACAGAATAGGCCAAGCAAAGACTGCTTTTCAGAGAATGAGAAACATATGATGCAACACATCAATGAATGTTAGAAAACGAGTCCTAAAATGCTATATTGAACCTATCTTGTTATATGGAAGTGAATCATGGACAATAGGCAAGTCTGCACAAAAATCATTGGAAGCAGCAGAAATATGGTTTATTAGAAGAATGTTGTGAATCCCCTGGACAGCAAAAATAACTAATGAAGAATGTATGAGAAGAGCTGGAGAGACAAAAAAAATCTTGTAAAAAAAAATAAGAGAGAGACAATGTACTTTCATAGGACATGCAATGAGAAGAGGGGGCTTTGAAAATATTATAACAACAGGAAAAATAGAGAGAAGAAGATCAAGAGGGAGACCAAGAGAAATGATACTGGACAGTCTGACGGGATGGTGTGAGAGGAGATCACCAACTGAGCTGATGGCCTGCATGAAGGATCATGTACTCTAGAGAAGCATAATAGCCAATGCCAGTCGGCAAGGCACTTGATGATGATTGTTTCATATCACTTGGTATCCATTTCTCTCAGCAGTAAGGACACAGAGCACACTGACAGAAATATGAGTGCATTTATTTATTTGGATTTGATAATTTCCTTTCATTCTTTCTACATGACCCAGATGTCATAATCTCTTAGCTTTCGTGTGAATGAGTTTAGTGGTTCTTTGTACATTTTGTAACTGTGTTTTCCACTGTATTGGTAGTTGATAAAGGACTTACTTTTATGCATGTATAAAATAGGAAAAAAGTAGGAGCAGCTTTATTACTTAACGATTACAAAGTTGTGACGTTTCGGCGTGAGCCTTAAACATACAAAAACATACAGGACGAAGAAATAGAGAGAGGAGATAAACGTAACATCATCTTCTTCAATCATTATAGTACCTCTCCACTAAATCCACCCCTTCTTACTTTTCAAACTTCCTCACAGCATCACTCTGCAACCCCGCTTACTTTTCAAACTTCCTCACAGCATCACTCTGCAACCCCGCTATTTTCTCTGCAACCCCTCTTCTCTGCAACCCCTCTTCCCCAATCATCTGTTTGAATTTCTCCTAGCAAGGTCGGTATTGCATCACTCTCTCTCCCCTCCCCGGTTCCCCATTCACCACCCCCAGTTACAACCCACTGACCACATGTCACAGTTCTCTATTTAAACAGTCTCCACATCCCACCAGATCCATTCCTGACACACATCGTCGGACAAGCCACACCTTGCAATTTACAGCTAAGTACTCTTTTAACAAATTTTTTTTTTTTTTTTTAAAATAGTATTCATGTGAATCTATACTTTATCTCCTCTCTCTATTTCTTCGTCCTGTATGTTTTTGTATGATTAAGGCTCACACCGAAACGTCACAACTTTGTAATCGTTAAGTAATAAAGCTGCTCCTACTTTTTTCCTATTTTATACATTCTGGTATCACAGCTTTACTGCAGTGCTTCGTGTATAGTTGTATACTTATACACTAATTATTGTGTGTTACTTTTATGCAGGTGGTTTAGAATCTATGTTCAACCGTCGCTGCCGAATCCTGGCAAACCAGACTGTGCTTTGTGACCTTGACATTTACCAAAAAGCCTCTGAGTGGGAAAACCATAAGGAACGAATTGATGACATGATCAAGGAGTATCGCAAGGCACTGGAAGATTTGCGGGTATGCTTATAGGATACCAGTTATTTCAGTAGACTTTATATGTAATTATGTGTGTGTATGTATATATGCCATACCCTGATAAATAATCATTCTAACCACTGCATGGCTTCAACAGTGAAGAAGAGTTCAGTAATATGTACACTAAATTTTGTACATTAAATTTTGTACACTAAATTTCTTTCTTTCAGGATATACGCAGACACTTGAGGGAGCAGAAACCCATTGCTGTTGTAGAAGAAGATTACGATGATGCTAACAGCGAGGAGCAGGACAGCTTCACTGATACTAATGTAGATGTCTGCAGTTGTGATGAGGAAAATGCTAACACAGACATTAACTCAAGGTGAAAATACTCTCTTTTCTTGGATAAATTAGACTGCTTTTTGTAGTTCTTTTATGAAGGTGAAAATAATCCTTAGCTTTTCCCATCAACTCCTATCTTTTATCTATTTATATAAAGTTCTTGTGCCAGATTTTTTTATGACCTGCTGTGAAACCAATACTGAAATAACAGTTCAGTTTTAAAAAGAAGATGTCTTGTTTAAACCCAGTATACCTTATGAATCAAAATGGTGTTAGTTTCTGTGTGGAATATTTATAGTTCTGTAACTGAAATTATGCTATAAGAGGTCTTTATGGTTGTGAGTTAACTTCTGTTAAATAGAAATTTTTATTCCCCACAACTGCCAGTTTTATAAAGCAGCATGTTGCTATTGCAAAATACATAAGTTTTATCATTATTGTATGACAATTAATTATTGTAAATAGCACAAACAGTAAGATCACATTGTTTTACTAATCCCCAAAGAGCATATTCTGTAAAATACCACACACACACACACATTTTTGTATATAAGTATACTAAACTAAATATATAAATTCACGCAAAGTTGTGATAAGAAATAGTTAGATTCATTTGAAAAAAAAAGTTGAAGCAGCTTTATTCATGAATAGACCACACAGCGGTAATGTTTCGGTTGGAAAATAGAACGGAAATTAAGCCGAAGTGCTAAACTTTGTGCTGCTTCTGTAAAGCTGTTCCTGCCTGTAAATAAGTCTAATTATATGTTTTATAACAGTTTAGTTTTTTTTTTTTTAATGGTTCCTCCCATTCTCAAGTATTATTCATTCATTAGCAAGTCCCTCGAGGAACTTTGCCTCTCTAACAGCTCTCCTGTAGGCCTCTCAGTTGTAATCAAGATGCCCTGCTGCTGATGCATCCATTCGCAGATCATCAACAATATCTTGTTGCCATCTTCGCCTTGGTCTTCCTCTCTTTCTTTTTCCCTCAAGTATAAATGTTATAATAATTTTGCCAGTCCACAACTCAGAAGAAAAGGGAAGGGTATTTTAATTGAAAAGTCTATTGCAACATGTTAGCCCTTTAACTACATTTAACAGGTAAGTATTATTCTTTTACGAATTTTAATTGTGTAACAGACCAACAAAATTCAGGTATTTTATTAAATATAAACATTGTTTAGGGAAAAAAATCTATATGTAGTTTAAAGTCTCAATAAAATTTTGGATTTTAATGTAAAAAAAAAAAGACAAATTTTTATCTCAGGTTGCCTTAAGTGTTAGTTTAGAAAAAAAATGAGGCAAAGAATCTGGTAGTGAATATAATGACCTTATAATGTGAACATGGAACGTTTTCTAGATCAGTCGTTTGTGTTTGTCTGATAAAAAATTCCAAGGCTTAAAGCTAACACTGAAATGTTTTAACTGTAGAAAAATGGATGAGAGAGACCAGCAGCGTGAGAGCAGGTTAGAGATTCGAGAAAAGCGGCGGCAGCAGAGAAGGCTGCAGAAGCGCAAGAGAAATAACAATCACTGCAACACGGAAAACATGAACTGTTTCACTCATGACAACGATCACTGGAAAACTCCACCATACTGGCACTGTGGGTTTCATTTCTTTTTGTCTCCCCCCACAGTTTCTCTTTTCTAACCTTTTCCATGTGGCAGTCTGTGTTCAGTTTTTTATTTTTGTTCACACTTGGTCTTTTTAAAACTTATCACTGTAGCAACATTTGCTCAGCTTTTGTTCAGTTTGCTCATTGTAAACCTGTATCTACTAATAAAAGATAGATTAGAACTGCAGTAGAACTTGTTCTAGTAGAGTAGAGATAGTCAGAAGTGTGTGTCACAGACTGAAAAAAAGATCACCATACACCCCTTATACCTAATAGCTATTTTAGTTCATTTCTTTTTGTTCAATTTTCTAATTGTAAATCTATCTCAGCTATCTTAACATAGGTTAATTTTCTAATTGTAAATCTGTCTCAGCTGTCTTAACATAGATTAATTTTCTAATTGTAAATCTGTCTCAGCTTTCTTAACATAGATTAATTTCCTTATTATAAATCTGTCTCAGCTATCTCAACATAGGTTAATTTTCTAATTGTAAATCTGCCTCAGCTATCTCAACATAGGTTAATTTTCAAATTGTAAATCTGCCTCAGCTATCTCAACATAGGTTAATTTTCTAATTGTAAATCTGTCTCAGCTGTCTTAACATAGATTAATTTTCTAATTGTAAATCTGTCTCAGCTTTCTTAACATAGATTAATTTTCTTATTATAAATCTGTCTCAGCTATCTCAACATAGGTTAATTTTCTAATTGTAAATCTGTCTCAGCTATCTCAACATAGGTTAATTTTCTAATTGTAAATCTGTCTCAGCTATCTTAACATAGGTTAATTTTCTAATTGTAAATCTGTCTCAGCTGTCTTAACATAAGTTAATTTTATTATTATAAATCTGTCTCAGCTATCTCAACATAGGTTAATTTTCTAATTGTAAATCTGTCTCAGCTATTTTAACATAGGTTACGTTTTTGTGTCTGTGTTTGATAATTTAAGAACTTCTGTTTATTGGTGTTTATTCCATTTTATTCATATTTTGTCATTTTAAAGCTCTTTCCTTCTAAAACAATGAAATTACTAGTCACATTTTCTTCACTATCCTTCACCTGTCTTGTCTGGTTTCTATCAGTTTATCCTTTTTTGTTTTGTAAATATTTTGTCATAATATCATGTTTGCCTGCTTTCTGTTCTACATAAACCATTTACTTCTCCTGTCTTGATTTCAATATTGATTTGTTTTTTTTTCACAGTTATCTCCTACTTTGTATTTTCTGATTTATTTTTCAAACAGTTGTTGTCAGAATGTTTATATTCCTCTCTTTCTCCTCTCTAATCAGTTGTTGTTGTTACTAAATAATTTGAAAAGGTTATAGTTTCTTCAAAGAGTATTTTCAGTGAAGCTAACTTTGTTAAACAGCTCTTCCACCTTTTTGATGTCCCTTGTCTGCAGATGGCCCCTTCTGCTTCTGCTCAAATGCCAACAACAACACCTACTGGTGCCTGCGTACAATCAACCAGACCCATGATCTGCTGTACTGCGAGTTTATCACTACATTCCTCAGTTATCACAACCTCAAAACTGATCCGTTTCAGGTAAGCCTCCTCACCTGCCGCAGTCTCTTGTAGGCAGTTCATTTTGACAGGGAATTTTAAGTGCTTGTAAATTCTGAGTCTTTTTAGGTTATATTTCATGAAGCTTTTGATAGATGTGCATCTTTATAATATAGGCATGAATCTTTAGATGAACAATGAATATTAGTAGCTGTGAATGTTTGTACTTACTGAAGAATGACATTTAGCATTTATACTCATTGAAAGATGACTGTTAGTATCTATGAGTGTTTATACTGTTATCTTATATCTTATATCCTTCCTGTGCTGTTAAACGTCACATAGGGCTCGCAAAGTAGTTCGCCAATTTTTCCTGTCTTCGGCGACAGATATAGTGTTTATACTCAGTGAAAGATAACTGTTAGTAACTATGAGTGTTTATACTCAATGAAAGATTACTGTTAGTAACAATGAGTGTTTATACTCAGTGAAAGATGACTGTTAGTAACTACGAATGTTTATACTCAATGAAAGATGACTGTTAGTAACAATGAGTGTTTATAAGGGGGCAAAGACCCAGGCTGAATGAGATGGTGATCCACAGCCCATAGCTGATTGCTTGCCTCAGGTTTGGAGAACCATATCTGTACAAGATCCTGTTCTACCTCGCAGTAGTGCTCCCCTGGAAACAGATATAAGACTGGCAAAGTCAATAAAGGATCACATGGGAAGGTGAACTGTGTCAAAAAAAATACACCAAGCCATAGTGATGCCCAGTTGTAAGGTACATAGTGGTGGCATAATGCAACCAACACAACACCACTTTTGAATGCAAAGCCATGGAAGTGGAAAGTGTTCATTGAAAGATTAACAATATATATAATATATATAATATATATATATATATATATATATATATATATATATATATATATATATACCATATATATATATATATATCTGTGAAAGTAAAGACAAGAAGAAAAAAAGTTACCAGTAAAAAAAAAAGTCTCCATATCATCTCTTGTCTGGTCTTGTTCTGTATCATCTGCCTTGGCCTTGACCTGTTTTACTGTGTCATCCTCAGCTCAAGAACAGTGTGACAGAACTGAACTATGGCATTCTGCAGCAGCTACATGAGGAGCTGAAGAAGCTCAAGCAGTGCAGAGGCAGCAAAGACTGCACACTGTGGAGCGGGCAGAGTGGGTATCCAGGTTTAGCTGTGCACTTAGTGAGGAGGGTGGATGTCTAGTTTTTGTTCTGTATTATTGATCAGAGTGGGTTTCCAGTTTTGTTATGTATTAGCGATCAGAGTGGGTTTCCAGTTTTGTTATGTATTAGTGATCAGAGTGGGTTTCCAGTTTTGTTATGTATTGGTGATCAGAGCAGGTTTCCAGTTTTGTTATGTATTAGTGATTAGAGCGGTTTTCCATTTATTTTATGTATTAGCGATCAGAGTGGATTTCTAGTTTTGTTATGTATTAGTGATCAGAGTGGGTTTCCAGTCTTGTTATGTATTAGTGATCAGAGCAGGTTTCCAGTTTTGTTATGTATTAGTGATCAGAGTTAGTTTCCAGTTTTGTTATGTATTAGTGATCAGAGCAGGTTTCCAGTTTTGTTATGTATTAGTGATCAGAGCAGGTTTCCAGTTTTTGTGGATGTCTGAGTGGATATCACGTTTATAACATTTCTAACAGTGACAAAACATTGAGAACAAATTGGATTAGGAAAAAGCATTTGGAAAGATAAAGAAATCCAAAAGTTTATCAGAAGAAGCTGTGAAGAACTTTTACTTTGGAATGGATCAGTCATATTTTGTACATCATCATCATTATCATCATCATCATCATCATCATCAGTCCTCTGCACTCCAAATGGAGCATAAGGCATCAACAAAGGTTCTCCAACCAATCATGTCTTGAGCAAGCTGGAATACCTCAAACCAAGATTACCAAGACAACAAAAAAAAAAATAGGTAGACCTCAAAAGAAATAAAGAAGGCAAGATTCACCCAGTGGCACATGGGAACACATTTTTTAAAGAGAAACTTAGAGTACCAGAAAGATGAGATGGAACACTTACAGAAAACTCAAGATCTTTCCAGTCACAGGGTTACAATATCTACCTTAATGTATATTTGGCCTCAGCAGGGAATAATGATGATAATGATGGCATTCATTGTTACATATTTAGTCTTCTAGCAGTAAAAACATATTTTAAATATAACTGTACATGAAGAAATGTTAAGATGAATGAAAAGCAGTGAAAATCAAAGATGAATAAAACCCATATATATAAAAGATTAGTACATTCATTCATTCATTTGCATGTCCCTTGCAGAACTTTGCCTCCCAAACAGCACTCCTGTAGGCCTCTCGGTTGTGAGCAAGATGGCCTGCTGCTGATGCATCCATTTGCAGATTATCAATAATGTCTTGCAGCCATCTTCGCCTTGGTCTTCCTCTCTTTCTTTTTCCCATTATGTACTCTTCCAAGACGGTCTTCTCTAAATTATAATGACGTTTAATGCGTCCAAAATATTTAAGTTTTCTCTCCATAATCCTCTTTACTAGCCAGCCTTCTTCAATATTAAGTTCTTGTAGTATGGATATATTTGTTCTTTTTTGTGTCAATGATATTTGAAGAACTTTTCTGTAGCATTTACATTCAAAGGCATTTATGTGTTTCTCAGCTGTTTTGTTAAGTGTCCAGGTCTCACAGTCATATGTTGTGATGGGAAAGATGCATGCCCTTAAAAATCTTATTTCTGTGGTTCTGTCTGCTAGATTAGTACAGCCAGATACAAATATACTTAACCAGATAACCAATGAATATTGAAGATAATTATAGTCACTAAAAGATTTAAAAAATGAATGAGTAAAGCAATAAAAATCACAGATTAACACATAAGACTAAGAACACAAATATTAAGTAACATTACAAGAACAGAAATCTTTAAACCAAATGAGAATAACACTGCCACACAAGAATAAAGCACTGGTAAATCAAAGTTAGACATAGCAATATTTTAATATTGAATTATAGACATGATTGAATAAGAAGCCTGGAATAGATTAACAGCAGCTTCACACTGATGTTAAAACAGTGAAGTTTTTATCATTTCTTTTCAGGAAATCGCTTGCCACATGACCCAGACTGGCCAGGGTTGGCCAGCCTACAGCAGGTCAAGAATGGAAATAACTTTGAGGATTATGAAGATGAGGGTGATGAGCTTTATGATGAGGACTTTTTCAGTGACGGAAAAGATCATCTAGTGAACCTTAATTTAGAGTTATCTCCTGATTATGAGTAACGCCATTGAGATTATCAGAAACAAGGGCAACAATTGGACTTGAGAATAGTAGTCTTGGAGTTACTGTTTACTTTCTATGCAGAAAATGGTTGTTGATAAACATTCTCTCTCTCTCTCTCTCTCTCTCTTTCTCTCTCTTCCTCTCTCTTTCTCTCTCTTCCTCTGCCTCTGAACCTTAAGTGCCCAGGGCACATGGGGCTTCCGCAAGGGTTTTCCACAAATGCCTGTCCTTTGCCTTTTTTTCTGCTCTTGCCCAGGTGAGCCCTCTATTGCTCAACTTCCTCTCTGTTGTTCTTCTCCATGTGTCCTTTGGTCTGCCCTTATTTCTGTTCCCCTGTGATGTCCATCTTAGTGCTATTTTTGGTAGTGAGTCATCATGAGCATATGTCCCAACCATCGCCAGCATCTTTTCTCAATAACTGCTGTCAGTGGCTTCAGCTGCATTTCTGCCAATAAGATGTTATTTCTTATGGTGTTTGGCCAAAATGTTCTTCTAATTCTTTGTAAACATTTAGTCTGGAAAGAATTCAACTTGTTTTCTATAGTTTTGGTGATTTTCCAGCATTCACTTCCATAGAGTAGTACACTTAGAAATTTACTCTTAAATATCCTGATTTTCATCTTCGTGCTTAGTTTTTTAGATTTCCATATAGTCTGCAGCATTGCAAAAGCCTGGTTTGCTCTAGTAAGTGTTGATGTCTTCTGTGCTGTCTCCATCTTCTGCTACTCTACTGCCATGGTATACAAATTCATTAACCTCCTCGACTAACTTGTTATCTACTCTGAGTACATTTCTCTTGTTCACATTTTGCTTCATTAACTTTGTCTTTCCTACGTTTTAATCCTATATTGTATATGTACAAATATGCGGTCTGTGCATGATCATCCTTTCCTAAATCCTGCCCGCTCTTTCCAAAGTTTTCCCTCAAGTGTTGATACGGTTCTGTTGATGATTATACAGAAGAATACAAGTACTTTACTTGTGAGTGGCGGGAGGGTAATACCTCTCTAGTTCCCACAATCTCAGAGGTCACCCTTCTTTGGTAGTTTTACTATCAGGCCAGTTTTCCACTCTTCTGGAGCTTTTTCTAGATCCCAAATTTGTTGTAGAGAGTTGTTTTGATGTTTCTGTTTCTTCTGCATTCAACATCTCAGCAGTCACTTCATCTTCACCTGGTGCCCTGTCTGATTTTAACTTCTTTATTGCCTCCTTTACTTCACTTGTTATTATTGGTCGTGTATTGATGTTTAGTTCCATTTTTGCTTCAGGTATGTCTATTGTTTGTGCTGCTTGTGTTCTGTTTAGTAGGGTGTTAAAGTGTTCCCTCCATCTTTCAATTTTTTCTCTTTCTCCACTGATCTGTTGTCCCTTTTGTGTCCTTACTGCACTCTCACATCTTGTGCTGAAGGTACCTGTCATCTGCTTTGTGATTTTGTATATGGTTTTCATGTCATTTGCATATGCTGTTTTCTCTGCTGCTTCTACTAAGTTGTCATAGTACTGACGTTTATCTTGACGGCATGATTCCTTCACTTCTTTATCTTTTTTATGCATAATTAAGACTGTTCTTTCAGCCTTTGTGTTTTTGTGCTCGGTAATTTTCTCTTAATTTCCTTTCTTTGCCCTGTATTTTCCCTTTTATCCAGTTCTATTTTCTCCTTTTCAGATATCCCAGCACCTCTTTTGCTGTTTCCTGTTGCATTTCATTGAACTCTAGTATGGACATTTCTGCTTTGTCTTGTGGGACACTGAAGCAATTCTTAAGTACTGTCAAGAATTAATTTCTTGTTTGCTGGTCTTTCAGTTTTGTTATATCAAAGCGTGGGTTTCTGTGTTCTCCGATTTTTGCTTTCCTTAATTTTAGTCTTATTTTTGTTACCAGAAGATTGTGATCACTTCCTACATCTGCTCCTTTCCTTGCTCTCACATCTTGTAGTGACCATTTCCTCTTGTTGTTTATCAGTATGTGATGAATTTGGCTTTCTGTAGTTTTGTCTGGTGACCTCCAAGTCAGTTTATGGATGTTTTTATGTTGATTATGTTAATTGTCCCTCCGTTTGTCATTATGTTTTCTTTGCAGAACCTATACAGTCTTTCTCCATTTTCATTTATTTCTCCGATTCCTTCTCTTCCCATAATTTGTCTTCTATCTTCATTTCCCTCACCTACTTTTGCATTGAGGTCATCCAAGATGAGTGTTGATACACATTTTAGTGTGAATATTGTGGATATATACAGTCTGTGTTAGCATTTTTTGTGATTTGGATTGTTGTTGGGGATTTGTTCATAGATATTTATTGCTTTTTGTGTTTTTGATTGTCATGAATATGTTTTTGACATTGATAATTAGCATCATCATCATGTATCATACTTGGAAGTGTTGGCAGTTACACTGCTCTGTTTTATATGGCTCTTGGCATTTCTGATCAGATTTTTTTCCATTTCCATCTTTTCAGATGTTGTTCTCTCAGCCTCCCACTGTTTCTTGTTCCACTGAGTTTTCCTGTGATTGTCAGGTTCTGTAACTCTGTTTTCCCATGACATGTTCAGATCATTTTTTTTTTTTTAAGGTAGTACATTTTGTAAACCAGTGCAAAATATTTCTCTTCCCCCTCACCATTATATGTTTTTATCCATTATGGGCCCCCAAAGCCCTCTGGGCCCACCATTGAAACAGGGAAAACATCTGGGCCCTGGAGAAATGCACTGCCTGAATCCATCTTTCATAGGGTATCCTTGTTTCTGATGCATTGCAGCTTCTCAGTGAATTTATTCATTTTTTAAAAGATGTTTGTTGTATTAGCTTACAGATATCATTAATGTTCACTTACAGCTGTGCTGTTTGTTCAAGTTCTTGTGTCTAGACTTTGTGCATGTATAATGTTCACATGTCATGTATCATGTTGTCATATAGTGTTTCTACATTTTGCGATTTTCATGCCATTTATGAGTCAAGTAGCAGTACTTGTTCATATATGGTGTTTCAAAGGTCATATTTCAACACTTTAGTAACATACAGAAAGTCATAAGTTTAGCAAGTTTTTCATACCATCTGGTTGTTTTTGTTCACAAAGTTTTCACTGCATTATATTTTAATGTATTTCTGTGCATGAAATGTTTACCGTTTGTTCATTTATCATGTATGTTGTGTCGGTTCATTTTTCAGGTGTCAGACATTATATGTTAACAGTCTTTAGGATATCAAATGTGAATGTCGTTCTTTACTCCATATCTTAACATTTATTTTTGAGTAAATTATTATTTGTTAACACTTTATTCAGAAAATTTCATATATATACATATATATAAATATGGACACTAACACCATATCCCTGTGTACCTCTAAGGCATGAGAGGATTACCGTTACCTTTTTTTTACATATATATAATTTTTGCGCCATTAAAAGACACCAACTGCGGAGAATGGAGAGCTAGAAAGAACATTGAATGGAACAGTTTATTAAAATACCAATATAAATGTCTTCAAACTGAACAGATTACACTGGTTGGGCCATAGAGAAAGAATGAAAGAGAACAGACAAATACAAATTATGTATGTACAAGAGATGAGGAAAACAAGACCAAGGGGTAGATCAAGACAGAGATGGAAAGACAACATAGAAGAGGATATAAAAGAAATTGGTGTCACCAACTGGAGAGAGAAGATTAGGAATAGAGAGGAATGGAGGTGAACTTTATCTGCAGCAGTGAACCTTAAGTTCCCAGGGCACATGGGGCTTCCGCAAGGTTTTTCCACAAATGCCTGTCCTTTGCCTTTTTTTCCGCTCTTGCCCAGGTGAACCCTCTATTGCTCAATATCCTCTCTATTGTTCTTCTCCATGTCTCCTTTAGTTTTTCCTTACTTCTTTTCCCCTATGGTGTCCATCTTAGTGTTATCTTTGTTAGTGAGTTGTCAGTCATTCGGAGCACGTCCCAACCATTGCCAGCATCTTTCCTCAGTAATTACTGTCGGTGACTTAATCTGCATTTCTGCCAACAAGATGTTATTTCTTATGGTGTTTAATCAAAATATTCTTCTAATTCTTCATAAACATTTAGTCTGTAAAGAATTCAGCTTGTTTTCTATAATTTTGGTGATTTTCCAGCATTTACTTCCATAAAGTAGTACAATTAGAATATTACTCTTAAATATCCTGATTTTCGTCTTCATGCTTAGTTTTTTAGATTTCCATATAGTCTGCAGCATTGCAAAAGCCTGGTTTCCTTTAGTAAGTGTGCTGTTGATGTCCACTGTGCTGTCTCCATTTCTACTACTCTGCTGCCAAGGTATACAAATTCATTGACCTCCTCCACTAACTTGCTATCTACTCTGAGTACATTTCTATTGTTCATGTCTTGCTTCATTAACTTTGTCTTTCCTATGTTGATCTTTAGTCCTATGGGGTTTGCATTCTGAGTTAGGTTGTTTATATTATCTTGCATATCTTTGTGGCTGCTTGATAGTAGACAAATGTTGTGGGCAAAGTCAAAGTCCTCTAGCACTGTATCGAGGATCCATTGTAATCCTCTGCATTTGTCTGATGTTGCCTCCTTCATCAACCAGTCTATTGCCAAGATAAATAATGTTGGAGATAGTACACATCCCTGTTTCACTCCTGTTTGTACTCTAAAGCTGCTGGAGGTATGTTCTCTGCAGATCACTTTGCACTGAAAACCCTTGTATAGGCCTTTGATGACATTTACTATCTTATGGGGGAGGCCATGCCATCTTAGAATTTTCCACAGTGCATCTCTGTTGACACTATCAAAGGCTTTCACAAAGTCTATAAACAATGCATATGTTCTGCTACGCCACTCATTTGCCTGTTCTAATATTTAAGTACAAATATATGGTCTATGCATGATCTTCCTTTCCTAAATCCTGCCTGCTCTTTCCAAAGTTTTCCCTCAAGTGCTGGTACAATTCTGTTGATGATTATTCTGCAAAATACTTTACTGGTGAGTGGCAGGAGGGTGATGCCTCTCCAGTTCCCGCAATCTCAGAGGTCACCCTTCTTTGGCAGTTTTACTATAAGGCCAGTTTTCCACTCTTCTGGAGCTTTTTCTAGATCCCAAATTTGTTGTAGCATCCGGCAGAGTTGTTTTGGTGTTTCTGTTTCTTCTGCGTTCAACATCTCAGCAGTCACTTCATCTTCATCTGGTGCCCTGTCTAATTTTAGCTTCTTTATTGCCTTCTTCACTTATTGTTACCGGTCCTGTATTGATGTTTTCACTTCCAGGTGATGTACAAGATGGCGAGAGCTTTTTAACGCTCTCACCGGCATACTTGCATATGAGTCTTCTGCGTCGCTATACATTGTAAAACAGGAGTTGGGCATGAGGCCAACAACTTCATCTTGAGACCCATCTAGAGGCAATTCTAGATGGGGAATAACCCTGCCGTTATGGAATCTTACAACAGTTGTAACTAAACATCAAGGTCACCAATTCTGCATGTCGTTGACAACGATTGAAAATTCATCGCCCCCAAATGCATAGTTAAGAGAAGCCAGTTTAATGGGCATAACATCCCTTGATGAAGTTGAAAGACTCGCTGAGAACAGGAAAACTTGGCAAACAACTATGCGAGCCCTATGTGATGTTTAATGGCATGGGAAGGATGTAAGATGTAAGATTGATGTTTAACTCTGTTTTTGCTTCAGGTATGTCCATTGTTTGTGCTGCTTGTGTTCTGTTTAGTAGGGTGTTAAAGTGTTCCCTCCATCTTTCAATTTTTTCTCTTTCTCCATTGATCAGTTGTCCCATATGTGTCCTTATTGCACTCTCACATCTTGTGGTGATGTTACCTGTCATCTACTTTGTGATTTTGTATATGGTTTTCATGTCATTTGCATATGCTGCTTTCTCTGCTGCTTCTGCTAAGTTGTCATAGTATTGATGTTTATCTTGGCGGCATGATTCTTTCACTTCTTTGTCTTTTTGTGTGTAATTAAGACTGTTCTTTTACCCTTTGTGATTTGATTCTCAGTAATTTTTTTCTTCATTTCCTTCCTTTGCTTATCCAGTCATCTTTTCTCCTTTTCTGATATCCCAGCACCTCTTTACTGTTTCCTGTTGCGTTTCATTGAACTTTAGTATGGATATTTCTGTTTTGTATGGTAGGACACTGAAGCAGTTCTTAAGTACTATCAAGAATTAATTTCTTGTTTGCTGGTCTTTCATTTTTGCTGTATCAAAATGTGACTTTCTGTGTTCTCTGGTTTCTGCTTTCCTTAAGTTTAGCTTTATTTTAGCTAATAGAAGGTTGTGATCACTTCCTACATCTGCTCTTTTCCTTGCTCTCACATCTTGTAGTGACCGTTTCCACTTGTTGTTTATTAGTATGTGATCAATTTGGTTTTCAGTGGTTTTATCTGAGGACCTCCAAGTCACCTTATGGATGTTTTTATGTTGGAAAATTGTCCCTCCAATGGTCATCAAGTTTTCTTTACAGAAACTGCACAGTCTTTCTCAATTTTTATTTATTTCTCCAATTCCTTCTCTTCCAGTGATTCATCTTCTATTTTCATTTCCCTCACATACTTTTGCATTGAAGTCACCCAAGATGAGTAGCATATCATGCTTGGGTATTGTTTCTACTGTGGCTTGGTGGCTGTTGTAAAAATCTTCTTTTAATTCCTCTTCAGCTGGTTCTGTTGGTGCATAACAAACTATAATAGACAGGTTCATGAATTTTGAGTTGAAGAAGAATACATATATATATATATATATATATATATATATATATTCACTCATTCATTTGCATGTCCCTTGCAGAACTTTGCCTCCTTAACAGCACTCCTGTAGGCCTCTCAGTTGTAAGCAAGATGGCCTGCTGCTGATGCATCCATTTGCAGATCATCAATGATGTCTTGCAGCCAACTTCGCCTTGGTCTTCCTCTTTTTTCTTTTTCCTGTTATGTACCTTTCCAATATGGTCTTCTCTAGATTATCATATGTTTAATATGTCCAAAATATTTAAATTTTCTCTGTTTAATTCTCTTTACTAATCAGCCTTCTTCAATATTAAGTTCTTGTAGTATGGATATATTTGTTCTTTTTTGTGTCCATGATATTTGAAGAACTCTTCTGTAGCATTTACATTCAAAGGCATTTATGTATTTCTCAGCTGTTTTGTTAAGTATCCAGGTCTCACGGGCATATGTTGCGATAGGGAAGATGCATGCCCTTAAAAATCGTATTTTGGTGGTTCTGTCTGTTCCTCCCCACAGCTTCTTTATTTGTTTTACTTTCTGAAGAGCGATAGATGTCCTCTTTTTAATTTCCCTCATTGTATCTCCATTATTAGTTAGTAATGATCCAAGATATTCAAAACTCTCCACTTCTTCCAATTTTTCCTCATTGATACATATTTCAGTTGCCTTGTTTGTTTTGTCAGTTGTCATCAATTTAATTTTCTTCACATTTAGATAGAGGTTTTGCTCTTCACTGTTCTTACGGGCTGACATAATATATATATATATATATATATATAAATAAATAGAGAGAGAGAGAGCATGCCATGTCTTTGTCAGTTGTATTAAAGCTATTGGCTATTACTTTTTAATATTTATACATCATTTTATGTGCCATGTTGTTATCATGTTTCTATTGTCTTGTGCTGATACTAATGGTTATTATCATTATTGTATTGTCTTGTGCTGACACTAATGACTATTGTCATGTTTGTATTATTGTCTTTTGCTGACTCTAATGGTTATCATGTTTGTACTTCCTTGTATTTAACACTTTTATCAGTGCACGCTACCACATTTTAAACATCACATAACACAAGGATTATGAAACTAACAATCTCAAGAACTAGTTGTGAAATTTGTGTGTGTGTGTGTCCCTTTTATTTTTAAATAACCCCAAGTTCTGGTGGATTTAGTAAGAAGCCCAATTTTGTAGCTCAGTAAATTGGTACCAGATTATAGTGTTTGTAAGCCCCAGAATATTGCAGACTTGTTTTTTTTTTAAATCAGGGGATGTAACCAGAGTTACACTTAGTTCCAGTGATAGTTTCATACATTTGAGATGGGAACAGCAGGGATTGGGTATATGGGCATAAGTTGGTCCTAAGGCACTAGAAACCAAAAACAAGAAGCCACTGTTCTTTCGTGTTGTGTATTATATTTTAAAGTAGTGCAGTGATATAAGCACTTGCATGCCAGTCATAAGATCTTGATTGGATGTAGAATGTGAGATGGCATATTTGTTTGACTGACCTGCACTGGGGTTGATCCATCACCAAGAAGCAGGGGTACCAGCATGTCTGGGTGAAAGTGAAAGAGGCAAGAACAGGTGTTCTGCATCATGATGCTTCAGTGACCTAGACATTTGAAAGTGCTAACACTTCACACTTCTACATCACGATGCTTTAGTGACCTAGACATTTGAAAGTGCTAACACTTCACACTTGTACATTACAATGCTTCAGTGACCTAGACATTTGAAAGTACTAACACTTCACACTTGTATATTACAATGCTTCAGTGACCTAGACATTTGAAAGTGCTAACACTTCACACTTCTACATCACAATGCTTCAGTGACCTAGACATTTGAAAGTGCTAACACTTCACACTTGTACATTACAATGCTTCAGTGACCTAGACATTTGAAAGTACTAACACTTCACACTTGTATATTACAATGCTTCAGTGACCTAGACATTTGAAAGTACTAACACTTCACACTTCTACATCACGATGCTTCAGTGACCTAGACATTTGAAAGTGCCAATACTTCACACTTCTGCTGCATGCAAAGCCATGGGATAATAATTTTATTTTTATGTTAATTTTCAGTTGGTGGTTTCAGTCATGTGTACTTTATGTTCCTTTGGTGAGTGATGTGTTAATACATGATAAAATGAGCATTTGAATTTCTTGGAGTAAGTGTTAATCCAGTTGAGTGAATGTGTAAGCTGGTTTGAGCATATGAAAGATGAAAAAATATGTCTGGTTTAGAGAAAATATCTGAATAATTTATATTTCATATAAATTAGCATTAGAGTTGAGAGAATACAATTTTTGTAATGATTTTGTAAGTCAATATTTTGCTGATATTTGCCTGACATGAAATTTGAATTAGAGCCTGATATTTTGAACTGGTGTTTGAATTAAAACACAAAATAGAAATAACACATCGTGAACGTGTGAATGATAAAATGTTAATGTATGATCCATTGAGTTATATGACTACATGTATATGTGATTGTAATTAGTAATAGTTCCTTGTATCTTCTATTGTTCAGCCTTCAATTTGTAATCAGTAATAGTTCCTTGTATCCTCTGTTGTTCAGCCTTCAATTTGTAATTAGTAATAGTTCTTTGTATCCTCTATTGTTCAACCTTCAGTTCAGTTTAGTCTCATACATGCATAAGATCTGATTTTTTTTTTTTTCATGAATAATTAGTTTTTGTTTTAAAACTCTGACATCCATAAATACAGTGCAGCCAACAAGGTGTAGTGCAACACTTGACAAGCACATGCTCTCCTTGTTATAAGACAGATTCTCTGCTACAGATGTGTGAAGTACTGTCTTTTATAGTGGTGTTGACAAGAGAGAGCAATAGAGTTGGTTTTCAGTACTTTTTTTTTTCTCTTGGGAAGATAGTTAACTATCAGCTGCTCAGCTCCTGTTCACAGATTTATTACCTGAAATCAGTCAGTGAAATTTAGCCATGTTAGTCTGAAGAGTATTATGATGATGATGATGATGATGAGTGGCATGGAAGTAATAAATCACAGGTGTAAGTGAGAAAAATAACTATGATATCATTTTCAACTTCTTTACAAGCTTTGAGTCATCAGTTTCAGTATACATTATCTATTTCATGTGCTTAGTTGTGTTTAAGTTCCTTCATGTAGTTTGGTTTTTTTTTAACATTATACCTAGAACATGCGTTCTTAACCTGGGGTATCATACTCCTCCCAGATATGAGAACCAAATCATGGATGGTATGGTGCTTAACTACTGAACAACAGCTGAAAAGATAATGGTTGTTAGATATGGACTTTTCTTTCAGGCTTTCTGTTCCTAGTTTTCTGCCATAACATAAAAACACATTTTTGACATCTTCTAAGTCATACTGGTACCTTCTAAGACAAGTGATGATTTAAATGAGGACATATTTGGCAGTCCAGTACAGATCTATAGTTATAATTACTTTAAGAACCACCCTTCTCTCCCCTCCTCACCCCCCATTGGAACATTGCAACAGAAGACACACCAAGGAATTCTAGGATGCTTTGTTCTAGTTTATAGACATTTTCTTTCAGTTTATGGACATTTTATTTCAGTTCATGGATGTTTTCTTTCAGTTTATGGATGTTTTCTTTCAGTTTATGAACATTTTCTTCCAGTTTATACACATTTTCTTTCAGTTTATGGATGTTTTCTTTCAGTTTATGGGCATTTTCTTTCAGTTTATGGATATTTTCTTTCAGTTTATAGACATTTTTTTATGAGCTGAACAAAAGAGTGAGGGGGGATTTCATGCAACAAAGATAAAGGCAGTTTATTTCCTTGAAGACAAAAGAGAAGAAAATGTCGAGGCTGCTTCAGTATCTCTCAGTGCTGGTGGGAGAGGCTGAATCAGCAGTGATGCACTTTCTCCAGGAGAAGAGGAGAAGACAGTAAGTTCTATTCCCTTCCCTGTTTCCCTCTGGCTGACCTTGCTGTAAATATGGGCACTCTGCACTTTTTGTTGAGAAAAACTGCCACTGAAGGCACAGAAAAAATCTCCACTGATGGCAATGTGCACTGGATTACTTAGTGCACAAACCATTGTCAGTAAATGAAGGGAATATAATCTGCTGTCAAAAAATTGAATGGAGTATAAACCACTGTCAGTGGAGGAAGGGAATATAAACTGTTGTCAGTAGAGGGAGGGAATATAGATTGCTGTCAGCAGAGGAGGGGAATATAGACTACCCTCAGTAGAGAGAGGGAATATAGACTGTTGTCAGTAGAGGGAAGGAATATAGACTGCTGTCAGTAGAGGGAAGGAATATAGACTGCTGTCAGTAGAGGGAAGGAATATAGACTGCTGTCAGTAGAGGGAAGGAATATAGACTGCTGTCAGTAAACACAAAGTTTCAAGAAATTAACTGCAACCTATTTTTTTAACAGGCTATTGAAATGGTAGGGGGTGGCAGAAATTGAAAAAAAAAATGGATAAAATTTCTCATCGAGCAGTCATTCGCTACCTCTGCATCAAGGGCTTATCATGGAAGGAGATCCATTAGGATATGGTAGAGACTTTAGGTGAAAGTGCCCCTTCTTGCAGCACAGTGAAGAAATGGGCAGCTCAATTCAAACATGGAAGGGAGAGTCTGGAAGATAATCCCCGTCCAGGAAGACCAAGAACGGTAACCACCGATGAAACCACCGGCAGAATCCATGACATGATAATGGAGGATCGACGACTAACTGAGCGGTACATTGCTACTGAGTTGGGTGTCTCTCAGGAATGTGTTCATGCCATTATTCACAATGATCTTCAAATGACAAAGGTCTCTGCTCGATGGGTCCTGAAACTTCTTGGAGCTGATCACAACCGACAGCGTCTCAATATGTCAAGAGACAATCTTGGCCATTTTTCTGCAGATCCTGAAAAGTTTGTGACTATGGATGAGACTTGGGTTCATCATTTTCAACCAGAAAGCAAAGAACAGTCAAAGCATGGATCCCCACCTCCAAAGAAAGCAAGGGTGGCTCTGTATGCAGGCAAAGTGGATTCCATGTTTTGGGATTAAGAAAGTGTGCTATTGGTAGACTACCTTCAAAAGGGCAGAACGGTCACCGGAGCCTATTACGCTAATCTTGTGAAGCAACTGCGGGTCAAATTGAAGGAAAAAAGTGTCAGGGGAAATTGACCAGAAACACACAAAACAACGCTCCAGTTCACAAGTCGGCGGTGGCAATGGCTGCCATTCATGAATGCGGCTTCCAGCTTCTTGAACACCCTCCTTATTCCCTTGGCCCCCTCGGACTATTACTTGTTTACCAAACTAAAAAACGAGCTCAGTGTTCGCAAATTTGCTTCAGATGATGACGTCATTCATGCTGTAGATCACTTTCTACTGGCACAAGATGCTGACTTTTACAAAGAGAAGGGATCCGTATGCTCCAGGATCGCTGTACTTAAGTGCATAAACTTGCAAGGGGATTATGTTGAGAAATAACCCCAAAAAAGTTGTCCACAAATAATCCGTTGTACCTTATGCCGAGAACGTATCAATCACCCCTCGTATAAACCACTGTCAATAGATGGAGGTTTAATAGCAGTTGAACGGATTGTAAACTACTGACAGTCCGTCATTCATTTGCATGTTACACAACTTTACCTCCCTAACAGCTCTCCTATAGGCCTCTCAGTTGTAAGCAAGATGGCCTGCTGCTAATGCATCCATTTGCAGATTATCAACAATGTCTTGCAGCCATCTTCGCCTTGGTCTTCCTCTCTTTCTTTTTCCCAATACGTACCCTTCCAAAAATGTCTTCTCTAAATTATCATGACGTTTGATATGTCCAAAATATTTTAAGTTTTCTCTGTTTAATCCTTTTTACTGGCCAGTCTTCTTCAATATTAAGTTCTTGTAGTATGGATATTCGAGTATTTGTTCTTTTGTTGTGTCCGTGATATTTGAAGAACTCTTCTGTGGCATTTACATTCAAAGGCATTTATATGTTTCTCAGCTGTTTTGTTAAGTGTCCAGCTCTCACAGGCATATGTTGCGATGGGAAAGATCTCTCTCTCTCTCTCTGAACCTTAAGTGCCCAGGGCACATGGGGCTTCCGCAAGGGTTTTCCACAAATGCCTGTCCTTCGCCTTTTTTTCTGCTCTTGCCCAGGTGAGCCCTCTATTGCTCAGCATCCTTTATGTTGTTCTTCTCCATGTCTCTTTTGGTCTACCTTTACTTCTGCTCCCCTGTGGTGTCCATCTTAGTGCTATTTTGGTAGTGAGTTGTCAGTCATTCGGAGCACATGTCCCAACCATCGCCAGCGTCTTTCCTCAGTAATTGTTGTCAGTGGTTTCATCTGCATTTCTGCTAATAAGATGTTATTTCTTATGGTGTTTGGCCAAAATATTTTTCTGATTCTTCGTAAACATTCAGTCTGGAAAGAATTCAACTTGTTTTCTATGGTTTTGGTGATTTTCCAGCATTCACTTCCATAGAGTAGTACACTTAGAACATTACTCTTAAATATCCTGATTTATGCTTAGTTTTTTTTTTTTATTTCCATATAGTCTGCAGCATTGCAAAAGCCTGGTGTGGATGGGAAAGATACATGCCCTTAAAAATCCTACTTTTGTAGTTCTGTCTGTTCCTCTCCACAGCTTCTTTAGTTGTTTTATTTTTTGAAGACTGATAGATGTTCTTTTAATTTCCCTCATTGTATCTCCGTTATTATTTAGTAATAACTGACAGAAAATGAAAGAAATATAAACTGTTACCAGTGGATGAAAGGAATATAAGATATAAATACAACTCAGCTACAAAAACATACAGGACATCATCCAAGATTAACATGTGTAAAAAGAGACCAAAAAAAAAACTAACTACCATTTAATATATCTACTCTCATAATAAACTCCTTCTGCCATTACAGCCTATCTGAAAAAAAAAACTATCTGACTCTTTTCATAGCGCAAGCTGCTCTACATGGCTTTGTTAAAAAAAAAAAAGCAAATAAAACCAGCGTCAATATGATTTTATTGTGGTTTCTAGCCTCGCCAATGTATCACTGGCTAATGTTTTGCACCTTTTGTGTAGTACGGGCAGTCGGATAATGTGTTAAAGTGTGTGAACATGTGGACAACACTTCTGGATTACCAGTGTTCTACTTGGGGATATATGATTTCATATATTTGCGAGTGTGGACAGTTTCTAATTCAAATGCTGGTCACCAAAATGGCGGCCTTGTGTGTTGTTGGCATTGTGTTCCCGTGTGCTGGTTTCAGTGAGTTTACCTGACGGTAACAAAGGGCCTTGTCTACCCTGTGTAAGTCTGTAGTCGGCAGGGGGGTCGCGCGTGAGTCTTTGTTTTGACCACCTTGCAGAAAGGCGATTATAGCAGAGCATTGTGGAACGCATAGGGCTTATGAGATACAATAGAACACTCTGGCCATCCACTGCATACTGACTTATCTCCAGTCGTCTTGACTTGTCTTGCCACTGGTGCATGATAAGATCAGGAAGAGAGAGAGTGAGACTGACGAATTTGCGCAACTCTCCCTCACTATAAACCAAATACAGCGCTAGTCATAGTACTCATCTATACGCATGAGAAAGAAGAACTTATTAAAAATAAGTAGTTGGAATGTCCGCTCACTTACTGAAGCGTGCACGTCAAATAGGCCCGAAAGACGCACAGCACTCGTGGCAAGAGAACTTGCAAGATACAACCTGGACATTGTAACGCTGAGCGAGACAAAACTTGCAAGATACAACCTGGACATTGTAGCGCTGAGCGAGACAAAACTTGCAAGATACAACCTGGACATTGTAGCGCTGAGCGAGACAAAACTTGCAAGATACAACCTGGACATTGTAGCGCTGAGCGAGACAAAACTTGCAAGATACAACCTGGACATTGTAGCGCTGAGCGAGACAAAACTTGCAAGATACAACCTGGACATTGTAGCGCTGAGCGATACAAGACTCGCAGAGGAGGGATAAGTGACGGAGCTCTGGGGTGGGTACACTTTCTTTTGGAGTGGCCGTATTAGCACGGAGCTCAGTGAAGCTGGTGTCGGGTTTGCAATAGCTTATTTCTGTGGTCATCATCGAAGACGATAGACGAACAACAATAACAACTGTGGTTTCTAGAAAGTCAGATTTTAAAAGACAATATTAGCTATATTCCATACCGCGTTATTTACCGATGAAGAAAGTGGCGAATCTGCCTGTTATGAAGCCTTTTTGTGTTTCCTTAGCGTTTTTTTTTAAAAGCACAATAAAGGGGGGGGGGGTGTGAAGACGCCCGATAAGGTAATCAGCGACCCATAGCCGATATGCCAGCATCAGTGTTAGCAACCCATAGCCGATATGCCAGCATCAGTGTTAGCAACCCATAGCCGATATGCCAGCATCAGTGTTAGCAACCCATAGCTGACGAAGATCCTGTCCCACCTCTCCACTGGTATCACCCCCCTCCCATAACAGGCCTAGTCTGGCTAACGGGACGGGGATCGCCATAGTTCCCATGGTGGTGGAGTCTTCTAAAGAAGCATTGCACAACCCTTGCATTTTAGCTGTACCCCGGGACTGAAAAAGTAGCCACAATAACTCGCTCACACGCCGATACGATGCTGTGCCTCAACATCTCTACAGCATCGGGTACAAAGAACAACAGCTCGCATTTACAGGGAATTCGTACAAGTAAGCACAATAAAAGTTATTAATAAAGTTTTTTTGTTCGCGAACGTCAAAAACTGGAGGAGTTTGTGGACATTCAAATCTAAATATGACCGCAAAGTTAACTCCCCCTGTTTTATGGACAAAGCACTTTAGTGAGGCGTGGGAGAAAGAAAAATCACAAGAGAATTACCTGGGATTCGAACCATGGACTTCCGATAGGACGAGCAGCCGTCTAGCCACGAGAGAACAGCGTATTATCGAACTGCGCTAACTCGCACCTCCAAAAAACTTACAAACACCCTTTTTTGGAGGTCAAGTTAGCGCAGTTCGATAATACGCTGTTCTCCCGTGGTTCGAATCCCAGGTAATTCTCTTGTGATTTTTCTTTCCCTTGCGTCTCACTAAAATGCTTTGTCCACGATATTTTCCGAGGTCTAAACCTACAAAAACTGCCTACTCTTACTTTATCTCACGAAAGCCTCGTTGTTTCCTGTTTATATTTTAAAAAAAAATTTGTTCCTGTTTTATGGAGGACGGTTTCTGTATGGGTTAGTAATTTGGAGTAAGGAGACATTTACACCCCGGTGATTGTGTTAATTATATGTGTAAATGTAGTTTATGGGTTAGAAACGTGGGGCGTAATTTCTGACTAGAGGAGAGAAGGGACAGGTTGAAAGTGAATGCGTCCAGCTGGGTGGGTAACATTTAGGAGTGTGATTACACATTATGGAGCACTTCTGTTTAAAGATAATGTACTTTTGTAGACATCTCTAACTAAAATTACCCAAAACGAGGGTCTGGATAAATATGACGATTACGGCTCTAAAGTGAAACGAGGGTTCTAGATAAATATGACGATTACGACAACTAACAACGACTGCGTCAATGAAAGAACACTTCTGTTATGAATAAAGAACACACTTCTGTTATGAATAAAGAACGAAATGACTCTAACTGACGCCTTAATCATTACCACGTCCATTGTATAACTAACAACATTAGGACGCTGTCAGTGTCAGACTGGAAACAATAATTGGAACATTTATGATCCCTTCCCCCCCCCCCCTTTTTTTCAATCTCGACTCAGCATTTTTTGCTAGAAACTGTAAAAATAAAAATAAATTAGCCCAAAGTAGCGGGGAACAATGTAAGCGAAATTATTTGTCCACACATGTTTGTTTTCTAGATTTATTTAGCAGCATTTTTTCATTTTTCTATGCTAGATTACCGTAGTATCCCTCTTTTTTAAAGTCTCCAAAAGTAGCTGCTTGTGCTTTTATTTAACAGATAAAAGAAATGACGACACAATTTAAGCCCCGACCTCACTATGAAGAGGATATCAAATAGTTAAATCTTATTCTTCATTTATTTTACGTGTATTTATCTGTGTATCTGCATGTGGTCCTTAACAAAAACCTTTGTCGAAATATTGGCTTATAAGCCAGTCTCTAATCCTTTCCAACAGCCCCAGCAGCAGAGGCAAATCTGATTTTCTAGTAACGGTCATTTAAAAATGTCACTCTGATGACAGAAGCCGCCTGGCTCTTTAGAACTGCTACATACAGGAATATGGCACACTGGGACCACATGGTTTGAACTCGAAATTCAGCCACACTTACCATTTCCTTTCTCGACAATCATATTCCCTCTCTGCTAAGTTCTACCCTCTTCCTCATCTGTAACTTACATTCCAGAGCTCCCTCATTGTACTAAACTATAAACCGTCTACCCAAACACATTCATCTATTCTAGCCACCCTTTCCTCGACTAGATTACTATTGTATCCCTCTTTCTGTCCTTTCCGCTTACCCCTTCCCTGTTTACTACCAAACTATCATACACCCCAAGTCTTCACAATGTTCTACCGCGTGCAGTCCTAGTTCCAGCTTCTTACAGGTCACAGTTAAATCCTCCTTTTTAAAAATTTTTTTTTCTTTTTCACTTCCTATTTGTTGTATAAAATTTATATTTTATCCTATTTCCCTATTTCTTTGTCTTGTATGTTTTTGTTTGATTAAGGTGTAAACCAAAACGTTACAATTGTGTGCTCGTTAATTAATAACGTTGTTCTGTTCCTACTTTGTGTGTGTGTGTATATATATATATATATATATATATATATATATATATATTCTGTTAAAAAAAAAGAAATGCAACAAATACGACGTTGTGATTTAAACTGAAGTTTGCTGATCAAACAAGGGCAAATTACCTGAACCGTTCACTTGGACATCAACTTCATGTGTTGACCTGAATTTTACTCAGCAGATGATTCATGAGCACAAATAAGTGACTCTAGTCAAAACAGCATTTTTGACAATAACTCATGACATGTTCACGAGAATCCCATGAAACTTACTGAACGCAAAACTCCCTGACCATGTTATTGAATGCCTATAAAAGATTGATGATGCTTGAATCAATTCATTTGAAAATTCAATGCACAAGTATGCCTCATCTCACAACAGAACAACAGCTCATCCTTATTGGACGTTTACAGACTGGGCAGTCACAAAGTGTAGTGGCCAGACAACTTAATGTTGTTAGAAGCACCATTATTCGCCTTTGGAGACGATTTCAAGAAACTGGCTCAGTTGCAGACCGGCAGCGCAGTGGAAGATCTATAGTCACAGCTCGTGCCGAAGACCGCTTCATACGGCTGCGTCACCTTAGGAATCGACTGCATCTGCCTCCTCAACAGTCCGATCAATGACAGCAACTCGTCGAATTTCAGATCAAATGGTCAGGAACCGGCTGCACGACCCTAGTCTTTGGGCTAGAAAACCCTACAAAAGTCCTGTTCTTACAGACCGGCATCGACAGAACCGACTGCAGTGGGCGAACCAGCGTCTTCAATGGACCGTTGCGAATGATTGGAGAAGGGTTTGGTTTAGTAATGAATCATTCTTTCTGCTCCAGCGACACGATAAACGGAGAAGATTTTACCGCAGAGTCCATGAGCGCTACGCCCAAAACTGCGTGGATGAGGCTCCTCCACATGGTGGTGGAGGTGTACTGGTGTGGGGGACAATCAGCTTCATGGGAAGAAGTGGTCTGGTGCAAATTGAAACTACATCTGAATGCCCAACGATACGCTGCTGAAATTCTTCGTCCTCACATCCTTCCATTTCTGGCTGCACCAGGGTCGATTTTTTTTTTCAGCAGAATAACACTCGACCTCATGTGGCACAACTCACCACCCAGTTCATCGCTGACAACAACGTCCAGACCATTCAGTGGCCATCCATGTCATCAGACATGAACCCAATAGAACGCTTATGAGATGAACTCAACAGACAAGTCCGCCAGCGAGACGTGGCGCGAACCAGTCTCCGACAGTTGTCTCTTGCACTGCGAGAAGAGTGGTCAGCCATCCCACAGCAACAGATCCAATGGCTAATCGGATCCATGTTGGAGATGTCGTTCTCTGATACAGGCCAGATTAGGCCACACACCTTACTGAAATGGAGAATAAATTCGCAAAGAATAAAAGTCCAAACTAAATTTAATTAACTTCATATCATTGTTAAAGTCTTAAAGTTTCTTCATGCCAAGATTGAAACATTAATTCCGTAAAATAAAATTTTGATGCAAGTTTGAAATTTGGTGTCCATTACGACTACAATAGTGTTGCGTTTCTTTTTTTTAACAATAAAGATATATGGAATACCATCTAAAATTGTCAACATTACAACGGATATGTTTGTGCAGTCAACACAGAAAAAGGAAAGAGTGAATAGTTCCAGTCAGAAACAGGCGTGAAACAATGATGTATATTATCTCCCTTGCTTTCTGGAATTGCATAGACTTCATAATGAAAAAATAGTGCTGCGGCAAAGCGGATACTGACTGGGTGCATGGGACCCAACTGGAAGATCTTGATTTTGCTGATGATATTACATAGCTCTTAACAGTGATAATGTGAATTCGATGCAGGAAAAAAGAAATACCCTGTCTTCACTGGCTAGGAAAATAGGACTTTCAATTAACAAGGAAAAAAACAAAAATATTGAAAATTTCCATTAATCAAGAAGGAAAAATATACGTAGAAGGAACAGTTGTTGAAGAAGTACACCAATTTGATACCTCGGTAGCTACATAGACTAGGATGGTGACACTAGAAAGGAAATTAGAATTAGAATTGCAAAAGTCTGCCGCACAGAGCTGCACAGCGCGGGTTGCTGCTGTTGCGCAGGCCGACCGTTTTTTTTTTTTTTGGCGAAAAAGCGCTCTCGAGTTCCGTGCGTGGGGAGAAAGGCTTTCGCTCCCTTCCCAGACGGCGAGAGTTAAGGTGTTTCGATGCAGAAGCGAGTGGTTTGTCCGTCGAGCGAAGCCTGTAAACGGCTAGCCAGATTCGTGCTAACGCGTCGGTGGTGTACTACGGTGTTGTCGACCGATGGTCTCGAAATTGGCCCATCTCTCGCAAAGAGTATCGGGTCTGCAGTATGTAATGTGCGTTGGTTGTCGGATCCGCGCTTTCTTCTCGTTTGTTAGAGTAGAGAGAGCTGACCGCCGTCGCCGGTGGTTAACGGAAATGAAACGCCGCCGGGGTTGAAAGGGATCTGCTCTGGGCTTAGCGCTGTCTCCCTTGCCCTGCGTCGGTCAGTCGGCAGATATCCGATTAAGGTTAAGAAAGCTATCTGGTTGATCTTGCTAGTAGTCATATGGTTGTCTCAAAAATTAAGCCATGCATGTCTAAGTTCACACTGTCTTACATGAAACTGCGAATGCCTCATTAAAAAGTCGAGGTTCCTTAGATGGCACGATCCTACTGTGCCAATTCTAGAGGTAATACATGCTTACCAAGCTTCGACCATCGCGGAAAGAGCCCTTTTATAAGTTCAAACGCTGCTGGCGAAATTCTTCAGCTGCCTTTCAGGGGGGTGAAACTCCTCCCGGCCAATGAAAAAAAATGCGATTAGCGTTGCCGCGTGGCGCCGCTGTGGAAAAGGTGATGGAAAGGATTAAGTGAAGTTTAATCTGTATGGCCAGTAGTCTCGCGGTGAGTGCTACTCATACCACTGCATCTCTGCTTTAGAGGCCGGCCACGTCCTATATACACTCATACTGGGCCAATATGCTTAAAACGGCTTAACCCAGGCTGAAACTTATTAGTGGCGAAGATTCGTCCTACTGGACAAAAGCTCCGTCCTGGCCACCACAAGGAAGGGTAGCGGCCACGACCACAAAATGCTGAAGTTGGAGACATTGGACCAGTGCAGTCTAGATAGGCAACCACCTCTCATCCAACGGGGATATTCATATCCAAATCACTTTGAGGTTTTCCGGTGAGAAAGTCCAACACTGGACTGGATGGGCAACCACCTCTCACCCGGCGGGGATATACTGATGTCCAAAACACGTCAAGGTTTTCCGTTGAAGAAGTCCAAATCTAGCCTGGATGGGCAACTAACTATCACCCGGCGGGGATATATTCACATCCAAACCACGTCGAGGTTTTCCGGTGAGAAAGTCCAACTCTAGACTAAACTGGTGCAACGAAAACCACGGTGTCACGCAATGCCGCTTGTGTGACCCACCGAGAATATAGACCACAGCCCCACGATGCTTTGAGCCTCTATCCTAAATGAGACTATCGCGAGAACCACAGAAGTAAATTCAGTAGGATGACGGGGCTACCTTGATGGTAGAAGCGAACGAAGAAGATGAAGAAGAATTCCAAAAGCAGCACTGACCTTCAAGAATCTTGAGAACATATGGCATTCAAAACTTATAAGCACAAAAACCAGGCTAAGATTATTCAGTGCAGATGTAATATCCACCCTCATTTATGCATGCGAAATCTGGAAACAACTAAAGAAATAGGCAAGAAATTATACTCCTTTTGAAAACAAACGCCTAAGGAAAATACTCAGTATAAAGTGCAACGAATTCAAGAACCACGCAGAGATAAGGCAGATGAGCAAACAGCCAGTCTCATGGGTGATCAGGAAAAAAGGAGATGGATATGTATCGGTCTCATGATGAGAGAAACAGTCAGAGAATCTCAAAACAAGCTATCAACAGGCCGAAGAGAAAGAAGTCGACCAGGTGAAACTCTAAAGAGGGCATTATTAAGAGAGGCCAGTTTAGTGGGCATAAAATCCCTTAATGAGGTTAAAAGCTAGCCGAAAACAGGAAGACGTGGAGAACTAGTTTAACGACTGGCACATTCACAAAGATAACCTATAACATTTTAGACATAAAATAGCACTAGCATATAGTAAAAGTAGGAAAGATATCAATCTCTCTCTCACTCACTCACTCACTCACTCACTCACTCACTCACTCACTCACTCACAAACACACACACAGCGCATGTATAAAATAGAAACAGTGCATGTACAGTCTACTTTCACTCAGCAGAATCAGGGAGGCAATGAGCATACTGTAAGGGTGAAAAATGGTTGTGATAGTTTGTCAGGCCGAGACTTGGAAGTTGAGATGGTGGTCTTAGTTTGTCAGGCCGAGACTTGGAAGTTGAGATGGTGGTCTTAATTTGTCAGGCCGAGACTTGGAAGTTGAGATGGTGGTCTTAGTTTGTCAGACCGAGTCTTCGAAGTTGAGATGGTGGTCTTAGTTTATCAGGCCGAGACTCGGAGATTGAGACGGTGGTCTTAATTTGTCAGGCCGAGACTTGGAAGTTGAGATGGTGGTCTTAGTTTGTCAGGCCGAGACTTGGAAGTTGAGATGGTGGTCTTAGTTTGTCAGGCCGAGACTTAGAAGTTGAGATGGTGGTCTTAGTTTGTCAGGCCGAGACTCGGAGAGTGAGATGGTGGTCTTAGTTTGTCAGGCCGACGCTTGGAAGTTGAGATGGTGGTCTTAGTTTGTCAGGCCGATACTTGGAAGTTGAGATGGTGGTCTTAGTTTGTCAGGCCGAGACTTGGAAGTTGAGATGGTGGTCTTAGTTTATCAGGCCGAGACTTGGAAGTTGAGATGGTGGTCTTAGTTTGTCAGGCCGAGACTTGGAAGTTGAGATGGTGGTGATAGTTTATCAGGCCGAGGCTTGGAAGTTGAGATGGTGGTGATAGTTTGTCAGGCCGAGGCTCAGAGGTTAAGATGATGGTGATAATGTACTTGGCTGAGTGGTGGGAGGTGCAGGAAACTGAGGCGTAGGAGAGAGAGAAAGAGTGTTTATCTAATAACATTTAGTCGCCGTCTGAATCACATGTAGGCATGTATCATAGGCAGGTAAACCACTTACCTCTACACTTTCTACGCCTGCTTCGATACCGAAGGTCGAGATTCACTGGCTGATGCGGAAATCTTGAAAAAAAAAAAGGTCTTGCAATTTATCCTCTGTCGGTTTTTTTTTTCTATTGTGACTTAGTAGGCACTCATGCATCCTGCAGACCTGCCATAAACCTACTTGTTCTTTCAAAATTGAGGTCATACTTTTCTGCAAATGAATGTGCACTGTCAATCGTAGGGGAAAATCTCACACAAGTTCTTCACACATTCAGGTTTTGAACGACTTCACCTTAACGCTGTCTTCGCTGTCCGTAATCATAAAAGCGAAAATCCTCATCAAATTTCCTTCGGTTAGCAACAAACAAACAAAAAAAGAAACAGATACACATTCAGATTTTTCGTAAAAAAGCGAAGTGGCATAAAGCGAACTTTCGAAAAGCGAGGGATATCTTTGTGCGTTATTTGTTCACAGCGCTTATTGTTGTACCATCTTCTTGAAACCTGGATCAGAAAATTCCTTGCAGCCAGTACAAGGAAAGTGTTAAGGCCCAAGTATCGTCTGTAATGGCTAGTGACCTGCGGTGGTGGACCTAGAGCGGTTTCTCTTCTTCATAACAGAAAAATAAAATTACTGTAGGTCTATGGGCATTATATTTTTTTTAAACGTAAAACGGCGTAACTAGGACATTGCTTAGTTTTCTATTTACTCTTTGAAATGTTTGATTTCTGAGTTTTGTTTGTCTGTGTTGTTTTTAAATACTGCTCCTACATATGCATAAAAAAGGCGAATGTTTTCATCATCAAATTGCTGGTGATATTTAGTGTGACGTTCTTTACATTAAAGGCAAGGGGATATTAATTAAGCTCTTAGTACAGACGTCCATGGCATTGAGTGGAAACATTTAGGGTTTCATATTATGGCATAAATAATGTTGATTACGTCGATCAGAGCTGAGATTATAAAGTAGATTCTCAACGGCGAGAGCTGGAAGTCATTTCATTGGTGGGTCTGTGAGTGTAAGCAAGCACGATTCTCGCCCCATCAGGTCTGAGGATATCTAAGTAGGATTTTGTTCAAACAGAAGACAAGTTTAGGTTTTTTGCAGTATTTTATAGACAAGTTTAGATTTTCTGCAGCGTTTTATGTTAAAGTGCTCAGAGAAATCATGTTTTTGTTTGTTAATTTTTTTTTGGTTTTTTTTTCTCAATGGATCAGTATGTTTTTGAAGCTAGCGGATGTTAGTCGTTTCTGAAACTTGCTGAGATTCATTTCTGTGAACATTCTCTCTTAAAGCAGTGATAATTCACGTGCACATGGAGGCAACAAGTCATGTGCCATCTCTGAAGTGAAGATGTGCTGCATTAGATCTCTATTTTTTTTTTCTCGATTTTATGTATTTATTATTACATTTTGCGACAATATTGTATCTGAACAAAATGTTTCCTTTGCTTGTCTTGATTTGTTCATTCTGCGGTATCAGTGTTGTTCTTCACCCGTTTGTGGACTTGTTCATTCCGTCATGGCTTTCGATGCAGTCATGGCCGGACAAACGGCCCTTCTTCTTCTTCTTCGTTCGCGGACTAACGGCCTTTCTTCTTCTTCTTCGTTCGCGGACTAACTGACCTTCTTCTTCTTCTTCTTCGTTCGCGGACTAACGGCCCTTCTTCTTCTTCTTCGTTCGCGGACTAACGGCCCCATATAGGACACTGTCGTCAGGCCTTAAGTCAATTTGACGGCATCTTGGTGGTTGCTTGGAGAGGTGAAACAAAGTACAGTTCACTACTATAACATGTTACAGGATGAAAAGACACGTTTGTTTTGACTAACAGAATGCAAAATATCACAGAAACTACATGGAAATTAATCACAAAATATGGATCACAGCACATTAAATAGAGCTTTTTCCATCACATACACACAAACCGTATACATATCTAAACGTATACATTCTGTGATCACCAAATGATGATGCACTGCGCTTGTTCATCTCCCTCTATTGTCTTATCAATCAATCAAGTGCCGTGCCGTATGGCGAAGGCGATCATTTCTCTCCACAACTCCCTGTCTTTTGAGTTGATTATAAGCTCCGCCGGTGACTTTCTTCATAGCCACACTGATAGCCCATCCGGTAACTTCTCTCCCTGTCTTCCTCTGTCTCTTCTTCTCTCAATTTTTCCAGTTGCCACAGTGTGTTCCGATTTTCCTCTTCTCAGGAAATGTCCTACAAATCTCGCTTGTCTGCCTCTGATCTTTGCTATAATTTGCGTTTTAACTCCAGCCTCTCTTAAGACTTCTTCATTGGTTTTCTTGGCTGTCCATGGTACCTTCAACATCCTTCTTATAAACCTCATTTCCATGGCCTCCATTTCTCGCTGTACTCTTTCAATCATAGACCATGCTTCACGCCGATAAAACATAATTGGCTCGATATAATATTTAAGTACTATCCATTGATATGGATCTGTTGCACAAGATGTGTCTCGTTTTCTGGAATGCTGACTTGGCTTGAGCACGTCTGATTTTTATTTCATTGTGACATTTTCAATCGGTTGTTGTAATCGTTCTACTGTCTTATGGCGAACTCATAGTGTATGTGCAACAGCAAAGAATACTGAACAACTTATTTAAATCCCAATAAATTATAAATGTCTTGAAACTGAACAGGCTACGCTGGCTGGGACATGTAGAAAGAATGGAAAAGAACAGACAAACGAAAATTATGTACGCACAAGAGATGACGGAAACAAGACCAAGGGGTAGACCAAGACAGAGATGGGAAGACAACATAGAAGAGGATATAAAAGAAACTGGTGTCACCAACTGGAGAGAGAAGATTAGGAATAGAGAGGAACGGAGGCGAACTTTATCTGCAGCAATGAGCCATGAGCCTTAATGGCTAGTAAACCTGAAGAAGAAGAAGAAGAAGAAGAAGTACAACAGCAAATGTTTGTAATCACAAAATGAACCACAGAACATTAACATTTTTTCCCGTGGGACCTCTGCTAAAAGTACGAACGGCCGTAACTCGCTTGGCCGCAACTCGCTCGGCCGTAACTCGCTCGGCCGTAAGTCGATGCATGACTGATTAGTTTACCAACTTCGAAAACCATTCCAGGCCGCTGTACACAGAGGGGGTCCTAATACTGATCTTTGAGGGGGGCACTAACCTAAGAGTGTTATGTAAGAAACATCCAGAGAATCATTGTGTATTATTTTTAATCACGTCAGTGTCATTATGTTTTGAGATACTGTTTCAGTTTCGTGTAATGTGCGATCGAGTTCTCGGCCTTGCCTACCACATATAATAGCCAGGCACAGAGCCTGGTTTATTTATATTTTCTCTCATTTTTTTTCTTATTTTTTTTGTCTTGTTAGTCTTAGTTGTCCCTGTACTACGTTGTTTGTGTGTGCGCCTGTTTCTTTGCATGAAGTAGGCACTATTGTTTGTTTTAGATATCTTCATTAGATCTCTTCCCCTGTATATCTACATATCTAGCTGTGTTTCTCTCTCTCCATTTCTCTTTTTCTATAATTCTCTGTATGTCTCTAATTTTCTACCTGTCTGTCTGTCTGTCTGTCCATTTGTCTGTCTAAGCTCCAGCAACCAAATGATTGTGTTGATAAGAAGTTCTTGCAGATAGATCCTTGTCTTTTTTTTTTTTAATTACAAGCATCTAATGTACTCACTGAACGTTTGTGGCAGAGAGCGAATGTTGAGAGACTTTCATCAGAATGTCAGACGGGCCTGAGTGCCCAATTCTTTACCTGTGAAAATGAAGTTTGTTCGTTCTTTCGTTCATTCGCTTGTTCTATTTGTCTCTCCGTCTGTTCTTATTGCAAGGCACACTGAAAGTAACTGATCTTATGTTGACCTGTCCTACTGTACAGTCGTTGGCCAGATGTTCGTTAACGTACGAGACCGTGAGAGTAACTTTGTTGTACGCGTACAGTTACTTCCTCTATGGAGCTTGTGGGTAAATGTAAAACGTAACAGATTTGTCATTTCAACTTTGCTATTTCAGTTTCAACCATGTTTGTTCATTTCATTCATTTGCATGTCCCTTGCCTCCCAAACAGCACTCCTGTAGGCCTCTCGGTTGTGAGCAAGATGGCCTGCCACTGCTGCATCCATTTGCAGATCGTCAACGATGTCTTGCAGCCATCTTCGTTTTGGTCTTCCTCTCTTTCTTTTTCCCATTATGTATCCTTCCAATACGGTCTTCTCTAAATTATCATGACGTTTAGTGTGTCCAAAATATTTAAGTTTTCTCTGTTTAATCCTCTTTACAAGCCAGCCTTCTTCAATATTAAGCTCTTGTAGTATATATATATATATATTTGTTTTTTTTTTGTGTCCACAATATTTGGAGAACTCTTCTGTAGCATTTACATTCAAAGGCATTTATGTGTTTCTCAGCTGTTTTGTTAAGTGGCCAAGTCTCACAGGCATAATTTGTCCATGTTTGTTATATGCATAAATTAAGACAGTATATCTGTATATAATGAATATCTATATATAATGAATATCTATATATAATGTACATCTGTATATAATGTATATCTGTATATAACGTATATCTATACATAACGCTCTGTTATGCACTTCAAAATACAGTGCCAACTGGAAGATTATGGGTTCAATCCCGGGACACAAAAAAAAAAGCAACAACTCATAAGACCTCTGGGAATCATGACACAGAGGGGTCCACTCCCCTTAGCTTGTCAGGAGTTTAATAGGGCCGAAACACTTGTCTGGGGGGGGGGGGGTACTTCCTCTGATGATCTGAAGGAGTTGTGTTGTTGTTCCACTCTCTACAGTAGAGAGTTTCCTACAACTAATGTATATCTATATATAATGTATCTTATATCTTATATCCTTCCCGTGCCATTAAACGTCACATAGGGCTCGCAAAGTAGTTCACCAATTTTTCCTGTCTTCGGCGAGTCTTTCAATCTCATCAAAGGATTTTATGCCTGTTGATTTGGCCTCTCTTAACAATGTCCTCTTCAGAGTTTCACGCGGTCTGCCTCTTTTTCTTCGGCCTGTTGTGTTTCACTTGATAGCTTGTTTTGGGATTCTCTGATCATTTCTTCTCATCAAGTGACCAACATATGTCCATCTCCTTTTCCTTATCACCCATGAGACTGGTTGTTGTTCAGTCATCTGTCTTATCTCTGCATTGTTCTTGAATTCGTTCCACATATAATGTATATCTGTATATAATGTATATCAGTATGTAATGTATATCTATATGTAATGTATATCTGTGTATAATGTATATCTCTATTATATATATATATATATATATATATATATATATATATATATATATCTGATGTAGAATATGTGGAACTGAGATAAAGTTGTGTGGTAAAGTGGAGAATGCCAGGCAGGCCTACGTGCCTAATTCTTCACATTTTGCAAACAGAGCTCAATAAATCCACCAATCAACCAAAGCAGTCATTCAATCTCTCGTTTTGTTCTTTCCATTTATGGCTGATTACTCTCTCTCTCTCTTTCTCTCTTTCCTTCCCTCTCCTTCTCTCTTTCTCTTTCTCTCTCTGTGTGTCTGTCTCTTTCTCTTTTTCTCGTTTTGCTGTCTATTTATGAATGATTACTCTATCTCTGTCTATTTATGTATAATTACTCTCTCTCTCTATCTCTGCCTATTTATGTATGATTACTCTCTCTATCTCTGTCTATTTATGTATGATTACTCTCTCTGTCTCTGTCTATTTATGTATGATTACTCTCTCTGTCTCTGTCTATTTATGTATGATTACTCTCTCTATCTCTATTTATGGATGATTACTCTCTCTATCTCTGCCTATTTATGTATGATTACTCTCTCTCTATCCTTGTCTATTTATGAATGTTTATTCTCCCACTCCCAGCTTTTCTCTCTCTCTCTCGTTGTGCTGTGTCGATTCATGTCTTCTCTCTCTCTCTCTTTGTCTGTCTGTTTCTCTGTGTTGTTTTGACCCGTTTATGTATGTCTGATTAGTCTTTCTTGCCTGACCCTTCTCCCAAATTTTCCACCTGTAACTTTCACTCTCCACAGAAACAGAAACTTAACACTTAAGAGATCTCCCCCTGACGTTTCGCGCCTTGGAACAATGAGGTCCTCTAATTATAAACCCAGGACTGGAAGCAAAGATCACGTGAAGTTGCATCGAGGTTTGACATGTCTATATGGAATATGGCGACCTTCACCAGGTTTCTTCGAGCCATGTGCAAGCATGGGCTCTTTCGTTGGTTTCTACAGTCTTTGTTACATGCTCACCTCAACGCTCAGCCCTTACTTATCTTCACAAGTGAGTATGGTTATTTTAGACGTTGAGATGTTTGTCTTTTGTTCATAAATCTTTTATATGTGGTTATTTTTACATCTCATGTATTATCTTTTATATGTGGTTATTTTAACATCTCAGGTTTTATGTTTTGTTCATAAATCTTTTATATGTGGTTATTTTAATATATCATGCTTTGTCTCTTGTTTATAAATCTCTTATTTGTAGCCATTTTTACATCTAGTGCATTGTCTTTTGTTAATAAATCTCTTATTTGTAGTTATTTTAACATTTCATGTTTTTTTTTTTTTTGTTGCTTTGTTCGTATATTTCTTCAGCCTGTCAACTTTTCCATAGTTTACGAACATTAAAATTTTGAAACTTCACAATATACGACGCAAACCTCTTTTCTATTTCTGGAAATTAATCAAAATTTCTTAAATTCTACAAAGACCAAGCAAAACGTAACTTCAAGTCAACGGATGTGTGTGTGTGTGTATAAACTTTTTTACTCTCCCTCGAGTGTTTTTTAAAAATATTTTTCAATGGTTACGCCCCTCATTTGTAGTTACTTTTTGACTCGCCATCGCGTTTATTTATTATATTTTATGATAATACATTATTGGTATAGTTCATTCATTCATTCATTTGTATGTCCCTTGCGGAACTTTGCCTCCCTAACAGCAGTCCTGTAGGCCTTTCGGTTGTGAGTGAGATGGCCTGCTGCTTATGCATCCATTGGTAGAGTTAGTCACGAGAAAACAATCCACAACAGCCGATATCTGCGTGCTTCTAAACTCTTTCTTAGACAAGAAGTGCCACTATTACAGGGTGTTCCTTAAGTAACTGTGTACTTACCCAGTATCGATTCCGGTACCATAGAGATATCTTTGCGGGTTCTATCCTCTTCTACCTGCCGTGGCTGGAGTCGGCGATTAAGCTACACAACAGCAAGCTTTAACACACTAACATTCGCAGGTAGATGTGGCTAAATACCGCAGTTATTAAGATATCACTACGATACCGGAATCGACATCGGGTTAATGAACAGTTATTTTCCGAACGCTCTGTAGTTTATACCAGGGTTTAATGGTTATCTATATTTTATAAGCGGTTACGAATCCGGGTAGATGTTAGTTATTGTGAAACCTGTAGAAGATAACTTTGGTAAGGAAATTTCTTAAACGATTGATCTACCAACTTTCGATTTGCATACTCTGTCCCAGTAGCGATAAATAGTTGCTTAAATTTTCTGAATAGTTGAACTGGAGCCAGGCATGTCGGCATCCAGTTACAATTAAAAATTTGTTACATTCAACATTACCCATTATATTGAATATTATCCATTGGACTGAACATCACCCATTAGACTGAACATTACCCATTAAGCGAACATCACCGATTATACTAAACATTACCCATTAAGCAAACATCACCTATTAGACTGAACATTACCCATTAAGCGAACATCACCTATTAGACTAAACATTACATATTAAGCGAACATCACCTATTAGACTAAACATTACCCATTAAGCGAACATCACCCATTAGACTAAACATTACCCATTAAGCGAACATCACGGATTAAGCGAACATCACCCATTAGAGTGAACAATACCCATTAAGCGAACATCACCCATTAGACTGAACAATACCCATTAAGCGAACATCACCCATTAGACTGAACATTACTCATTAGACAGCATAGACTGAACATTATCAATTAGGTTGAATAATATCAGTTAGAATGAACATTGCCAAATGAATATTACACATTAAATGAAACATTACCAGTTAGGCTGAACTGTGGCCTAATGACTGAGCATTACCCATTGAAAGAAATGTATCCAAACAAGCTGGCCATTGTTTTATTTGACAGCAAAATATGGACAGATAGGATAAAGTGAGGAAGAGCAAGAAAAACTTTGAACAATCTCTCACGTGATGCTCCAGTTGGGTTAATGGAAATATCGGTATTATAGATTTCTAGATTTGATACAATTAATATCACTGCTGTATCTAGACCAACAGGCAGCAGTGAGAATAAATGGTGAAACAACAATGTGGTTTCATATAAAACAAGGGGTCCGTCAGGGGTGCATAGTGTCACCCTACTTATTTAACTTGTATACTGAAAATATAATGAGGAATGTTAGAGAAGATGTAGACAAAGAATATTACGATGCCATAACAATTTGAGGTTATGAAATACCAGACATTAGATATGCTGATGGCACAGTATTATGTATTCCATACAAAATGGAATTGAAAAACTAATTATTTCTGTTTATAAGAATAGTGAATAGCAAAACCTCTATCTTAATGCGAAGAAAAATAAATTGATGACAACTGACAAAACAAACAAGGCATAGGAAAAATTGGAAGAGGTGGAGAGTTTTGAATATCTTGGATCACTACTAACTAATAATGGAAATACAATGAGGGAAATTAAAAGGAGGACAACTATCGCTCTTCAGAAAGTAAAATAACTAAAGAATCTGTGGAGAGGTAGAGACAGAACTACAAAAATAAGATTTTTAATGGCATGGATTTTTCCCGTCGCAACATATGCCTATGAGATATGGACACTTAACAAAACAGCTGAGAAATACATAAATGCCTTTGAATGTAAATGCTACAGAAGAATCCTTCACTTATCATGGATACAAAAAAGTACAAATATATCCATACCACAAGAACTTAATATCGAATAAGGCTGGCTAGTAAGGAAGATTAAACAGAGAAAACTTAAATATTATGGACATATTAAACGTTATGGTAATTTAAAGAAGACAGTCTTGGAAGGGTACATAATGGGAAAAAGAAAGAGCGGAAGACGAAGGAGAAGATGGCTGCAAGACATCTTTGATAATCTGCAGATGGACGCATCAACAGCAGAGGATCTTGCTTACACCCGAGAGGCCTACAGGAGAGCTGCTAGGGAGGCAAAGTTCCGCAAGAGACATGAAATGACTGGCTGACTAAGATTTCTAGATAGAAATTTGATAATCAAATATGAGGGTATCAGAGCATATAAATAGGAATACGGCAAAGGATGCGTTTATATCCCCTGGCCTTTTCTCCCTCTACAGCGAAAGGATAATGAGACGCATTGAAAACATGGCAAGAATAACAGTGGGTGGATACAGCCTAAAGAGTCTAAGATACGCAGATGACATGTTACTGGCAGCCCAAAGCGGAGAAGCACTACAAGCCTTCTTAGACAAAAACCTAAAAAAGTTAGGAGAAAGGACTTAGTCCAAATAATAAGAAGACAGAGGTCATGGTCATACCCAGGAAAGAAACAGCAGCAAAATGTAGCATCAAAGTTAAAAACACAGAAGTAAAGCGAGTGGACAAATCTGAGTATTTAGAAACGATAATAACATAAGACGGAAGATGCGAAACAGAAACAAGGAGCAGAATAGCCCAGGCCAAGTCAGCGTTTATGAAAATGAAAAACCTTCTGTGCAACAAAGCTCCGTCAATGAACATCGGAAAGAGAGTTATTCGGTGTTACATCGAACCCAAATTATTATGTGCATGTGAAGCATGGACGATAAGCAAGAGCACTCAAAAGTCTACTGCAGGCAGCGAAGATGTGGCTCATAAGAACAATGATGAGAATACCTTGGCCAGCCAAGAAAACAAACTAAAAGCTCTGAGTAATGCAGGGCAAAAAAAAAGAGACATTAAGGCAAAATTCAGAGCACGACAGACAAGATTTGCAGGACATGTTTTAAAAAGAGGCAAACTAGACCACTTAATAATAACAACAACAAGAAAACTGCAGGCGAAATAGGGCCAGCGAAGGACAAAGAAACAGTTACCTGACGGACTAAAAGAGTGGGCATAGAGCACGGTCCAAAAGACCTCTTACAGAAAGAGCAAATGATAGATGGTTGTGGAAATCAATGACTTCCAAGGTCTTACTGCCATGGACCAGAAAGATATATACATGAAAGACGAGCAGTCAAATTAGACATGGCGAATGCAAAATCAGATCTTGGAAAAGATCTGGTGAAAGCAACATACAAAGAACTAGACAAGGAAGTAAAAAGTTCAGCTAGAAGGGATAAAAGAGAATACATAGACAATATGGCGAAAGAGACAGAAAAAGCAGCAAAAACAGGAGACAGCAAAACTTTATATAACATACAAAAGAGGCTAACAGTTACTATTACATCTAAAGAAATCCTTAGCAAAACTGGAACACTATTAACATCAAGTAAAGACCAAAAGCAAAGATGGGCTGGACACTTCCAAGAAATACTTAATCGACCACACCCAAAAGAATTGTTAAACCTTGAAAGCGACTTACCAGCCCCACAACTTAATGTCAATCTAGATGAAATTAAATTGCATGAAATTGAAACAGCAGTGAATTTAATGGCTAAAAAAAAGCTGCAGGTGAAGATGAAATAACACCCGAAATGCTAAAAGCTATCAATAGTGACAACATGAGACAACTACAGAGAATGTTTAACATGGCTGCTAACGCGTATCAAATGGAACCTGATGATGATGCCTTGGTGTCCAGACAAACCTTTAAACACTATACACTAACGACTGAGTTGTACCGAAAATGTAACTTTACTGTGCACATCAATACCAAGACTGGCTTCTTTCTTGTCCCGCGCTGGAAAAAGCTACCCCTTTTGTCTAAAATAATTATCCACAGATTTTTTTCTCTCCCCAGTTCACGACGCTAGAGAAACAGTTTGGCTTGTCATCGAGCCAAACCGCACTCCTCTTATCCGGCAATGATATTGGCTTCCAAATGTCTGTTCTCACTGTCAGTTACCTAGCAACAAGACTGCACATCCCTAGGGCTTTGGGTAAGTACCTAAGAACAGTGCCCGTGCCAGGGTAACCAGTTTATGGCAACTTTCATTTTGTTGCCTGTTTTAAAAAAAATATTTTTCCTGATAAAAACTGGGTTTAGAGAATCTTCTTATTTTAACAATAAAGTAACAGAACATCGTGCTGTATGGTTAGACCTAGAAAAATGTTATTTTAACAATAAAGTAACAGAACATCGTGCTGTATGGTTAGACCTAGAAAAATATTATTTTAACAATAAAGTAACAGAACACAATGCTGTATGGTTAGACCTAGAAAAATGTTATTTTAACAATAAAGTAACAAAACACAATGCTATATGGTTAGACCTAGAAAAATGTTATTTTAACAATAAAGTAACAGAACACAATGCTGTATGGTTAGACCTAGAAAAATGTTATTTTAACAATAAAGTAACAGAACACAGTGCTGTATGGTTAGACCTAGAAAAATGTTATTTTAACAATAAAGTAACAGAACACAATGCTGTATGGTTAGACCTAGAAACATTTTATTTTAACAATAAAATAACAGAACACAATGCTATATGGTTAGACCTAGGAAAATTTTATTTTAACAATAAAGTAACAGAACACAGTGCTGTGTGGTTAGACATAGAGACATTTTATTTTAACAATAAAATAACAGAACACAATGCTATATGGTTAGACCTAGGAAAATTTTATTTTAACAATAAAGTAACAGAACACAGTGCTGTGTGGTTAGACATAGAGACATTTTATTTTAACAATAAAATAACAGAACACAGTGCTGTATGGTTAGACCTAGAGACATTTTATTTTAACAATAAAGTAACAGAACACAGTGCTGTGTGGTTAGACCTAGGAAAATTTTATTTTAACAATAAAGTAACAGAACACAGTGCTGTGTGGTTAGACCTAGGAAAATGTTATTTTAACAATAAAGTAACAGAACACAGTGCTGTGTGGTTAGACCTAGGAAAATGTTATTTTAACAATAAAGTAACAGAACACAGTACTGTATGGTTAGACCTAGAAAAATGCAGTTTATTGAGAAAGGTGGACAAAAAAAAAACTATCGAGAACCCCACACACGACTGCACAGCTGGACTGAGTGAATCATCAAAAGCCAAAGCCTATTATATGGAACCTGATGATGATGCCTTTGTGCCCCAACAAAACTTTACACAATATGCAGTAACAACTGAGTTACGTTTTAAAATGTAAATTTATATACCTTCCATAGCAAGACTGACTTCGGGGCAATGTCGGTGATATATTATAGCCACCTTGATTTTACTATTATTATATAATATTATATAATTCATGAACAATGCAGAGATAAGACAGATGACTGAACAACAACCACAGTCTCATGGGTGATCAAGAAAAGGAGATGGACATGTGTTGGTCACTCGATGAGAAGAAATGATCAGAGAATTCCAAAACAAGCTATCAAGTGGAACACAACAGGCCGAAGAAAAAGAGGCAGACCGCGTGAAACTCTGAAGAGAACACTGTTAAGAGAGGCCAAATTAACAGGCATAAAATCCTTTGATGAGGTTGAAAGACTCGCCGAAGACAGGAAAAATTGGCGAACTACCTTGCGAGCCCTATGTGACGTTAAACGGCACCGGAAGGATATAAGATATTATTATGCTATGTTATATTTTGGGGACCGGCTAGCGTAGCGGTTAGAGCACTCGTCTAGCAACCAAATGGTAGAGGGTTCGAATCCTCGTGAATATAATTTTTTTTCCCAACCACCACGGCCCCCGTACCCATGTCGACCCAGCCTCGCAAAATGGGCACCAGAGAAAATCTGGGAAGGAAAGGCAGCGAGAAAAGGAACCAGCCACCCTACCTCATACGCTGATGGGCCGGCATAATAACGCTTCATCACCTACGGCATTCGCTACCTACCTGATCTTCTTCTTCTGATTATTATTATTATTATCTTCAGGTTTCACGACTTTTGTTTTCGGGCTGTGTGGGCTACTGTGTTCCCTCCCTCAGTTTTTGTTCAGTGCAGATCTCGTGCCAGGGGAGAATGTCACGCTGCTCAGCCCGTCACAGCCGAAAGGGTTAACAGTTTATGGCGACATGTGCACCGCTGACAACAGCTCTCAAGTCACGTGTCTACCAGGATCAGGTAAGAGTCAGGCTAAACTGTTGAAGTTTCCATACTCGTGTGCCAGTTTGTCATTAATTCTGTATGTTTCATGAGGACCTGCCACTGTTTAGTGACAGCTGTTATGTTGTTGTTGTTGTTGTTGTTGTTGTTGTTATTGTCGTAACAATATGACAGTTTTTTACGGTCTTTGAACGTTTAGTGATAACTGTTTATATTTCATGACAATCTTTGAGAGTTTAGTGACAGTTGTTTATATTTCATGACAATCTTTGAGAGTTTAGTAACAACTGTTTATATTTCGTTACAGTCTTTGAGAGTTTAGCAACAAATGTTTATATTTCATGACAATCTTTGGGTTTAGTAACAACTGTTTATATTTCATGGCAATCTTTGAGTATTTTTATCTATCTATCTATCTATCTATCTATCTATCTATCTATCTATCTATCTATCTATCTATCTATCTATCTATCTATCTATCTATCTATCTATCTATCTATCTATCTATCCATCTATCTATCTATCCATCTATCCATCTATCCATCTATCTATCTATGCCTCTGACCCCTCGTGGAGCATAGCCAACAAGAGCTCGCCAGGCAGTTCGGTCCTTGGCCACTCTTTCCAACTGTATCCATGTTTTGAGTATTTGACACCAGATTATTATACTCATTAACAGTGCTGAATTTTTTTGTCTGGTAATTTTTTTTGGGGGGGGGGGGGAGGGAAGAAGGGGGGGGGGGTTGTTTTATTTTTAGCATTCTTGTTGGGAACTGTTTATATGAAATTAAAAGTAAAGATAGTCCCATAGCAAATGCCGTAGGGGGTGAAGCGTTAGAGACTTCATTATGCTGGGTCATCAGCGTATGAGGTAGGGTGACCAGTTCCTTTCCTCGCTGCCTTTACTTCCCAGATTTTCTCTGGTACCCATTTTACGAGGCTGGGTCGACCTCGGGGCCGTATTGGTCGGAAAAAAAAATCCCGCTCAGCTGGGGATTCGAACCCTCGACCATTTGGTTGCTAGACGAGTGCTCTAACCACTACGCTAGCCGGCCCCTTTATCGCATATTAATTATATTAATTATATGAAATTATCATTAATTTATGTTGTATAATTCACTACGTACATTACACAGCTGTTTTTTAAGCTTCGTAGCAGTTGTTGGCTGGTTAAATTACGATTGCATTTCCGTGACCGTGTGTGCTTATCAGTAACCGAGCACAGTGTTGTAGATTTCAGAAAACAAGAATTGCAGACAAAGCACTTTAAATGCGAGAGAAAGAAAAACGACTCGATAGTTACCTGAAACTTGAACCACGGAGTTTTGATACGGCGAGCAACCGTCTAACCAGGAGAGAACCGCGCACTAATCGACTTTGGTATATTGCAATTCCCTCCACACGCCACCCTCCCCCCCCTCCCCAACTTCCGGGTGTTTGATAGCAAAGTCGACAGTGCGTGTCTGACCGAATATCGCTACACCCGGAAAAGGAACGAGATCATGACAGGGAAATTTCGCGGCTTGGATTCAGTCTCTCGCAGGTATCACATTTTAAAGACTCTGACACACACACACGCGGTCTCCTACAAATATCTGGCGCTTGTTTAATGGTGGCGAGTATTTTGTTATGAATAATTTCTTCGTTGCGATATCGTATAAAAATGATCGAATTAAACAGTTCACTTTGATGGCTCACTGTCTCATAGTTCAGTGTTCACACATTAATTGTGATACAGTATTTACCACAGCCATCACGTGACTATTCTAACCAATCATATTTGTCGTGGTCGCCACTGCGAAATGAAGAGAGAGATCGACGCTGAACCCCGAGACAGCCAACAGCGACGGCATTTAAAACATGGAGGAGAAAACAAGACTGAGATGAACATTCCGTAATTGGGAGTTTGTAATTTTAAACTGCTGTTCATTCACTCACTCATTCATTCATTTATTAATTTGCATGTCCCTTGTGGAACTTTGCCTCCCTAACGGCACTCCTGTAGGCCTCTCGGTTGTGAGAAAGATGCCATCCTGCTGATGCGTCCATTTGCAGATCATCAACAATGTCTTGCAGCCATATTCGTTTTGGTCTTCCTCTCTTTCTTTTTCCCATTATGTACCCTTCCAAGACGGTCTTCTCTAAATTATCATGACGTTTAATGTGTCCAAAATATTAAAATTTTCTCTGTTTAATCCTCTTTACTAGCCAGCCTTCTTCAACATAAACTACTGTAAACACTTAAAATACCCAGCGGATCTTTTCATGTGATGAATGATAACAACAACAACAAAATGTTCGTGTGTCGTGGATGTTGGTATTGCGCTAAGAAGTAAGTCGTCAGGAGCAGAAATTTTTAAAAAAAAGTTTATATACGTCGTTCTCTTCGTGCCCCAGGTCAGAGATCAACGTCGATAAAATCAGTGGTCAGCGACCACGTGACAACTATCTCGGTGGCCATGATCTTCTCAGGAATGATTCTCCAGGGACTGTGCAAGGGGACCAGAAACCCACTCTGTGTTTTGTACGTGGACAACAACTCCCCGAAAGAAGAAACAGGATTCCACTTAGGTAAGAAACAGACAAATGAAAGAATGAAACAAGCGGGCAAAGTTCTCAGCATCTTTTTCAAAGCATAGAGAGAAATTCCACATTTCTGTTTACAAGCTAGTAGTAGCCAGTATTTTGTCGTTTGTGCTTAAAGTTGACCAGTGTAAAAAATAATTCTCAGAAAATGTTTCCAAAACAAAATATTTAATTCTTGGATCATGTAGATTTTGCGATTTGTACGTTTGTCTCCAAATAGAGCATATTTATCTCTTTTTAAAAAAAAAAAAAGCATTTTTATCTCTAGATTGAGTGTTTTTCTCTCTAGATAAACCATTTTTCAGTCTCTAGACAGAACGTTTTTCTCTTTAAATAGAGCGTTTTTTTCTTTAAATAGAGCGTTTTTCTCTTTAAATAGAGCGTTTTTTTTTCATTTTACGCTCTCTAGATAGAAAGTTTTTCATTCTCTAGACCGAGCGTTTTTCTCTTTAAATAGAGCGGTTTTTTTCCTTTAAATAGAGCGTTTTTTTCTTTAAATAGAGCGTTTTTCTCTTTAAATAGAACGTTTTTCTCTTTAAATAGAGCGTTTTCTTTTCTTTAAATATAGTGTTTTTCTCTCTCTAGATAGAGCGTTTTTATCTTTAAATAGAGTGTTTTTCTCTATAGACAGAGCTTTTTCTCTTTCAATAGAGCGTTTTTCTCTCTAAATAGAGCGTTTTTCTCTCTAAATAGGGCGTTTTTCTCACTAGATGGAGCATTTTCCTCTTTAAACAACGTTTTTCTCTCTACATAGGGCGTTTTCATCTAGACCCTTAGAAAGATTATTGTATTATTACAACTTGAAACATTCATTTTAGAAGTTGTAATTTTCATCGTCTGCACTGTAACAGCTTTTTTTACAGCTAATTTCGTGGTTTCTCTAGCGAGAACTGACCACAGCAATATCTCATTCTTCCCAGAGTAAAATTTAACTATAAAATATGTCCCCATTTCACTTTGTTTGTTTGGTTTGTTTTTTTTTTGTTTTTTTTGCTGGAAAAGCACACAAAAGGCAAAGGTATGAATTGTGAACCAGCGTCATTGCACACGCATACATGCTATGCCGCCCAGTCAACATTTTTACCAGAAATTGCAAACTGGTGTCGCCATCACCACTAACTCCGTAGCTAGCGGCGTCATTCCTCTTCCTTCCCAGAGCGTTAACCCTGGTACCTGTTTTTTTACTTGAACCCTGGAGTTTTCTGTCAGCCACGGTCTGACCGCCATCACGTGGAGAGTGGAGTATCGAAACTGGCTCGCCTAGTCGGCAAGCGAGTGTGTAATCCACTGCGTTAGCGCGGCTCACTAGAAGAACACACACTAGTTCAATATGTCTCTAATTATCATTACATATTTTCCACCATTTTATCTATGTGCTATCCGTTTGTTATTGAATTTTTTCGCCTATATCGTTGACGATAGATTATTATAGCTGTTAAGATGTTAAAAAAAGTAATTTTAAAAATATTTTGTTAATTATTTCTGTTTTCCTTTAGGTTTCACTTGTTCCAGTATTTCTTTATGGACTTTAATTATTTTGTCTTGGAAATTCGCTTCATTTTCCCGACTCACCATATTTCAATGTATAACTTTTGTTTATGCATATATTTTCTTCTTTTGTGTTTTTATATATATATATATATATATATATATATATATATATATATATATATGGTTTTTAAAGTCTCACTACACTTTCTATGAAAGAAAAAATTGAAAAATGAAGTAAATGACGTCATCACAAAATGTGCTCAAAAAGTCATTTCATTAGTTACAATAGTGACTGCAATGATACAACGCTGTTTTGGGTTAGCTGGAATGTACCACTGAAATATTCGTTATAACAGGTGTTGGAAATGTCTACCAGGGGCTTCAAGTCATGACTGTACACGTCTCTTCATATTGTCAAATACCTTGTACAACGTGTCTGTTGTTATTTCTTGAATGGTAATTCTGATTGCTTCTTTCAGGTCCTCAGTTGTTTGTACATTATTTTTGTAAACATTTCCTTTCAAATAACCCCATAGATAATAATCTGACAGATAAAAGGGATGGCGACTGCAGTAAAACTGGTTTAAATAATAAAGGTAGATAGAAGTGTATGGTGCAGTTTTACAAAGTGCAGAGGGAGTGAGTAAAGTGAGAAAAAACGAATAGAAAGTATGTGAATGAATAAATGAAAAACATACAACACCCGATATTTCGGCGTGAGCCTTTTTCGAGGATTACATGCACAAACGAGTAGCAGAGACATTGGGGGGGGGGGGCGTAAAGGCTCTCATAGCCATCTCTGCTCATGGGCCACTTCGAATACAAGGTTCTGAGAGCCGTTAGAGGCCCATTTCCCGCCTTCTATAGACGCTACATAGATGACGGCATTGGGGTCATGATGTGACCCCAATGCCGTCATCTATGTAGCGTCAGAGGAAGATCTTGACAACTTTATCAGTTTTGTTAAGGAGTACAATCCTGTCATTTCTTTCACCTCCCATGTCTCTGCTATTTCCGCTAACTTTCTAGACATTTCCGTTACTATCGGCCCTTCCGGGCTTACTACTTCTATCCACTATAAACCTACAGACTCTCACAGCTTTTTCTTGTACTCTTCCTCCCATCCCAGATCGTGTAAGGACTATTCCTTTTTCCCAGCTTCTTAGATTGCGACGTTTGTGCAATGAAGATTTGGATTTCCAGGATCAAGGCCATAAAATGCTAGATTTCTTCCGTCAACGCGGCTATCCAGAACATATTCTCTCGTCATCTTGGAACCGCATCAGCCATATATTGCGGCAACAAGCCCTCACTCCTAAACCGCACTGTAGCTCAGACAGAGTTAAACTGGTACTCACGCACCACCCTCATAGCTTGGCAATTAAAAACATACTGTTTCGCCATCTCCATCTCCTCCAGACTGAGCCTGATACACGTGAACTTTTTGGGAAACCCCCATTGGTGACCTACAAACGGACAAGAACCTCAGGGACCTTTTAGTTCGTAGTCGCCATAAGACAGATGACACTTTTTATGATACCAGACGTTGCGGACGCTGTAGATGCAACACTTGTCCGTTTGTTGTCGACGCTAGCCAGATCTCCTTCCCTAGGTCCACGTTATCAGTTCAGGAGGGTTTCACTTGCACTTCACGCAATGTTATTTATGCTATTATGTGCAAACTTTGTAGTATGAAGTACATAGGGGAAACCGGTTTACACTTAGGAGATCGTTTTCGCAAACATCTTAATGATATTTCTAAGAGGGCCTGGACATCTGTGCCTATACATTTTTGCCTTAGCAACCACCGGAGAAAACATGACATTTCTGTTAGTGTGATCCGCTCTTGTTCCGCTGATGTACGATCTTGGAGAGTCCTAGAACAGCGCCTTATTTTTCAGGTTGGCTGTCTCCACCCAGATGGAATTAACAATCTCTTCAGCTTTCTGTAACTTCTTTAGTTTTCCACCCCCCCCCCCTTTGTTTTAAACTCTACTTTCGTTCTCCTAGCTACCCCTCCCTACCGCCACCCTCTTTTCTTCTCTGGCAAAATATTGGTGTTTATAGGATCTTGTCCATTCACCAGTTTCACATTTTCTCCCTGCAGGTGTATATACTCTTCATTCATTATCTCTCCGCTTCCCCTTTCCCCCTCCCCCCGCCACCTTCTCCTCTAGCAGCTATCATGTTTCTATTGCCTTTCCCCCCTTCTACCACTTGTTTTCCTCCTCTCTCTCCACCTCTTCTTTACGATTGGCTCTATCGGCTTATCCTTTGTGAGGCCCCGCATGGTCTCTATGCATCTTCTAGTGGACACGCATTTCTCTGTTTCCTACTTATGGAGGAGGCCATATTAAGATAAGTTCTTCGTTTAATTATATGTTTTTATCTCGTTTGTGCATGTAATCCTCGAAAGAGGCTCACACCGAAATATCGGATGTTGTATGTTTTTTATTTATACATTCTCATACTTTTTATTCGTTTTTTTCTCACTTTACTTACTCCCTCTGCCACTTTGTAAAACTACACCATATCCCTCTATCTACCTATATAATAATCAATGGATTTAGATCTAGAGAACGAGCAGGCCAAACTCCACGAGATATTATGCGGTTTGCGAAAATTTCTTCCAAAAAAAACAGTGTGTTGCTCTAGCTGTGTGTGCAGTTGCACCATCTTGCTGGAACCACGCTTCTTCAATTTCACGTTCATTCAGCTGTTCTAAAAAAGGTTCCAGAATGTCAGTACGGTACCGATCGGCATTTATAGTGTTGTTGAAGAAAATTGGTCCAATTAAACGTTTTCTACTGACGGCCCACCATACCCCAATTTTCGCATCGTGTAGCGACGCTTCATGAAATGCATTGGGATTAACACTGCTCCAAACACGATTATTTTGGCCGTTAACTTATCTAGATAGATGAAACCATGCCTCATCTGAGAAGAATGTTAAATCGAGAATTGACTCGTCCTCTTCAGCTAAAAATGCTTGAAACCACGTGGAATAGTTGACTCTGGATTGATTGTCACACTCTTTTAGTTCAGACACAACAGAAATCTTGTATGGATGAAAATGTAACCGATGTTTAAGAATTTGGTGCACTGTGCTCAGTGATACGTTCAATTCTTGCGACATTTTCCTTAAGGATTTGAATGGATTTTTCAGGATTCTGTCTCGGATATCTAGACATTTTTCTTCAGACACAGCAGGCCTACCAGATCGCGGAGCATCTTCCAAAGTTCCTGTATCACGAAACCTATTCAACAAATTTCTAACCGTAGTGCGATGAGGAGGTTGTTTATCAGAAAATTTTGCTATAAATCTTTGAACAACCATCCGTGTGTATCGACCGCCATTTCGAAACACTTGTTCAACCAACAAAAATTTGTTTCTTCCGTTGATAACACCATTCTGCTTTGAGTGCAAAAAATTAATCCAGCAGATGGCAACCATTCACTGCATTTTTCTTCACGATTGACTGTGCAACATTTTTTTATTTCGTAATTTCTTCATTTTTACATAGAAAGTGTAGTGAGAACTTAAAAACACCCTGTTTATATATATATATAATATATATATATATATATATATATATATATATATATATATATATATATATATATATCCTCTATTCTTTGTTAATTTTCCTATTCACATCATTATAGAAGGTACAGCTGTTAAAGAAGTACACCAATTTGCATACCTTGGCAGCTACATGGACCAGGATGGTGACACTAGAAAGAAAGCTAGAATTAAAATTGCAAAAGCAGCATTTACCTTCAAGAATCTTGGGGACATATGACATTCAAAAGTTATAAGCACAAAAAACGGACTAATGTTATTTATTTAAAGTGTAATATCCACCCTAATTTATGCATGCAAAAGTTGAAAAACAACTAAAGAAAAAGACAACAGATTAGACTATTTTGAAAACAAACGCCTAAGGAAAATACTCGGTATAAAGTGGAACGAATTCAAGAACAAAGCAGAGATAGGGCAGAAGAGCGAAGCTGTCTCATGGACGATCAGAAAAAGGAGATGGGCATGTAACGGTGACGTGACGAGAGGAAACAATCAGAGAATATAAAAACAAGCTATCAAGCGGAACACAACAGGCCATAGAAAAAAAATGTAAACCACGTGAAACTCTAAAGATGACATTGTTAAGAGAGGCCAAATTAGTAGGCATAAAATCCATTGATGAGGTTGAAAAGCTCACCGAAAACAGGAGAACTTGGCGAACTACCACGCGAGCCCTATGTGACGTTTAACTGCGCAGGAAGGATGTAAGATATAAGATGTAAGATCTTTGATCATCTCTTGCTATATATCTGTATAAAAAGCTAATTTGAGAATTATTCACAGTTTTATTAATTTCATTACTTTATATATTCTACAAATATGTTTACAATACAAGTATATAGGCTGGTCGGTCAATTCTGGCCATATAAGTATCACTGTCTTAATATATAAACGTTGGTCAGCCAATTCAAACAATACGAGAACCACTGTCTTAATATATAAACGTTTGTCAGTCAATTCAAACAATACGAGAACCACTGTCTTAATATATAAACGTTTGTCAGTCAATTCAAACAATATGAGAACCACTGTCTTAATATATAAACGTTGGTCAGCCAATTCAAACAATATTAGAACCACTGTCTTAATATATAAACGTTTGTCAGTCAATTCAAACAATATGAGAACCACTGTCTTAATATATAAACGTTTGTCAGTCAATTCAAACAATATGAGAACCACTGTCTTAATATATAAACGTTGGTCAGCCAATTCAAACAATACGAGAACCACTGTCTTAATATATAAACGTTTGTCAGTCAATTCAAACAATATGAGAACCACTGTCTTAAGTGTCGTTAAACTACTCATGTGATAAGAAAAAGAAAACTTGTTACTTGCAGGAATCATCATGGGAATGGGAATTCTTGGACCCGGTCTTGCCTTCGCAGCCGGCGGTGTCTTTAGCAGAATCTATGTGACGCTAGGAGGTAACAGTTCCAATCTTGCCTGCATGAACGTGCCTGGGGTTAGCGTGGGCGATGTTCTCATTTGAGATGTCTGTACAGCTTTTTTACATTCTAGCACAAATCAGGTTTATCTCTTTAATGTATGCTGGATTAGTTGAAGCTATTTTTTGTTTGTTTGTTCCCTGAGCAAACATTGGTTTTTAAAGAAAAAAAGGCAATAAATGTAAGGAAACTTCAAACTTCAGTGACAGCATCTCTGTGGTCTGCGACTATCGAGCAGGAATATTGTAACATCGTCGTTGTAAATCAATTGTGTGTTGCTATGAAGAGAGGCAAATTTAATTACCAGTCAGTCAGTCATTTGCATGTCTCTTGCGGAACTTTGCTTCGCTAACAGCTCTCCTGTAGGTCTCTCAGGTGTAAGCAAGATGCCCTTGCTGTTGATGCTTATATATATATATATATAAGGAAGAGGACTATCGGTCTTCATAAAGTAAAACAAGTAAAGAAGCTGTGAAGAGGAACAGACAGAACTACAAAAATAAGATTTTTAAAGGCATGCATCTTTCCCATCGCAACATATGCCTGTGAGACCTGGACACTTAACAAAACAGCTGAGCAACACATAAATACCTTTGAATGTAAAGTGCTACAGAGGAGTTCTTCAAACATCATGGGCACAAAAAAGAGCTAATATATCCATACTACAAGAACTTAATATTGAAGAAGGTTGGCTAGTAAAGACGATTAAACAGAGAAAACTTAAATATTTTGGACACATTAAACGTCATGATAATTTAGAGAAGACTGTCTTGGAAGGGTACATAATGGGGAAAAGAAAGAGAAGAAGACCAAGGCGAAGATGGCTGCAAGACATCGTTGATGATCTGCAAATGGACGCATCAGCAGCAGGACATCTTGCTTACAACCGAGATGCCAATAGGAGAAGGGCATGCAAATGACTGACTGATATACATATATATAGTTATTAATTATTAGTTATGAATTATGGCGTACATAATATATATACGCCATAATTGAGTGGTAAAAGGTAATGTAGCCCTACCACACCATAGAGGACAGGTAAAAGATAAGTAGAATTACCACATCATAGAGGACAGGCAAAAGGTAAACTGCAGGTATACACCGACAGCCATATCTACAATGTAATCAAGATGGAGAGAAAGGGCAGGAAAATGTGATTCTGACTACATCAGCCTTATGTTTGCAGTCAAGGAAAATGTATACAATAACGCCACATCTTCCAGATTGGTATAGTAGTTATAATTTTGTAAGATGACATAAACTATTTCCACCTCCCCTAAAAATAAACCTAGGGGGAAGAACGTAAACAACTGACACACTGCATAATCACAAATCACTAGTTTTTGTTGCCATTACCGACCCTGTTACTTCATCCGTCCACCCAGAGACAAGTCTTCACCCGAAACACCCTAAATGGATCGGCGCTTGGTGGCTTGGGTTCCTGATGCTGGGCTGCCTGTCCCTGATAGTATCGTTACCCTTGTTCTGTTTCCCTCGAAGTTTTACCCAGTCAGGGCCTCACGCGAGGAAAAACAAGGGACTCGATACCGGGTGAGTATTGTGAAAATTGCGGAACCGGTTATTAACAGCCGACTAATTACAGCCACGATTATGTACAACTGTAATATTAATAATTATGTATTTCAGTCTCCTTTTTTTAACGACTCTCAATTATAAATATTATGTCGCCAGTAAAGAGCTTGCCTGTTTTATGTTCTTTATGCTTGTACGAGATACTAAATAGTAGAGCACTGCACGCAGTGTTGAATGTGATATTGGTCAGACTTGTTTTTGTCGATTATATCCATATTCGGTTTCTTATTGTTTTATCACGTTGGAACTGGAAGGAGAATGGATTTTCTTTTTGAAAGCGGCCGATGCTGTGATGGTATTGGAACATGGTGTCGGATTGGGAGTGTTTTTCGGCGGCTGGTTCAAGACTGGGGTGTGGGCATAAAACATGGCTCTGTCCCGCCATAAGGTGACGGTGCGGTTTTGGTGTCACTGGTTCCATTCACTTGTTGTCGCCACTCAACCACATTAACCACAGCACTAATATTACTTCATTGTAACATACTATAACATCAGTCACAGCACTTATCATACTTTAATGTAACAGACAATAACATCCACCACAGCACTTATCATACCTTACTGTAACAGACAAGACAATAACATCAATCACAGAACCTCTTGTGACAGACGGCCACACTAATAACTAGGTGACCACACTAAACACTAGAAGACTAAAATAAACACTAGTGCACCACACTAAACACTACAGGACCACACTAAACATTAGACTAATCAGACTTGAATTTTATTCATTCATTCATCTGCATGTCCCTTGCGGAACTTTGCCTCCCTAACAGCTCTCCTGTAGGCCTCTCGGTTGTGAGCAAGATGCCCTGCTGCTGATGCATCCATTTGCAGATCATCAACGATGTCTTGCAGCCATCTTCGCCTTGGTCGTCCTCTCTTTCTTTTTCCCATTATGTACTCTTCCAAGACGGTCTTCTCTAGGTTATCATGACGTTTAATGTGTCCAAAATATTTAAATTTTCTCTGTTTAGTCCTCTTTACTAGCCAGCCTTCTTCAATATTAAGTTCTTGTAGTATAAGTTCTTTTGTTTTATTTTTGTTTTATTTTTTCTTTTTTGTGTCCATGATATTCTAAGAACTCTTCTGTAGCATTTACATTCAAAGGCATTTATGTGTTTCTCAGCTGTTTTGTTAAGTGTCCAGGTCTCACAGGCATATGTTGCGATGGGAAAGATGCATGCCCTTAAAAATCGTATTTTTGTAGTTCTGTCTGTTCATCTCCACAGCTTCTTTAGTTGTTTTACTTTCTGAAGAGCGATAGATGTCCTTTTAATTTCCCTCACTGTGAATTGATACTTGAATTAGGCATTGGTATTTAGCAATAATTTTAATGGGGGGGGGGGGTGGCTGAGGGGCAAGGAGAAAGGAAATGCAGGCTGAACGGGATGTCAGACAGGAATTTTGGAAACTGACATAAAACTAGCTCCACCCCACCCCCCACCCCACCCCCCCCCCCCCCACCCTCCTCCTAAATTGGAGGAAAGCGTAAATATGTGACACACATCACCGTATCGTCTCCACTATTCACAGTTCACCCAGTTTGTTTAGTTTTACGAGCCTGTAACTGGGTATTTACCCAGCGTCCACCCAGCATGGGCGTACACACACACACGAAGGACTTTTAAAAAAGGGAGTTATAGAACAAAGAAAATAGTTTCAACCGCAGCGATAAACCTTCTTTGGAGATGTCAGAAATCAGACAATCTGGTAGCCACGCTCTAGGCTGGAGAAGCATAGACAAAGAGAAGTTCCTGGATGAACTGAACAGTTGCCCACTGGATAAAAGGAGCGGAGAACGGTTAATACCAGATGTCAGAAGCCTCTAGAGACTGGAAGGCGTACACGTCAGACATTTCGTGGCGTGTGGCGGTGACATGACGGACTTGAGAGAGAGCAGAACTTCTATATCTGTGTCTGGCTAGTTCCACCGAGCATCAGAGGAGTGTTTATAAGTCAATGCAACACTCTTCCCCTTACCTGCATCATTTTCTTAAATTCACTTCTGGCCTCCCTGAAGCCCTCAAGACCCGGCCTTGAAACAGCAGAACCCTCCAGGCGTCGGAGGCACTGAACGGGATGGAGACCCACATCTCGTAGGACCCGCAGTGTCAGTCTTGAGTTTTTCGCGTGACACTGTCTTGTGACTCTCCTTAAGTGTTTCGTGTGGCTCTGTCTTGTGATTCTCCTGAAGTGCTTCATGTGTCTCTGTCTTGTGATTCTCCTGAAGTGCTTCGTGTGGCTCTGTCTTGTGATTCTCCTGAAGTGCTTCGTGTGGCTCTGTCGTGTGATTCTCCTGAAGTGCTTCGTGTGACTCTGTCTTGTGATTCTCCTGAAGTGCTTCGTGTGTCTCTGTCTTGTGATTCTCCTGAAGTGCTTCGTGTGGCTCTGACTTGTGATTCTACTTAAGTGCTTCGTGTGACTCTGTCTTGTGATTCTCCTGAAGTGCTTCGTGTGGCTCTGTCTTGTGATTCTCCTGAAGTGCTTCGTGTGGCTCTGCCTTGTGATTCTCCTGAAGTGCTTCGTGTGGCTCTGTCTCGTAATTCTCCTGAAAAGCTTCGCGTGTCTCTGTCTTGTAATTCTCCTGAAGTGCTTCGTGTGTCTCTGTCTTGTAATTCTCCTGACGTGCTTCGTGTGTCTCTGTCTTGTAATTCTCCTGAAGTGCTTCGCGTGACTCTGTCCTGTAGTTCTCCTGAAGTTTTTAATGCCACGATATATAATTACACGTCTCTCTTATACAGATTACCAACTGGCACAGATGTTGCCGTCGGCCACAAACAAGACGTTGACCTAAATGAGCCTCGCTTGAACTCAACAAAAGATGCCACCGAGGAACCACAAAAACACACAAAAACAAGCGACCGCTTTAACTTTGTTCTTGCCAACTTGAAAGGTAAATAGTTCAGTCAACAAGCACTTATTACAATGAAGAAAGAAAAGTATAATTTTCTTACCAGTTTCTTAATCTTGCACGGCGAAGTATTGAATTAGAGCCAGAAATCCAGATCGAAGGGAACGAAGAATCCAGAATACAAGTAATCTGAGGATAGAACAGAAATCATGAATGCTGTGACTGTAATCAGAGATTGGCATTCCCGCTCTCTGGGCATTCCCATGCGTGCTCCGCCTTCCGTTCCAACACCCGCTCGAACGTCCGCCTGCTGATGGAGCCAGTCGCACGCTGATTGTGGGTAACACGCGCTAAACCCCTTCTTTTGGGAAGAAAAAAAACGTTCACCTCCCCTCTTCTCCCCCAGATCGACCATCATCCTGATGTGGTTGTCGTCATTCAACCAGATACCGACCTCCATGCGCAGCCTATCGAACCTGGCTCTTGCCATCTTCTCCTTGTCCATTCTTAGGATTCTCTGAGTTGATGCCGTGCCTGCCAGCTTGTCTGCTTTCTCGCTGCCTTTGATTCCCGCATGACCCGGGCAGTAGATCCGTGTCAAACTGGATAACAGAGAACCCTATGGAAGCTGGATCCACTCCCTGCGGAAGAAATGTCTCTCCATTCTCCGTAACATGTTTTCGGGAGTCTGTTATAATGACCCAATACGGGTCGCCCTGCTCCAGCAACCAGGAAACTGGTTCTGACGCAGCCCGCACCTCCATTCTCGTGCTCAAAGTGGTGGTTGCTTAGCCTTCCGGTCAAGATGGCGGGTGCATAACAACGGGTAAACTGCGTAATATCATGAATGCTGTATTATAATGTAGTCCAAATCTTAGCGCTGTCGACGGTTGCTTAATAAACTACACATCACCTGACCCTTTAGCCTTAATTTAGTCAAGGCCCCTGCCTTCTCCCACCTGTACTGTTCATCATCTGATATGTGACCTAATTTCCTTCTCCCTGTGATCTCTACCATTACTACACGACCTTGATTTCATTCAGTCAGTCATTTGCATGTCCCCTTGCGGAACTTTGCCTCCCTAACAACTCTCCTGTAAGGCCTCCCGGTTGTAAGCAAGATGCCCCTGCTGCTGCTGATGCATCCATCTGCAGATCATCACCGATGATGTATTACACGGACCAAATATAACTTTACATTTAGCACAGATAACTGATACGTCACTGTCTTGTGGACAACATAGCATGTTATTCCAGCAAAACTAGTTAAAAAATTATTGCCACAGTAAACTGTAGCTTGTTTTTGCCCAGACTATTATCTTTCTTCGATTCATGGTCTCTGGACATAGAGCATATCTTCAGCCGAACTGCTGATACACCATTGGGTAGAATGTCGCAGATGCTGTAAGACAGCTACAAGAGAACTCATAAAATTAGTTCCAGAAAAAATTAAGACTTAAAAGTAAAAAAAAAGAATTATTTTAAAATACTAGCATTACACACAAAAAAACACACACACACACACACACACACACACACACACACACACACACACACACACACACACACACACACACACACACACACACACACACACACACACACACACACACACACACACACACACACACACACACACACACACCACACACACACACACACACACACACACACACCACACACACACACACACACACACACACACACACACACACACACACACACACCACACACACACACACACACACACACACACACACACACACACACACACACACACACACACACCACACACCACACACACACACACACCACACACACACACACACACCACACACACACACACACACACACACACACACACACCACACACACACACACACACACACACACACCACACACACACACACCACACACACACACACACCACACACACACCACCACACACACACACAACACCACACACACACACACACACACAACACACACCACACACACCACACACACACACACACACACACACACACACACACACACACACACACACACACACACACACACACACCACACACACACCACACACACACACACACACACAACACACACACACACACACACCACACACACACACACACACACACACACACACACACACACACACACAACACACACACCACACACACACACACACCACACACACACACACACACACACACCACACCACACACACACACACACACACACACACACACACCACACACACACACCACCACACACACACACACACACACACACACACACACACACACACACACACACACACACACACACACACACACACACAAGAAACAAACCATAGAAACGAAACTTCGAATCATTAAGGAATACGATGAATATTCGAAATATTTTATTGTTCATTAGATTATGATTCGTAAACTACGAATTCGAATAGATTTCGAGTGTCAGTCCATCAAATGTGAGCTTCCGGTTATTTTATATGTGTGTGTGTGTGTTTTTTTTTTAATTGTCGACGATAAACAAAAGAGTCAATGAATAGTGCGACTTTTAACAAAAAGAATCAACGAATATTGAGACTGTTAACAAAAAGAATCAACGAACATTGAGACTGTTAACAAAAAGAATCAACGAATATTGAGACTGTTAACAAAAAGAATCAACGAATATTGAGACTGTTAACAAAAAGAATCAACGAATATTGAGACTGTTAACAAAAAGAATCATTGAATACTGAAATAACAGCCAGGATAACCGTATATCCCCGGCCTGTTATTCATTCATTCATTCATTCATTTGCATGTCCCTTGCGGAACTTTGCCTCCCAAACAGCACTCCTGTAGGCCTCTCGGTTGTGAGCAAGATGCCCTGCTGCTGTTGCATCCATTTCCAGATCGTCAATGATGTCTTGCAGCCATCTTCGTCTTGGTCTTCCTCTTTTTCTTTTTCCCATTATGTATCCTTCCAATACGGTCTTCTCTAAATTATCATGACGTTTAATGTGTCCAAAATATTTCAGTTTTCTCTCTTTAATCCTCTTCACTAGCCAGCCTTCTTCAATATTAAGCTCTTGTAGTATAGATATATTTGTTCTTTTTTGTGTCCACGATATTTGGAGAACTCTTCTGTAGCATTTACTTTCAAAGGCATTTATGTGTTTCTCAGCTGTTTTGTTAAGTGTCCAGGTCTCACAGGCATATGTTGCTATGGGAAAGATGCATGCCCTTAAAAATCTTATTTTTGTAGTTCTGTCTGCTCCTCTCCACAGATTCTTTAGTTGTTTTACTTTCTGAAGAGCGATAGATGTCCTCCTTTTAATTTCCCTAATTGTATCTCCATTATTAGTTAGTTATTATCCACTTTAAATTAATCTCTTAAGAAATATAAATGATTTTATACTTTTATTTGCCCTTATATTTTAATGTTTTTTTTACATCTTACATATAATCTAATTGTTATGTAAAATACAGTCTGTTAAACTTTCTTTTCTTTATTATTATTATTACGATTTTTTTGTTTACGAAGAATTAGAAAAATATTTTGGCCAAACACCATAAGAAATAACATCTTATTGGCAGAAATGCAGATGAAGCCACTGACAACAATTATTGAGGATAGACGCTGGCGATGGTTGGGACATGTGGTCCGAATGACTGACAACTCACTACCAAAAATAGCACTAAGGGGAACAGAAGTAAGGGTAGACCAAAAGAGACATGGAAAAGAACAACAGAAAGGATGTTGAGCAATAGAGGGCTCACCTGGGCAAGAGCAGAAAAAAAGGCGAAGGACAGGCATTTGTGGAAAACCCTTGCGGAAGCCCCATGTGCCCTGGGCACTTAAGGTTCAGAGAGAGATTATTGCGATTATTATTTTCCTACAAAATAATCTCCTTTTTCAACCAAGCCATATTTGAGATACCCAGAATTTAAAAAAAAACACTTTTGTTGTGTAAATTGTGGACATGAAATAGGAAAAGATTTAATTCTGGGTCAATTCCATGAGTGTTTTAAGGTCATTTTCAAATGTTAAAGGTTTATTATTATTATTATTATTATTAGTAATAGTAGTAGTAGTATTAGTAGTAGTAGTAGTAGTAGTAGTAGTAGTAGTAGTAGTAGTAGTAGTAGTAGTAGTAGTAATAGTACTAGTAAAACTAAGATTTTTGTATTGTCAGATGTTTGTTCACTTATTGTAGACTGGTTTATGTTGTCATTTGTTTTTAATCGACTGATTTCTGTTGTCAGATATTTTTATCGACTGATTTCTGTTGTCAGATATTTCTGTCGACCTATTTCTGTTGTCAGATATTTTTATCGACCAATTTCTGCTGTCATACCTTTTTATCGACTGATTTCTGTTGTCAGATCTTTTTATCGACTGATTTCTGTTGTCAGATGTTCTGCTGACGCTGTGCAGATTGTGGACCAACCCTATCTACATGTTGACGATAGTGAGCACCTGTTTCACCTTGTTTGCCGTGGCTGGTATCCTGGCCTACACCCCCAAATACATAGAGACGATGTTTAGTCTGACAGCGTCCACGGCCAACTACATCATGGGTAAGTCAACCGGACTGTCATAATGCTAGGAAAATATATTTGCCCACTTATGTGTGATGTGTCATGTGATACATTCCTTTTTTTTGTCTAGATCGCACTTGTCTGTACGACAAGGCTTGTGTGATTAAGACTGACGTTAGTTCTATGATTTTTTCTTGAAGTCTGACTTTAGTTTTGTTCATCGTCATGAAATCTGACTTTAGCTCTACGCTTCGTCATGAAGTCTGACTTTAGTTCTATTCATCGTCATAATGTCTGATTTTAGTTCTATTCATCGTCATAATGTCTGACTTTAGTTCTATAAAGACTGACGTTTTTTTTTCCCTATGCTTCCTCATAAAGTGTAACATTAGTTCTATCCTTTGTCATAATGCCTGACTTTAATTCATTCTTCTCATGAAGTCTGACGTTAGTCCAATGCTTTGTCATAAAGTCTGACGTTTTTCCCCTATGTTTCACCATAATGTCTGACGTTTTTGCTTTGTTTCATCATGAAGTCTGACGTTTTTGCTTTTTCATCATCATAGCTGACTTTTTTTTTCTCTGTTTCATATTGAAGTCTGACGTTTCTGCTTTGTTTCATCATCAAGTCTGACGTTTCTGCTATGTTTCATCATCAAGTCTGACGTTTCTGCTATGTTTCATCATCACATCTGACGTTTCTGCTATGTTTCATCATAAAGTCTGACGTTTCTGCTATGTTTCATCATCAAGTCTGACGTTTCTGCTATGTTTCATCATCAAGTCTGACGTTTCTGCTATGTTTCATCATAAAGTCTGACGTTTCTGCCGTGCTTCATAACGTTTCATGTTTCTGGTATTTTCCGGTATAAAATCTGACATTTCAATCCCAAGATCTCCGCTGAAGATAAAACTGCACTGAAAGAAAATACTTTTGCCGGAAAGTTTAGTCTTTTTTTTTCCTCGCTATTTGATGCATTCCAACAATTTACTGGGTGAAAGTGGCCGAATCGATAACGACGTTAATCCATAGACTGGACTCAGTAGGTTCTAACCTTGTTGCTGACTCTCATTAGTGGATAAGACATCTTGATGATGATGCTACATGGAGTGCGTGATGAGATCATATCTTCTTGCACTGGAGACGGCCAGAACAGTTAGTCTTGTCCGGTTGCGCTCATGATGATGGTCCTAAAACATCGGGACTCTTTTTAAACAGTACATTTGTTTTTTAATGAAACACGTTAATATGTTAACTGTATGAAGCGTGTTAATATGTTAGCTATGTGAAACACGTTAATATGTTAACTACATGAAGCATGTTAATATGTTAACTGTATGAAACACTCTCTAATATGTTAGCTATATGAAGCGTGTTAATATGTTAGCTATGTGAAACACGTTAATATGTTAACTACATGAAGCGTGTTAATATGTTAGCTATGTGAAACACGTTAATATGTTAATTACATGAAGCATGTTAATATGTTAACTGTATGAAACACGCTAATATGTTAGCTATATGAAGCGTGTTAATATGTTAACTATGTGAAACACGTTAATATGTTAACTACATGAAGCGTGTTAATATGTTAGCTATGTGAAACACGTTAATATGTTAATTACATGAAGCATGTTAATATGTTAACTGTATGAAACACGCTAATATGTTAACTATATGAAAAAGATTAATATGTTACCCAACTTCGTTCTGTTAAAAGTGCCCACCTCTGGAGTCTGTTATACTAAGCCGCAATGAACTAGACGGCACCTCATTACACACGCACACACACACACAATCTTATGAAAGTCACAGCTAAGTTCTCTCCCTTTTTCCCTCCACCAGTCTGTTATATATCGTACATAGACACTCTCTTCCTCCTCTGCTTCTTCTTCTTCTTCGTCCTGTTTGTACGATCGAGGGGTTACAGCTCTGTTAGTTAATGAAGTGTTGCAGCTAATACTCAGTGTATTACATGTCTGTGAAGCCATCCAGCTGATTGCTTCGACATGTCTTGGGACCTTCATCGGTGGCTACATCACTAAACGGTTGAGGATGTCACCGAAGATGGCGCTGAGCACCATAATCATCCTCCAGATCATCTCACTTGGCTCCACCATCTTGGGCTTTATCTTCGCCTGCGACCAGAAGCCGGTGCACAACTGGCCAGGGTGCGTTTAAATCTCATTGATTGTACTTGTGTGTGTGTCTTTAAGTGTCTCATTGACTGCACTTGTTTGTTTCTATATATCTCATTGATTGCGCTTGTGTGTGTATGTGTCTCACTGATTGCACTTGTGTGTATAAGTATCTCGTTGATTGCACTCGTGTGTGTATATCATTGATTGCACTTGTGTGTATAAGTGTCTCATTGATAGCACTTGTGTGTATGTGTGTCTCATTGACTGCACTTATGTGTGTGTCTCATTGATTGCACTTGTGTGTGTCTCATTGATTGCACTTATGTTTGTATGTGTCTCATTGAGTGCAGTTGTGTTTATGTGTCTCATTGATTGCAGTTGTGTGTATGTGTCTCAGTGATTGCACTTGTGTATGCATGTGTCTCAGTGATTGCACTTGTGTGTATAAGTGTCTCATTGATTGCAGGTGTGTGTATGTGTCTCATTGATTGCACTTGTGTGTATATATATCACTGATTGCACTTGTGTGTATGTGTCTCAGTGATTGCAAATGTGTGTATGTGTCTCAGTGATTGCACATGTGTGTATGTGTCTCATTGGTTGCTTTTGTCTGTTTATGTGTCTCATTGGTTGCTCTTGTCTGTGTATGTGTCTCAGTGATTGGACATGTGTGTATGTGTCTCATTGGTTGCTCTTGTCTGTGTATGTGTCTCAGTAATTGGACATGTGTGTATGTGCCTCATTGGTTGCTCTTGTCTGTGTTTTTGTGTGCGTGTGTTTGCTGTGCAAGTTGTAGTACTGATGTTGTTGCTGGTGTCAGTATCTGGAGTGGAGCGTTAGTTTGGAGTTCTGTTTTGTGTTCAAAGTTTTGTAAGTTTTATTTTCAAAGTTTTGTAAGTACGTAATTCTTGATTGCTCTTTTTTTTGCCGTTCAAGCTCACTCTGTAGTTTGTCCTCCATTTATATTCGTTTTATTCATGTTGTGGTCATATAACTGTGGAGTTGCTCTCACTGTCACACAAACAGTAACAATAATTTAACAATTGTTCAGTAATTCTCTCTTTAACAATCATCATCATCATCATGTGTCTTCTCCAGAACGAAGGTTGGCAGTAACGAATCTCCAGTTTCCTTACTCCCTGGCCTTGGTGGTGTCCTAAGTCAGGCTGTGTCCTGTCCACTCTCGTAGTTTATCTTCCCATCTACATCTCTTGTCTTCCTCTTGCTCTTTTTCCTTCCACCTCTTCTTGTAGCATTGTCTTCAGTATACTGTTACGTCTTTTGATATGGCCGACGTATTTTACAATTTTCTTGTTTAATATTTCTTTGAGAAGTTCACATTGCACTTGGAGCTGTGTGAATTTGTTCTTTTCATTCTCCATGTTGTATGACCTAGTTTTCTGTAGGACTACATTTCTGGCGCATTAATCTTTCCCTCCATCTTTCTTTGCTTAGAGTCAGTAGGCTTACATTTAAGTCCCTCTTTCAGTTCAGCAAGCGCGTGTAACACTGGATGTAACTGCGAGGACAAGTACTACCCTGTTTGTGGCCAGGACGGGAAGACTTACTACTCCCCATGTCACGCTGGGTGTGTCCAAGTTGAGCAGGGGGTAAGTGTGGCGGGGTGGGCAGTGAGGCAGAATGGGAGAGAGAGAGAGAGAAGGCAGCTGCCATTGTAGTGTGTACAAATAAGCTTAAAAGTGCCTGCTACCATAGCTGTTGAGGCGTGTAGAGAATATTCTGTTTGTGTTGATATGTTCTTGATCTTCTCCATGGCTGGTATGTAGAGAATATTCTGTTGGTGTTGATATGTTCTTGATCTTCTCCATGGCTGGTATGTAGAGAATATTCTGTTGGTGTTGATATGTTCTTGATCTTCTCCATGGCTGGTATGTAGAGAATATTCTGTTGGTGTTGATATGTTCTTGATCTTCTCCATGGCTGGTATGTAGAATATTCTGTTGGTGTTGATATGTTCTTGATCTTCTCCATGGCTGGTATGTAGAGAATATTCTGTTGGTGTTGATATGTTCTTGATCTTCTCCATGGCTGGTATGTAGAGAATATTCTGTTAGTGTTGATATTTTCTTGATCTATAACAAAAAATGTTGAGACGTGCAGAGAATATTCTGTTAGTGCTCATATTTTCTTGATCTTCTCTATGGTTGTTGAGATATGCGAAGAATATGATGTTAGTACCCATATTTTCATGATCTGATGTCATCTTAAAACTGGTTGTCATTTTCCAGTTCTTGGATGGAGTCAGGTATTCCTTTATGCAGGTGAGTGACTGGCACTGCCCAGAACAAAGTCCAAGTACCGACCTTATCCGTGAGAGACGAGTACCATAATCTAGCCGAGTGCCCCTCTCTCTCTCTCTCTCTCTCTCTCTCTCTCTCTCTCTCAAAGTGCAGCCAACGCTTGAAACAACATATGTCTTCCAAAACCTAGACTTGATCTTTACAAGAAAAGCTTTAGTTATTCTGCTGCTCATCTTTGGAATACCCTCCCATCCTATATAAAAAATATAAATTATACTCCTTCCTACAACTACAAGCTTTCTCAATATCTATTTGATGTCGACTACATGCCTCCATGAATTATAAAACTTAAAAGTTATCGTAAACTGCTCTTACAGACACCGAATACAATTAATTGTTTTTTGAATAGTCCCGAAAATTTTGTTTAGTAGATAGTCATTTATAATGTATGTAGTTACTTCTGTACTGAGTGAATGTTTAAAAGCGAAACGTAAATGTTATATTTTATTTTATGTCTCTCAGCTTCAATGTTAGTTATGTTTGTTACATGAACAGATTATTTGTAGAATGTCTGGAATAGAGTGAAAGATGTATGATAAAGGGCAGAATGTCAGACAGGCCTGTGTGCCCAATTCTTAACCCTTTTGAAATAAAGATCAATCAATCAATCAATCAATCTCTCTCTGTCTCTCTCTCTCTCTCTCTCTCTCTCTCTCTCTCTGAACCTTAAGCGCCCAACCACGTGGGACTTCCGCAGGTGTTTTCCACAAAAGCCTGTTCTTCGCTTTTTTTCCGCTCTTGCTCAAGAGCCCTCTATTGCTCAACATCCTTTCCGTTGCTCTTCTTTATGTCTCTTTTGGTCTACCCTTATTTCTGTTCCCCTGTGGTGTCCATTTCAGTGCTATTTTTGGTAGTGAGTTGTCAGTGGCTTCGTCTGCATTTCTGCCAGCAAGATGTTATTTCTTACAGTGTTTGGCCAAACTATTCTTCTAATTCTTCGAGAGCCTTACTTTGTGATATATAAAATCTCCTGTATGTAAGAACAGTTTGTGAAGAAAAGAGGACATAGTTCTATAAAATAGCATATATGCGCACTTCAGTGGCTTTGTGTTAATAACACATTCGGCATGCTAATCTGGCATTTGATTAATTTCTTTTTTAGCTGTAATTCTTTGATCGCAACTGTTTATGGCATATGCTCGTGTTCTGGCTGCTTCTGATCTTTTTTGTTTGTTGTTGTTGTTACAGGTCTACAAGAACTGCACATGTGTTTCCGGTGGAGAGGCCATTCCAGGCACGTGCGATCAAGGCTGTTCTAGTATTTACCCGTATGTAATTGTCATGAGCCTAAGGTCCCTGTTTAGCGGGATTTCCATTATGCCAAAGTTGATCATTTATATTCGGTAAGCTACTGATTTATGTTGTGTTTATTATTATTGTTGTACATTTCTGAAAGTCCTTGCATATTCAGAATATTTATACATTCTTGGCGGCTTTATACGGTCTAACCTTCCCGTAGAGAAGAGAGAGGTGCGCCCGAAGATCATCATTTGATTGCTTTAGTCGGATCAAGTTTTTTGTCAAAAAGTGAAGAGCAAATAAATGAACGAAACATCACTTACACGTGCACGGAGATGTTCCTTTTCCTATCTATTCTTTCGGGGGGGGGGGGGAGGAGGGTGAAGGCGCTGTCAGATTAGGCACTCAGCAAACCATAGCTGACCAATACCCTCTCCCACCTCTCCATTGGTGCTTCTAACGTTTGGCTTACGTTTGTACCTTAAGGACATCCTCGTCCACAGCCACTTGAAGCAGAGCCTTACATATGTTGGTACCAGAAAATGTGACCGCCCCCGCTGCGTTACCTGCCCCGTAGTTTGGGAAACGAAAACAATCACCTTTCCCAAAACTATCCTCACTCTTCATGAGGGATTCACATGCGAGTCCCGTAATGTGATATATGTCATCGTTTGCAAAAGATGCAGGATAACATATATTGGTGAGACTGGCCTCAGATTAGGGGACCGCATGCAAAAACATCTGTACGACATCGCCCAGCATGCTTCGAAACCAGTCCCAAATCATTTCAATGGCCCCAACCACAGAGGCAAATCTGATTTTCTGGTAACAGCCATCAAACAATGTCACGCAGAAGACACAAGCCGCCTGGCGCTTGAGAACCGCTGCATTCAAAATTATGGGACACTGGCCCCACATGGGTTAAATAAGCTGTTCAGCTACGCTTAACATTCTCTTCAATCATTATAGTACCTCTCCAATAAGCTCCACCCCTTCTTAACTGTCAAACCTCCTCACAGCATCATTTTGCAACCCCTCTTCCCCAATCATCTATTTCAACTTCTCCTGACTAGGTCAACATTGTATCACTCTCTCTCTCTCCCCTCCACGATTCCCCATCCACCACCCCCAGTTACAACCCACCGACCACGTGTCACAGGTCTCTATTTAAACAGTCTCCACGTTCTACTAAATCCATTCCTGACACACACCGCCGGACAAGCCACACCTTACAATTTACAGCTAAGTACTCTATTTAATTTTTAAATCTTTTTTAAAAATAGTATTCATGTGAATCTATACTTTATCTCCTCTCTCTATTTCTTCATCCTATATGTTTTTGTATGATTAAGGCTGACGCCGAAACGTCACAACTTTGTATTCGTTATGTATTAAAGCTGTTCCTACATTTTCCCTAGTTTCTACATTCTTGTAAAATAGTACCATTCTAAAGTGGCAAGCATCATTGCATACAAAGCATTAGTCCCTTAAACTAGACATGTTGTCCTGGACTAACATTAGAACGCTTGGACTAGGCATGCTGCCCTAGACTAACATTAGAACGCTTGGGCTAGGCATGCTGCCCTGGACTAACATTAGAACGCTTGGACTAGGCATGCTGTCCTGGACTAACATTAGAAGGCTTGGACTAGGCATGCTGTCCTGAACTAATATTAGAACGCTTGGGCTAGGCATGCTGTCCTGGACTAACATTAGAAGGCTTGGACTAGGCATGCTGCCCTGGACTAACATTAGAACGCTTGGGCTAGGCATGCTGCCCTGGACTAACATTAGAACGCTTGGACTAGGCATGCTGCCCTGGACTAACATTAGAACGCTTGGGCTAGGCATGCTGCCCTGGACTAACATTAGAACGCTTGGACTAGGCATACTGCCCTGGACTGACATTAGAACGCTTGGGCTAGGCTTGCTGCCCTGGACTAACATTAGAACGCTTGGGCTAGGCATGCTGCCCTGAACTAACATTAGAACGCTTGGACTAGGCATGCTGTCCTGAACTAACATTAGAACGCTTGGGCTAGGCACGCTGTCCTGAACTAACATTAGAACGCTTGAACTAGACATGCTGCCCTGGACTAACATTAGAACGCTTGGACTAGGCATACTGCCCTGGACTAACATTACAACGCTTGGACTAGGCATACTGCCCTGGACTAACATTAGAACGCTCGAGCTAGCCATGCTGTCCTGGACTAATCTCAAACTGTAGACCATCACTTGCTCACTCAGCCTAGTAATCTTGCTTTAAACACTGACAACACATAAACGTATCAGCTCACACTCGCTCACAGAATTTGCTACTCCCGCGCAAGATGTCCTCACTACAAATGTAATAAACGGCCGCCTGAGTGGCGAAGTGGTTAGTGCAAGGCCGTCATGGCGAAAGTCGAGGGTTCAAATCCGGCCCGAGTCGCCTCAGTGACCTAACTACAGAAAAAAGTACGAGACTTCTTCTAGAGTTGGGGGAAGGGAAGGAAAGGCGGCCAGGCGTGATACTGACCATATCACTCTCGAGTGTGCTGACAGGTCAAGGAAAATATGGGCGTTAGCCTGTATCACTATGTGCCTGTAAGGCATAACAGGGTTACCTTTATCTTTTTTTTTAAACCATGCACTAAAGTGATATCTGAATAAACAACGGTAACACTACACGATCACAAATGATCCGACAAAATATCTTGCCATCTACCATCCCTTCCTATACCACTGTATTATAAGTCTCTACCATCCCTTCCTATACCATTGTATTATAAGTCTCTACCATCCCTTCCTATACCATTGTATTATAAGTCTCTACCATCCCTTCCTATACCATTGTATTATAAGTCTCTACTATCCCTTCCTATACCATTGTATTATAAGTCTCTACCATTCCTTCCTATACCATTGTATTATAAGTCTCTACCATCCCTTCCTATACCAATGTATTATAAGTCTCTACCATCCCTTCCTATACCATTGTATTATAAGTCTCTACCATCCCTTCCTATACCAATGTATTATAAGTATGAGGCCAGCTATCGTCATTAACCACTGCAATTAGTGGCCATGGTTACAAGAGTCTTTACATAAGCGACTCGGTTAAACCAGCTTTCGACTTCGCCCATGCGACCAGATCAGGTTAAACCAGCTTTCGACTTCTCCCGTGCGACCAGATCAGGTTAAACCAGCTCTGGACTTCGTCCATGCGACCAGATCAGGTTAACCAACTTTCGACTTCGTCCGCGCGACCAGATTCTAAACATAGTCAAATAAGGCCCATCCATGGGAAGCTAGTCCGCCCTGCAAGACTGATCAGGGGTTCTGGCTCTAGAGACTCCAGCCACTCTCAGCATTCAACTACATGAAGAGTGCCTTCATGTCGCCTTGTGTGTTTTCCTCTGATTGTCTGATGTTAGCCTGACCCCAGACAGCCTGTGTCTGATGTTAGCCTGACCTTATACAGCCTGTTTCTGATGTTAATCTAACCCTACACAGCCTTGTCTGATGTTAGCCTGACCCTATACAGCCTGTGTCTGATGTTAGCCTGACCTTATACAGCCTTGTGTAATATTAGCCTGTGTCTGATGTTAATCTAACCCTATACAGCTTTGTCTGATGTTAGTCTGACCCTATACAGCCTTGTCTGATGTTAGTCTGACCCTATACAGCCTTGTCTGATGTTAGTCTGACCCTATACAGCCTTGTGTAATATTTGCCTGACCTTATACAGCCTTGTATAATATTAGCCTGACCTTATACAGCCTTGTGTAATATTAGCCTGACCTTATACAGCCTCTTTCTGAAGTTTTTGTTGTAACTGTATTTCAGGACGGTGGCCGAAAAAGATAAGGCTGTTGCTGTTGGATTCCAGTCGTTCACGTCTTCACTTCTGGGTTTGTTAGATATTTTTTTTGGGTCTTATTATTGTCTGTTTATCTTATTACTTGAAGTATCTCACCCGAGACGGGGGTTTATTATGACTGGTTGTAGCTAGACTTCATGTGTCACTCTCCCATGATCCACAACTTAAAGTGACGAACTAACGCACAGTATTTTCTAACTGTGTGCCACCAAAGTCAACTCTTACCGAGTACAACAGCTACACGTGTTATCAGGATTTATATTTATATAAAAACTGGCATTAGCTAATACGAGGTACTTGTGTCAGACAGTCATTTGCATGCCCCTTGTGGAACTTTACCTCCTTAACAGCTCACCTGTAGGCCTCTCGATTGTGAGCAAGATGGCCTGCTGCTGATGCGTCCATTTGCATATTATCAACGATGTCTTACAGCCATCTTCGACGTGGTCGTCCTCTTGTGCTTGTGTGTTATGTCTTATTTTGCAGAGAATTTGGAAATAAAACGTTACGAACTGACCTCCAGAAATGCAGTGACCTTTACATCAGGTATCCGGAAGTGAAGACGCTGTCCGATGAGGCAACCAGCGACCCATAGCTGACCAAGACCCTGTCCCACCTCTCAACTGGTACCCACCCCCCCATAACAAGCCCTAGCCTGACTAACAGGACGGAGATCGCCATAGTCCCTATGGTGGTGGAGTCTGCTAAAGAAGCATTGCACAACCCCCCCCCCTGCTTTTTAGCTGTACTCCGGAACTGGAAACAGTAGCTGCCATAACCCGCTCCCACGCCGATACGATGTTGTACCTCAACATCTCCACAGCATCGGCTGCAAAGAACACCAGCTCGCAGTTACAGGGAGGTTGTACAAGTACATCAAGTATCATAGGCTGCTTTTGTTAACAGGAAGAACTTTTTGATATAAATAGTAACAACGAGGCTTTCGTACGGTAAAGTAAGAGAGCACAGTTTTGTAGAATTAGACCTCGGAAAAAAATCGTAAACAAAGCACTTTAGTGAGACGTGATAGAAAGGAAAATCACAAGAGAGTTTTTTCGAGGTCTAATCCTACAAAACTGTGTTCTCTTACTTTACCGTGCTTTTGGTAACATTGTTATTGTTGTGTGACGCGAAAATCTGATCTGCAATAATATATGAATACAATCTTCTAGTCTATATTCTTAGGGAGATAAAACAAAACAAAATAACAATCGATAAATACAATCTTCTAATCTATATTCTTAGGGAGATAAAACAAAACAAAACAACAATCGATAAATGCAATCTTCTAATCTATATTCTTAGGGAGATAAAACAAAACAAAACAACAATCGATAAATGCAATCTTCTAGTCTATATTCTTAGGGAGATAAAACAAAACAAAACAACAATCGATAAATACAATCTTCTAGTCTATATTCTTAGGGAGATAAAACAAAACAAAACAACAATCGATAAATACAATCTTCTAGTCTATATTCTTAGGGAGATAAAACAAAACAAAACAACAGTCGATAAATACAATCTTCTAGTCTATATCCTTAGGGAAATAAAACAAAACAAAACAACAATCGATAAATACAATCTTCTAGTCTATATCCTTAGGGAAATAAAACAAAACAAAACAACAATTGATAAATACAATCTTCTAGTCTATATTCTTAGGGAGATAAAACAAAACAAAACAACAGTCGATAAATACAATCTTCTAGTCTATATCCTTAGGGAAATAAAACAAAACAAAACAACAATCGATAAATACAATCTTCTAGTCTATATTCTTAGGGAGATAAAACAAAACAAAACAACAATCGATAAATACAATCTTCTAGTCTATATCCTTAGGGAAACAAAACAAAACAAAACAACAATCGATAAATACAATCTTCTAGTCTATATTCTTAGGGAGATAAAACAAAACAATCGATAAATACAATCTTCTAGTCTATATTCTTAGAAATATAACAAAATAACAGTCGATAAATACAGTCTTCTAGTCTATATTCTTAGGGAGATAAAACAATAACAATCGATATAACTAGTATATAAAACTCTTTCGTGTTCACACTTCGTACAGGCTGGCTGCTTGGACCAATCATAATCGGGCGAGTCATCGACGGAATGTGCGTCATCTGGGACGTCAGGTGCGAGGTCACTGGACGGTGTCTCCTCTACGACAACGACCTCTTTCGCCTAAAGCTTCACGGCTATTGCGTCGTGGCCTTGGGGTGCTCCCTAGCATGCAGCCTGGTTGCGCTAGTTTACGCCATGTGGTCCAAAGTCCTGGATGACCCCAAGAGGAAGACTGCCGGGTTGGCCTTGCTTGGGGAGACAAAAACTCACGATGGTGCCGAGAAAGATCATCCAGGAGATGCTACAATCCCATAGAAGCATCGCCGGCAAGAAAAGTCTCCAAAAAAAAAAAAAAACTTACCTCACAGTGAGCTTACGAAACACAGCAGAATAGTCAAGTATTTGAATGTTTCCAAGAAAAACCATTTTCTTCTTAAAATAAAAGCTTTAAGTTTTGAAGGAAATTTGTCAGATTTATAAATGCCAGCTGTTGTGCAGTAAAAGTCTGTAAACAAGGTGAAGCCTTACAGGTGTAAGTGTAAGTTACAGATGGGGGTGATGGTTAGGGTTATGTTTGTGAAGTATTACAACTCATTTGTACTGTGAATATCAGGATTAGAACTGCAACGAGGGGAAGGGTATCGGCAAATCTTCACAGAAAAGTGATCAGTAAATCATTACTGTAAAGTGATAACTAAATCTTCACAGTAAAGTGATCAGTAAATCATTACAGTAAAGTGATCACCAAATCTTCACAGTAAAGTGATCAGTAAATCATTACTGTAAAGTGATAACTAAATCTTCACAGTAAAGTGATCAGTAAATCATTACAGTAAAATGATCACTAAATCTTCACAGTAAAGTGATCAGTAAATCATTACAATAAAGTGATCAGTAAATCATCACTGTAAAGTGATCAGTAAATCATCACTGTAAAGTGATCAGTAAATCATCACTGTAAAGTGATCAGTAAATCATTACAGTAAAGTGATCAGTAAATCATTACAGTAAAGTGATCAGTAAATCATCACTGTAAAGTGATCAGTAAATCATTACAGTAAAGTGATCAGTAAATCATCACTGTAAAGTGATCAGTAAATCATTACAGTAAAGTGATCAGTAAATCATTACAGTAAAGTGATCAGTAAATCATCACTGTAAAGTGATCTGTAAACCATCACATTAAAGTGATAAATCTAAAAAGTCAACAGAAGATTGCATGTCTACGTCACGATTAATAATAAGCAGATTTCCCTCACCCCCTCCAGTAAAAAACCTAGAGAACTTATCATCATCATCATCATCCTACGAGTGATGTAAGCACTGATAGAATCGGAGACAGGAAAGCTCCACTATAACGAAATGAACACAAAATGGCTGCCTGCAAGACAATGAGACTTTCTAACACACGATAAATAGTGTATAAGTATACAACTACACACACAAAGCTAAAATATTCAGATAAGTTTTGTTCTAATTATATTTCTTGATTAATTTTTTTCATTTGTTGTTATTTCATTAACATAGTTTTATGTGATCCTGTACTTTTGTATGATTAAGGCTGACGCCGAAACGTCACGACTTTGTATTCGTTAAATAATAAAGCTGTTCCTATTTTTTTTCCTAGTTTATACATAATGAGACTTTCTAGCTACATTGAAAGACACTCAAAACATATTAAAAAGCGACCGCTGAACCTGATTACAAAGCTCACTTTCTGCTGCGTGGAGACCATGTGGACAAATTCAAGTATTTAGGAACAATAACAATCGAGGCGGAAGTTGCGAAATCGAAATAAGAATCAGAAGAACCTAGGACAATTCAGCATTTATGAAAATGAAAAGCATACTGTGCAATAAACCTCTGGCGTCATCGACAGCATGTTTTTCATTTTCATAAATGCTGTCGTGGCCTGGATTTTGCTGTTTTTTCTTATTATCTACGCCAGAAAGAAACTTATTCAGTGCTACATCGAACCCATATTATTCTGTGGATGCGCAGCATAGACTGTAACATCTGCTGGAAGTAGCGGAGATGTGGTTCATAAGAACAAAATCTGCTGGAAGCAGAGGAGATGTGGTTCATAAGAACAAAATCTACTGAAAGCAGAGGAGATGTGGTTCATAAGAACAAAATCTGCTGGAAGTAGCGGAGATGTGGTTCATAAGAACAAAATCTACTGGAAGTAGCGGAGATGTGGTTCATAAGAACAAAATCTGCTGGAAGTAGCGGAGATGTGGTTCATAAGAACAAAATCTACTGAAAGCAGAGGAGATGTGGTTCATAAGAACAAAATCTACTGGAAGTAGCGGAGATGTGGTTCATAAGAACAAAATCTACTGGAAACAGAGGAGATGTGGTTCATAAGAACAAAATCTGCTGGAAGTAGCGGAGATGTGGTTCATAAGAACAAAATCTACTGGAAGCAGAGGAGATGTGGTTCATAAGAACAAAATCTACTGGAAGTAGCGGAGATGTGGTTCATAAGAACAAAATCTACTGGAAGTAGCGGAGATGTGATTCATAAGAACAAAATCTACTGGAAGCAGAGGAGATGTGGTTCATAAGTACAAAATCTACTGGAAGTAGCGGAGATGTGGTTCATAAGAACAAAATCTACTGGAAGTAGCGGAGATGTGATTCATAAGAACAAAATCTACTGGAAGCAGAGGAGATGTGGTTCATAAGTACAAAATCTACTGGAAGTAGCGGAGATGTGGTTCATGAGAACAATGATGAGAATACCACGGACAACCAAAAAAAGAAACGAAGAAGTTTTAACGGAGGCTGGGCAAAAGAGAGAAATTATTTCAAAATTCAGAACACGATAGTCCAGATTTGTAGAATATGTTTTAAGAAGAGGCAAACTGGAACACCTAGTGACAACATGAAAAATAGAGGGAAAAGGGATAGAGGAAGACAAAGAAACATGATACTTGACGGACTAAAAGTGTGGGCATAGAGCACGGTCCAAAACGCATCTTATAGAAAGGGCAAAGGATAGATGGTTGTGGAAATCATTGACGGCCAATGCTTGATTGGCATGGACCAGAGAGAGAGAGAGAGAGAGAGAGAGAGAGAGAGAGATAAGGGCAGTGAGAGAAGAGCCAGCTTGAAACTGGCTTGAAGCAATCTGGAGAAACTGACAAACACCGGGAAACAGAAAGGCGGACAAACACCGGGAAACAGAAAGGCGGACAAACACCGGGAAACAGAAAGGCGGACAAACACCGGGAAACAGAAAGGCGGACAAACACCGGGAAGTGTACATGTATATAAGTATATATAATCTTTCTCTATCTCTCTCTTTATCTCTCTCCTCGATCTCTTTTATCCACATCTCTGTCTCTCGCTTTCTCTTCGTCTCTCTCTCTTTCTCTCCCTCTTTTTCACTCCCACCACCCAAAAAAAAAACAAACAAATAAATCATGAAACAAACTACAATAAACGTTTAACTCCCTCCAGCTGACGCTCTTTCTCTAAAACCAGAATTATAAAAACATTTCCTTGTCACAACTAAACCGATAATTCTCTAAACTTTAAAGACTCCCTTTCAGTTAAAGCATTTATGATCTAAAGTCTCTTTAGATTCCATGTCTCCCAGTTGTGACACGGTCGCTGAAATGGTCACCGCTCAGCTTTCCGCCTTTCAGAAGCGTTGATCTTCCAGGTTTTTCTAAGTTAATTACCGATATCGTTTCATGCAAATTTTGTCCTAAATTTGTTACGTGATTACGGATTTGTCGGATTTACGTTATGTCGAGACTAAGGGTCCCTATAAAGGTTTGCGGTCTGTGTGCAAAATGTTCAGCTCATGTGCAAAAAAAAAAAAAATTGTGTGTGCGTAGTAACGTGCGCGAGCACACACACTGTAAAAGCCTGAATATTTAATAACAAGACAAGCCTGCTGTACTTTTCAGTTACTGGTATTTAGTTAATTGCAATGATGATTTCTTTGTTTACTTATTCAGTGATAGTAACTATTTATTTACATATTTGTGTATCCTATCATGTTCGACTTACTATTGGTTCATTGAAACATAATCCCACAGTAGATGTACTATCCACAGCGATTGTAAATCTCTCTCTCTCTCTTTCTCTCTCTCTCTCTCTCTGAAACTTAAGTGCCCAGGGCACATGGGGCTTCCGCAAAGGTTTTCCACAAATGCCTGTCCTTTGCCTTTTTTCTGCTCTTGCACAGCTGAGCCCTCTATTGCTCAACATCCTTTCTGTTGTTCTTCTCCATGTCTCTTTTGGTCTACCCTTACTTCTGTTCCCCTGTGGTGTCCATTTTAGTGCTATTTTTGGTAGTGAGTTGTCAGTCATTCAGAGCACATGTCCCAACCATCGCCAGCGTCTTTCCTCAATAATTGCTGTCAGTGGCTTCATCTGCATGTCTGCCAACAAGATTTTATTTGTAGTAAATCAACTGCTATTTAAAAGAAAAAAAAGCAGGACGGCTCTAACGTTGGTGGTTACAACGTCTGGTGTTAGTTTTTCAAGATCAATTTGCATACCTGAGCAGCTCAATGGACATTCTCCTTTCCCACGACACAGTGGAAATTCACCTACCCGTTTATTTTAATTACCCTGCGTTCTCTGTGTGTCCCCTTGCCTCGTCATGCTACAGTACTACCGAAACTACGCGATAAAAGACCAGTTCAAACATCCGATCCGAAAGTAATTTCTCAACAATAAAGAAGCAGTAAAGGAAAAGCATGTACCATGATTGTATTTTTCTTGATCGCAATTATACCACGGAGTAACATCTGGAAATTAGGAAATAAAAGTAGCAGTTTCATTTTTTTTTCTTTTGGCGCAGTTCCAAAAGTTTTGTGCGTCGTATATTTTTTTCTATGCGCGGCCGTGCAGCTTAGAGGGAACAGTGGTCCAGACCCGTCTCTAATCACGTTACTAATAAACTCTCTGTTAGTATAATTTCCTTGTGAAAAGCGACGTTATGATCAAGATATTCCAAATCCTTTCCTGATATTAAAATAATTGTAGGGGCTCTGTGGATATGGACAACATGAACATGAAGGCAAAATTAGCTCCCCTGTTCAAGTGATCAAGCAATTTGGAACAAGGGGATATTTCCATCTCCGTGGCTACAAACTGTGTTAATTACCAGTGGTATTTGTATGAAAGGGATGGCGATTGCAGTAAAACTGGTTTAAATAATAAAGTTAGATAGAGGTGTATGGTGTAGTTTTACAAAGTGGCAGAGGGAGTGAGTAAAGTGAGAAAAGACGAATAGAAAGTATGAGAATGTATACATGAAAAATATACAACATCCGATATTTCGGCGTGAGCCTTTTTCGAGGATTACATGCACAACAAGACAAAAAGAAATAACTAAAAGAAATATCTTAATATGGCCTCCTCCAGAAGTAGGAAAGAGAAATGCGTGTCTTAGAAGATGCATAGGGACCACGTGAGCCACACAAAGAATAAGCCGATATTCTGCGCCTTACACGATTTGTCCTCCAACTTAATTCTTTTCAATTCAATGGCCTTTACTTCGACCAGATTAATGGTGTGGCCATGGGTACCAAAATGAGCCACAGCTACGCGTGTCTGTTCATGGGCCACTTCGAACACAAGGTTCTGAGAGCCTTTATAGGCCCATTTCCCGCCTTCTACAGATGCTACATAGATGACGGCATTGGGGTCACATCAATGCCAGACGAAGATCTTGACAACTTTTATTAAGGAGTACAAACCTGCCATTTCTTTCACCTCCCATATCTCTACTACTTCCGCTAACTTTCTCGACATTGCCGTTACTATCGGCTCTTCCGGGCTTACTACTTCTATCCACTATAAACCTACAGACTCTCACAGCTACCTCCTGTACTCTTCCTCCCATCCCAGATCGTGTAAGGACTCTGTTCCTTTTCCCCAGCTTCTTAAATTGACGCGTTTGTGTAATGAGGATTTGGATTTCCAGGATCAAGGCCATAAAATTCTAGATTTCTTCCGCCAGCGCGGTAACAGAATATGTTCTCTCGTCACCTTGGAACCGCATCAGCCTTATATCACGGCAACAAGCCCTCATTCCTAAACCGCACTGTAGCTCGGACAGAGTTAAATTGGTACTCACGTACCACCCTCATAGTTTGGCAGTTAAAAACACACTGTTTCGCCATCTCCATCTCCTCCAGACTGAGCCTGAGACACGTGAACTTTTTCGGGGAACCCCCATTGGTGGTGTACAGACGGGACAAGAACTTCAGGGACCTTTTAATTCGTAGTCACCTTAAGACAGATGGCACATTTTATGGTACCAGACGTTTGTTGTCGACGCTAGCCAGGTCTCCTTCCCTAAATCCACGTTATCAGTTCAGGAGGGTTTTACTTGCACTTCACGCAATGTTATTTATGATATTATGTGCAAACTTTGCGATTTGAAGTACATAGGGGAGACTGGCTTACGCTTAGGATATCGATTTCGCCAACACCTTAATGATATTTCTAAGAGGGCCGGGACACCTGTGGCTAAACATTTTTGCCTTAGCAACCACAGGGGAAAACATGACATTTCTGTTAGTGCGATCCGCTCTTGTTCTGCTGATGTACGATCTTGGAGGATCCTAGACCATCGCCTTATTTTCCAGGCTGGCTGTCTCCACCCAGCTGGAATTAACATTGTCTTCAGCTTTCTGTAACTTATTTAGTTTTCCACTCCCCCCCCCCTTTTTTTTACTCTATTTTCTTCCTCCTAGCTACCCCTCCCTACCGCCACCCTCTTTTCTTCTCTGGCAACATATTTGTGTTTATAGGGTCTTGTCCTATTCACCAGTTTCACATTTTCTCCCTGCAGGTTTTTATTTTCTTCATTCATTATCTCTCCGCGTCCCCTTTTCCATCCCCCACCCCCGACACCTCCTCTAGCGGCTATCATATTTCTATTGCCTTTTCCCCCACCCCTTTCTACCATTTGTTTTCCTCCTCTCTCTCCACATCCTCTTTACGATTGGCTCTATCGGCTTATCCTTTGTGTGACCCGCGTGGTCTCTATGCATCTTCTAAGACACGCATTTCTCTTTCCTACTTCTGGAGGAGGCCATATTAAGATATTTCTTTTAGTTATGTCTTTTTGTCTCGTTGTGCATGTAATCCTCGAAAAAGGCCCACGCCGAAATATGGGATGTTGTACGTTTTTCATGTATACATTCTCATACTTTCTATTCGTCTTTTCTCACTCCCTCTGCCACTTTGTAAAACTACACCATACACCTCTACCTAACTTTAGTATTTGTATGAACGTGGTTCATCGGGTACAGTACGTGACTCGAAGTGAAAAGGGATAGGCCGAAGCGGCTGAGTTTATCTGCACTCCAGAGTGTGACCTACTTTGACACTGCGCATGTTTTGCAGCCCTTGACCCCATGCCAATAACATAATTGGATTTGTGGGGAAGCTATTTCTGACGAATTTCTTTTAACATTTTTCCCTAATCCCTGCTCCTGAGTCGAGCCAGGGCGGACAATGGGGGCAGGGTCTTAACCGAATTCGGGGTGGAACGTTTCTCCGTCCGGGACAAACGGTCAGTGGGTACGCGAAATTGCTAGTTTTTCTAAAAGTTAAAAGTAAAACTTTTCTTAATAAATAAAGACAAATAAATAGTGTCATAATATAACATATAACTTTTAAAAGTTTTTTTTAATTCGCCAATAGCGGGGCTCGAACCCATATCCCCTATATTACTAGGCTCATGCCTCTACTGACTGAGCTAGCCGGACGGTTGAAGTACTCATTTTGTAGCATGTAAGCAGACTCGATGCGCAGTCAATCAATGTAGGTCACTGAGGGAGTGTGGACAGACACTCCCTAGGCCGAAAGTGGGTGGGTGTATGTTAGGATAGTTTGCTTCCCTAGACATGTCCACCTAATGTTTCTCTCAGTGTCTAGATACAGATTGAAGAGATGCAAAGTTTAATATAAAATATTTTTCTAAATGTCTAGATAACGATTGAACAGATACAAGATTTAATATAAAATAGTTTTTCTAAATGTCTAGATAAAGATTGAAGAGATACAGGCTTTAATATAAAATGTTTTCATAAATGTCTAGATAAAGATTGAATGAATACAAGCTTTAATATAAAATATTTTTTCTAAACGTCTAGATAAAGATTGAAGAGATACAAGGCTTAAAATAAAATATTTTCATAAATGTCTATCTATATAGAGATTGAAGAGATACAACATTTCATATAAATTGTTTTCATAAATGGCTAGATAAAGATTGAAGAGATACAAAGTTTAGTATAAAATGTTTTTCTAAATGTCTAGATAAAGATTGAAAAGATACAAGGATTGATATAAAATATTTGTCTAAATGTCTAGATAAAGATTGAAGAGATGCAAGCTTTAATATAAAATGTTTGTCTAAATGTCTAGATAAAGATTGAAGAGATGCAAGCTTTAATATAAAATATTTGTCTAAATGTCTAGATAAAGATTGAAGAGATGCAAGCTTTAATATAAAATATTTGTCTAAATGTCTAGATAAAGATTGAAGAGATGCAAGCTTTAATATAAAATATTTGTCTAAATGTCTAGATAAAGATTGAAGAGATGCAAGCTTTAATATAAAATGTTTGTCATAAATGTCTAGATAGAGATCGAAGAGATACAAGGTTTAGTATAAAATATGTTTTTGTCTAAATGTCTAGATAAAGATTGAATGAAACAAATATTTAAGAGAATGTGCCTTCCTAGATAACGTACATAAAGACTGAAGAGAGGACAAAACAATTTCTAACAATCTTATCTTATCTTATATCTTACATCCTTCCCGTGCCGTTAAACGTCACATAGGGCTCGCAAAGTAGTTCGCCAATTTTTCCTGTCTTCGGCGAGTCTTTCAACCTCATCAAGGGATTTTATGCCTGTTAATTTGGCCTCTCTTAACAATTTCCTCTTCAGAGTTTCACGCGGTCTGCCTCTTTTTCTTAATTTCTAACAATGCCTATTCTCTAATGTCTAGACAACTGAAAAAAAAAAAGCTAGAGATTCTTATGACTTCGATTACTGGTACGATACACGGGTAACCGATCTGGTCAGCCAGCGACCCATAGCTAACATGTCAGTGTTAGGGCTAGTGAACCAAAGATGGCCAAGACCCTGTCCCACCTCTCCGTTGGTACCCCCTCCCCCAGTAACAAGTCTAGTCTTGCTAAACGGGGACAGGGATCACTGTTATCCCCGTGGGGGTGGAGTCTGCTGAAGAAATTTTGCAATCCGCTGTGTTTTTTTTTTTTAGCTCTACTCTGTGACTGAAAAAAACGCTCTAACCCACTCCCAATCCGACACAATTCTGTGATCCAACATATTCATCGCATCGGCTGCTAAGAACATCATGTTCGCATTTCCAGGAAGAAGAAGAAGGAGGAGGAGGAGGAGAAGAAGAAGAAGAAGGATACGGCGTCGTCACAAAGATTAGGGGATAAGAGTTCTTGCTACGTCAGAGAAACCACAAACAGCTGATACGTTTAAAGCAGGTTTTGTTAATCACATGTATCTTATATCCGCTGAGGATGTGCGAGCCAGACAAATACGTGCTTGTGGGCTTGATCTCTGAACAACAGCTGAAGAAAATTGCTTAGTAGATCAGGATTCTCTGTTAGTTCTGCTGCTCCTAGATGTCTTTAAGTAAAATTAGTTCTGTGCTCCTAGATGTCTTTATGTAAAGTTAGTTCTGTGCTCCTAGCTATCTTTATGTAAAGTTAGTTCTGCTGCTCCTAGATGTCTTTATGTAAAGTTAGTTCTGTGCTCCTAGATGTCTTTATGTAAAGTTAGTTCTGTGCTCCTAGCTATCTTTATGTAAAGTTAGTTCTGCTGCTCCTAGCTATCTTTATGTAAAGTTAGTTCTACTGCTCCTAGCTATCTTTATGTAAAGTTAGTTCTGTGCTCCTAGCTATCTTTATGTAAAGTTACTTCTGAGGTGGGAGGGGGGAGGGGGCAGCCAGTTCAGGTCCCCAGAAGGGTTTTACCTGATTTAAGTGTGTACCTCTTTGCCAGAGGGCTTGAGTGAATGAAAACATGAGAGTGGAGAAGGTTGGGGTGGGGGGAGGGAGGGCCCGCTAAAGCAGGGGTTGGGGTGGAAGGAGTGGAGTTTTGCCACAGCTTATAAAATTTCTATCTGATGCCCCGGCTTAATAAAACTAGTGATGATGATTTCTCGACGGTCTGATGAAGGGAGTGTGGGAATATACTGAACAGTTCAGGGAGAGTGGTGTGTACTCGTACAAAGGTCCATAGCTAAAGAAAATTGCTTAGTAGATCAGAATTCTCTTTCAGTTCTGCTGCTCCTAGATGTCTTTATGTAAAGATCTCCCTTAAAAACCACACATAAACATTGTTCAACCATTTTCAGTTCTAATTTTCTTTCGACAAAAAAAAAATGCAGTTGTAATCTGATCAAACTGATCGTTCCACGTGAGATGATTTTCTTGTCACTTACACAAAGTCGTTACGAACAGCAACACAGAATCACAGCCAGCAGCAGAGAGTCACAGCCAGCAACACAGAATCACAGCCAGCAGCACAGAGTCACAGCCAGCAACACAGAATCACAGCCAGCAACACAAAGTCACAGCCAGCAACACAGAGTCACAACCAGCAACTCAAAGTCATAGCCAGCAGCAGAGAGTCACAGCCAGCAACACAAAGTAACAGCTAGCAACATAAAGTCACAGCCAGCTACATAAAGTCACAGCCGGCTACACAAAGTCACAGCCAGCAACACAAAGTCACAGCCAGCAACACAAAGTCACAGCCAGCAACACAGAGTCACAACCAGCAACACAAAGTCACAGCCAGCAACACAAAGTCACAGCCAGCTACACAAAGTCACAGCCAGCACCACAAAGTCACAGCCAGCAACACAGAGTCACAGCCAGCACCACAGAGTCACAGCCAGCACCACAGAGTCACAGCCAGCAACACAAAGTCACAGCCAGCACCACAAAGTCACAGCCAGCACCACAAAGTCACAGCCAGCAACACAAAGTCACAGCCAGCAAGGCAATCGCTGTGCGGGTAGCCCAGGTTTGGACATCTCACACCGGAGTAGAACAGATAGCACTAAGCAACACAGTCCATCAGACCACACTAGCGATTTAATGATGATGATGATGATGCCAATGAAGAAATCTCAGTGTCGAACTCAATAGCTTTCGTGCCACACTTATGTATACATACTCTCTCTCTCTCTCTCTCTCTCTCTCTCTCTCTCTCTCTCTCACTCTCTCTCTCTCTCTCTCTCACTCTCTCTCTCTCTCTCTCTCTCTCTCTCTCTCTCTCTCTCTCTCACTCTCTCTCTCTCTCTCAAATAAAAATGTACATAAATTCCTGACACTTACAAAATGTCAGCACACAAACACTAAATAATTTAAACAAAATATATCCCACCCCCCCCCCCCCCACCCCCGAAAAAGAAATGATCCAAATATTTAAACCCTACTTCCAAACTTGTCTGCTTACGTCACAGATGGATTCTCCCGGGTGCCTTAATCTACAACTAAAAAAATAAAATGTAAGACAGGGGAACAGAAGTAAGGGTAGACCAAAAGAGACATGGAGAAGAACAACAGAAAGGATGTTGAGCAATAGAGGGCTCACCTGGGCAAGAGCAGAAAAAAAGGCGAAGGACGGGCATTTGTGGAAAACCCTTGCGGAAGCCCCATGTGCCCTGGGCACTTAAGGTTCAGAGAGAGAGAGAGAGAGATGTTAAAAATAACAATATACAAAGGGAAAAAACAACAACATATACATATATCCAGGCCATACAAACAGGTGAAAGCAATGGCTTGATTTTGTTATAACTGGGATGCACGGGAAAACTGAATTGTGCAAGGAAAATAAGCCCCCCCCCCCCCCCCACCAGAGCTGAATTAACCATTTGTCTGGACAAACTGGGGCCCAGAAAAGTTGGTAGGGGGAGGGATCCCACGTCAGAGAGGAAAAAAACCCCACTGGAAATGCAGATTGCTATTTTCTATGATAATGATGTATAATTATTAATGCAGGATTAACATGCTTGATCCATGTGGTGCAAAAACCATGTAATTATAGATTGAATCATTAAGTGGAGATGAACCGTATACGTTGTGTGGGTGGGGTTCAAGCCTTGGGGCCGTTGATGTTTTTATTTTTTATTTTTTATCCAACAGCGTCGAGTATATGATCACGAGATCATATATTCAATATAAGATTAATAACAGAGAAGTGCAGAGAGTTTAATGTGAATCTACATTTATCCTTTATAGACTACTCAAAGGCATTTGATTGTGTACAACAGAAAGTTCTGGAAATAATGGAAAAAATGGGATTTCCAACACATTTGATACAATTAACATCACTGCTATATTTAGACCAACAAGCAGCAGTGAGAATAAATGGTGAAACAACAACTTGGTTTGACATAAAACAAGGGGTCCCTCAGGGGTGCATATTGTGGCCTTACTTATTTAACTTGTATACTGAAAATATCATGAGGAATGTTAGAGAAGATGTAGACAAAGAATATTACGATGCCATAACAATTGGAGGTTATGAAATACCAGAGATTAGATATGCTGATGACACAGCATTACTGTCCACAACACCAAAAAAAAAAAAAAAAGAAATTGAAAAACTAATTATTTCAGTCCGTAAGAACAGCGAAGAGCAAAACCTCTATCTTAATGCAAAGAAAACTAAATTGATGAAAACAGACAAAACAAACAAGGCAACTGAAATATATATCAATGAGGAAAAACTGGAAGAAGTGGAGAGTTTTTAATATCTTGGATCACTGCTAACTAATAATGGAGATACAATGAGGGAAATTAAATTTAGGACATCTATCGCTCTTCAGAAAGTAAAACAACTAAAGAATCTGTGGAGAGGAGCAGACAGAACTACAAAAATAAGATTTTTTAAGGGCATGCATCTTTCCCATCACAACATATCCCTGTGAGACCTGGACACTTAACAAAACAGCTGAGAAACACATAAATGCCTTTGAATGTAAATGCTACAGAATAGTTCTTCAAATATCGTGGACACAAAAAAGAACAAATATATCTATACTACAAGAGCTTAATATTGAAGAAGGCTGGCTAGTAAAGAAGATTAAAGAGAGGAAACTTAAATATTTTGCACACATTAAACGTAATGATAATTTAGAGAAGACCGTCTTGGAAGGGTACATAATGGGAAAAAGAAAGAGAGGAAGACCAAAACGAAGATGGCTGCAAGACATCGTTGATGATCTGCAAATGGATGCATCAGCAGCAGGCCATCTTGCTCACAACAGAGAGGCCTACAGGAGTGCTGTTAGGGAGGCAAAGTTCCGCAAGGGACATGGAAATGGATGATGATGAGGAGTTTGGCAATCTAAAGACCTATTCCTTCTGGAATAAATATTTATATTAGTTTGGCAACCTAAAGACCCATTTCTTGTAGTATAAATATTTGTATTAGTGTAGCAATCTAAAGACTCATTTCTTCTAGATTAAACATGTATATTAGTGTGGCAATCTAAGATTGGTTCCTTCTAGAAAAAAAAAACAGCAGATGAGTGTGACAATCTAAGATTAATTTTCTCAGAAAATAAATAAAATGAGTTTAAAAATCAACGAATAAATCTTTTTAGAAAAAAAATTATATAAATGGGACACTCTAAAATTATTTATTTCTATTAAATAATACAGATGAATGTGACAATCTAAAATTAATTTCTTTCAAAACATGCAGCTGAGTACGACAATTACGAAAAAAAAACTCAGATTACTGTGACAATCTAAGATTAATTTCCTTTAGAAAAAAAAAACAATGTACGTGTGTGTGTGTGAGAGAGAGAGAGAGAGAGAGAGAGAGAGAGAGAGAGAGAGAGAGACAATCTAAGATTATTTTCTTCTAGAAAAAATGCAAATAAATGTGACAATCTTTTAGAAAAAAAAAGTCCTTATGATGTGTGAGAATGACAATCTAAGATTAATTCCTCTTAGAAAAACAAGCAGATGAATGTGGCAATCTAAGATTAATTCCTCTTAGAAAAAATGCAGATGAATGTTACAATCTAAGATTAATTCCAATTAGAAAAAAGAAATGCAGATGAATGTGATAATCTAAAGTTAATTCCTCTCAGAAAAAAAAAATGCCAGTGAATGTGACAATCTAAGTTTAATTCTCTTTAGGAAAACAATTTCAGATAAATATGACGATCTAAGATTAATTCCTTCTAGGGAAAAAAAACTACAGATGAATGTGTTAATTGTTAAACAAAAAAAAGCCAACATTTTCTAGTGTACAGTTCCTTGTTGCTGTCACTGTCAGGCAACCTTGCAGGTTCTGCTTGTGATTGGACGAACTCTGAGGATTGATGAACGTCACCTTTCTTAACCTCAGAGGGCGTGGTAACTAAGGCATCATTCTGTCAGAAATTAGCTCGTTAAATCTAATACGTTCGGCCTGTTTCCCTCTGGCCTCTGTCTAATGTCTGATTTCTGGCTGTTTCTGCTGCCAAAGTGTCTGATTTCTGATTGTTTCCAGTGTCTGATTTCTGATTGTTTCTGATGACAAGTGTCTGATTTCTGATTGTTTCTGATGACAAGTGTCTGATTTCTGTTAGTTTCCATCAGCCAGGGGTACACGTGCACTTCTGCCACATATGTCCATTATTCATGAAGAAATTTATTAAGACCGAGGCTAATAAGCAACACTGTTAATAGTATTAATTGTCTCATTTAGGACTGCATTATTTATCTCATTAATATCAGCATTAATTATATCATTTATGATTAATAAGACTGCTATTGTCTACTTGCTCATTCAGTGTTTTATTTATCCACTATTTGTTTGTTTCTCTGGCATTAATACACTCATAATCCAAGCTTCAGTCATCATCCAAAATCAAATCATTATCCACATTTCAGTCATTATCCACACATACTTCTGTCATCATTCACACTTCAATAGTCATTCACACTTCGATTGCCATCCACAGTTCAATCAGCATGCATACTTCAGTCATCATCCACACTTCAGTCATCATCCACACTTCGGCCATCATCCACACTTCGGCCATCATTTACATTCCAGTCATCATCCACACTTCGGCCATCATCCACACTCCAGACATCATCCACACTTCGATTATCATCCACACTTCGGTCATCATCCACACTTCAGTCATCATCCACACTTCAGTCATCATCCACATTTCGGTCATCATCCACACTTCAGTCATCATCCACACTTCAGCCGTCATCCACACTTCGGCCATCATCCACACTTCAGCCATCATTTACACTCCAGTCATCATCCACACGTCGGCCATCATCCACACTCCAGTCATCACCCACACTTCGATTATCATCCACACTTCGGCCATCATCCACACTTCAGTCATCATCCACACTTTAGCCGTCATCCACACTTCGGCCATCATCCACACTTCAGCCATCATCCACACTTCAATCATCATCCACATTTCGGTCATCATTCACACTTTAGCCATCATCCACACTTCAGCCGTCATCCACACTTCGGCCATCATCCACACTTCAGCCATCATCCACACTTCAATCATCATCCACACTTCAATCATCATCCACACTTCGGTCATCATTCACACTTTAGCCATCATCCACACTTTAATCATCATCCACACTTCAATCATCATCCACACTTCAGTCATCATCCACACTTCAGTCATCATCCACACTTCGGCCATCATCCACACTTCGGCCATCATCCACACTTCAGTCATCATCCACACTTCGGCCATCATCTACACTTCAGTCATCATCCACACTTTAGTCATCATCCACACTTCAGTCATCATCCACACTTCAGTCATCCTCCGATGGTGATATATTGCAGTATACAGTAACTGCAGCCTCAACAAAACAAAGGAAAATGTATAAAACCGACTTTTTGAAAGGTTAAACCAACATGTGTCATTTATTTGTCCACCTTCACATCGTTAAACCACTCGCAGACATTCAAAAGCCACATTAGTAGAAAAATTGCTGTGCACTATTTGTACAATCAGCAATAATTATTTTCATCATCATTATCGCTAGCGTGTCACTGTGTTTACCTCTACGTAGTCACGATCAGCTAACCACTTCCACATTCTAGATTATATTTGTGGGCTACCACATTCAAAAGTAAGTTTGTGGCTTCCGCTATTAAGATTACAATTTTCACAAGTTTCAGGTTCGCACTTTGAAGATTAAACTTTTCACAAGTTTCAGGTTCCCATATTCAAGATTAAACTTTTCACAAGTTTAAGGTTCCCATATTCAAGATTAAACTTTTCCCAAGTTTAAGGTTCCCACATTCAAGATTAAACTTTTCACAACTTTTATATTCCCATATTCAAAATTAAACTTTTCACAAGTTTCAAGATCGCACTTTGAAGATTAAACTTTTCACAAGTCTCAGGTTCCCATATTCAATATTAAACTTCTCATAAGTTTCAGGTTCCCACGTTTAAGATTTAAATTTTCACAAGTTTTGTGTCTTCCACATTCAAGATTAAACTTTTCACAAGTCTCATGTTCCCATATTCAAAATTAAACTTTTCACAGGTTTGTGTCTTCTATTTTCAAGATTACACTTTTCACAACTTTGTGGCATCTACATTCAAGATTAAACTTTTCATACCTTTCTGGCTTCTGCATTCAAGATAAAACGTTTCACAACCCTGTGGCTTCTATATTCAGGATTAAACTCTTCACAACTCCCTGGCTTCTACATTCGAGATGAAATTTTCCAATAGAATGTTGCTACCTCATTGATTTATGTCTACAGAAAACGCAGACTTCTTTGGACACTTGCTTCCGATATTATCAACTCTTTTATACAGCTCTCCTGTTTTAACTGACCTGGGCATTTTCTCCCTGGTATACCAGAGTTAAGGGACGGAATCTGGGATATGACGTCTCATCTTTATGCAAAACTACGCTGAGAATGGATTTTACTATATGCAGAAAGTATCCCAGTATGTAGCAGTTCACATACAAAGTCATATGTTAAATGGTTGCATAAGTATAGCACAAAAAATGTTGTTGTTGTTGTTGATGTTGTTGTTGTTGTTGTTGTTCGTCCATCGTCTTCGATGATGACCATAGCTTCATCTTGGTCTAAATAGGGTGAGGTGTAAAGGTGTGTCCATGCGTGACCAACTAGCCCTATACGAGCTCTAAAAGTTTTGCCACACACGGAACATATATGTCCAGATTTAGTTGTGAGTGCTTGTGCTGCCTTGGCTTTTCGCATTGCGCGTTTGTGATGGGCACTTTCAATTCTTGAGCGTTCTGCTCTCTGAGCACCCAGGGTGGTTATAGTCCTCCATGATGGGCGGACCTGTGCTTTGGACTGACAGGAGTTTGTGTCTATCCCGAAGGCCTTGAGTGAGATTTTGAGCATATCCTTGTGTCGCTTTGTTTGCCCACCTGCTTTCCGTTTTCCGTTCAGAAGTTCCCCATAAAGGAGTTGTTTGGGCAGTCGAGTGTTACTTATTCTGACCCCATACACTGTCCAACGGATTTGCGCCTTTCGAAGCATTGTGTGGATGCTTGGAATTTTAGCCCTTGTGAGGACTTCAGTATCAGGAATCAATTGCTGCCATTTGATGTTTAATATTTTCCTGAGACAGCCTAGATGGAAATCATTTAGCTGTCTTGCATGCCTACTGTAGACTGTCCATGTTTCGGCTGCATACATTAGTATGGTCAGAAAGACAGCTTTATAGACCTTTAACTTGGTGGCTGCATACATTAGTTTGGTCAGAGCAACAGCTTTATAGATCTTTAACTTGGTGGCTGCACACATTAGTGTGGTCAGAACGACAGCTTTATAGACCTTTAACTTGGTGGCTGCATACATTAGCGTGGTCAGAACGACAGCTTTATAGGCCTTTAACTCGATGGCTGCATACATTAGTGCGGTCAGAACGACAGCTTTATAGACCTTTAACTTGGTGGCTGCATACATTAGTGCGGTCAGAACGACAGCGTTATAGAACTTTAACTTGGTGGCTGCATACATTAATGCGGTCAGAACAACAGCTTTATAGACTTTTAACTTGGTGGCTGCATACATTAGTGCGGTCAGAACGACAGCTTTATAGACCTTTAACTTGGTGGCTGCATACATTAGTGTGGTCAGAACGACAGCTTTATAGACTTTTAACTTGGTGACTGCATACATTAGTGCGGTCAGAACGACAGCTTTATAGACATTTAACTTGGTGGCTGCATACATTAACGTGGTCAGAACGACAGCTTTATAGACCTTTAACTCGGTGGCTGCATACATTAGTGTGGTCAGAACGACAGCTTTATAGACCTTTAACTCGGTGGCTGCATACATTAGTGCGGTCAGAACAACAGCTTTATAGACCTTTAACTTGGTGGTTGCATACATTAGTGCGGTTAGAACAACAGCTTTATAGACCTTTAACTCGGTGGCTGCATACATTAGCGTGGTCAGAACGACAGCTTTATAGACCTTTAACTCGGTGGCCGCATACATTAGTGTGGTCAGAACGACAGCTTTATATACCTTTAACTTGGTGGCTGCATACATTAGTGTGGTCAGAACGACAGCTTTATAGACCTTTAACTCGGTGGTCGCATACATTAGTGTGGTCAGAACGACAGCTTTATAGACCTTTAACTCGGTGGCCGCATACATTAGTGTGGTCAGAACGACAGCTTTATAGACCTTTAACTCGGTGGCCGCATACATTAGTGTGGTCAGAACAACAGCTTTATAGACCTTTAACTTGGAGGTAACGCTGCGTCCTCTTCTTTCCCATACATTTTTTCCTAGCCTCCCAAATGCTGCGCTGGCTTTAGCTATTCTGTTGCTGATTTCAGCATCAAGACTGACTGCCCTAGAAAGGGTACTGCCAAGATAAGTGAAATTTTCTACGGATGTTAGCTTTTGTCCCTTTATCACGATTTCCGGGTTAGTATATTCTTTGTTGGAGGCGGGCTGATACACGACTTCTGTTTTCCGATGTTTATCGTAAGGCCAAAAAATAATGAGAGACAAAAGTGTTAAATGAACAGTGAGGTGAGTCACAGATGCTGGTGGGTCTTAAGTGAACAGTGAATTGAGTCACAGATGAGGATGAGTCTTAAATGAATGATTACGTGAGTCACAGTTGGTGATGAGTTTTAAGTGACGTAAGTCACTAAATTGATAACAACTGACAAAACAAACAAGGTAGCTGAAATATGTATCAATGAGGGGAAAACTGGAAGAAGTGGAGAGTTTTGGATATCTTGGATCACTGCTAACTAATAATGGAGATACAATGAGGGAAATTAAAAGGAGAACATCTATCGCTCTTCAGAAAGTAAAACAAATAAAGAATCTGTGGAGAGGAGCAGACAGAACTACAAAAATACGATTTTTAAGGGCATGCATCTTTCCCATCGCAACATATGCCTGTGAGACCTGGACACTTAACAAAACAGCTGAGAAACACATAAATGCCTATCTTCTTCTTCTTCTTCTTCGTTCACTTCTACCACCAAAAACCGCACTGTGAACCTACTGAATTCACGCATGTGGTCCTCGTTAGGTCCCGTGGTCCCCTGTGTGGTCCAAAATAGACCACACGAGTTCCACGAAAGGACCACAAGGGGTTCAGAGTATCACAGTGCTTTAGCCTGTATTCTTGGTGGATCTCGGAAGCGGGATTGCGTGACACCGTGGTTTTCATTGCACCAGTTTGGTCTAGGGTTGGACTTTCTCACCAGAAGACCTCGACGTGTTTGGAATATCAATGCATCCCCGCTGGGTGAGAGGCGGTAGCCCACCCAGGCCAGAGTTGGACTTTCTCACCGGAAAACCTCGACGTGTTTTGAGATACCCGTGTATCACCGCCGGGTGAGAGGTGGTTGCCCGTCCAGTCCAGGGTTGGACTTTCTCACCGGAAAACCTCAGCGTGATTAGGATACGCAGACATCCCCGCCGGGTGAGAGGTGGTTGCCTATCTAGACTTCCCTGGTCCAGTGTCTCCGACTTCAGCATTTTGCGGTCGTGGCCGCTACCCTTCCTAGTTGTGACCAGGATGGAGCTTTTGTCCAGGAGGACGAATCCTCGCCACTAGTGACTTCTACCTCTGGGTTGAGCCGGTTTAGGCATTTCCCAGTATGGGCGTGTTTGGGACGGGATCGACCTCTAGGGCAGAGGTACTGTGACATTCATAGCCTTCAAGATTCACCCCTGGTATGAGCCAGTTTAGGCAAAATTCACCAGTATGGGTGTTTATCAGGCGTTACCGACCTCTAGAGTGGAGGTGGCATGACATGTCTAGCCATCGAGTTCCACCCCTGGTGTGTGCCGGTTTAGGCATATTTCACCAGTGTAGGTGTATTTCGGACGTAGGCTGCCTCTAGAGCAGAGGTGCCGTGGTATAGCTCTCGTAGCGATACTACTGGACATACCAGGTTAAACTTCACTTTCCACCACCTTTTCCCATCGGCGCCGCACAGCAACCTTTATTTCCGCATTTACTTCTTTAACCGGGAGGAGCTTCACTCCACGCGCGGCATTTGAAGAGTCAAGCCAGCAGTGACTTAACCTCTGGGACAAGCCGGTTCATGCATTTTTTCACCCGATATGACTGCACTCAGGACGTGGCCGACCTCCAGACCAGAGGTGCCATGATTTGACTGTTTGCTTCGCTTTATCCTTTCAACCACCTTTTTTCGCAGTGATGCTGCGCGGCAACCTCATTTGCAAATTTCTTCATTGGCCGGGAAGAGCACCGCTCCACGCACGGCAGCTGAAGATCTCGCCAACAGCGGCCTCATTCCAATTACGGGGCCTCGAAAGAGTCCCGTATTGTTATTTTTCGTCACTACCTCCCCGTGCCGGGAGTGGGTAAGTTGCGCGCCTGCTGCCTTCCTTGGATGTGGTAGCCGTTTCTCATGCTCCCTCTCCGGAATCGAACCCTGATTCCCCGTTACCCGTTACAAACATGGTAGGCATGTCACGTACCATCGACATTTGATAGGGCAGACATTTGAAAGATGCGTCGCCGGCACAGAAGGCCATGCGATCAGCACAAAGTTATCCAGAGTCACCAGTTGGGACGCCACGCCCCGCGAAGGGCAACGACGATTGGTTTTGAACTAATAAAAGCGCTCTTTCCACGAGGGTCGGAGCTTGGTAAGCATGTATTAGCTCTAGAATTGCCACAGTTATCCAAGTAGGATCGTGTCATCTAAGGAACCTCGACTGATTTAATGAGCCATTCGCGGTTTCACCGTGAGACAGTGTGAACTTAGACATGCATGGCTTAATCTTTGAGACAAGCATATGACTACTGGCAGGATCAACCAGATAGCTTTCTTCACCGAACCTTTGTCGGATATCTGCCGACAGACCGACGCGGGGCAAGGGAGACAGCGCTCTGCTCAGAGCGGATCCCTTTCGACCCCGGCGGCGTTTCATTTCCTTTAACCGGCGGGGGCGGCTCTCTCTGCTCTAACGAGCGGAAAAGAAAGCCTGGCCACCCACAAACAACACACGTTACATACTGCAGACCCGATACTCTTTGCGAGAGATGGGCCAATTTCGAGACCATCGGTCGACAAAACCGTACTACATCGTTATCACGAACCTGGCTGGCTAGCCGTTTACATGCTTCGCTCGACGGACAAACCACTTGCTTCTGCATCGAAACACCTTAACTCTCGCCGTCCGGGAAGGGAGCGAAAGCCTGTCTCCCCACGCACGGAACTCGAGAGCGCTTTTTCGCCAAAAGAACGGTCGGCCTGCGCAACAGCAACCGCCCGCGCTGTGCAGGTCGGCGCAGCTCTGCGCGGCTGACATAAATGCCTATGAATGTAAATGCTACAGAAGAGTCCTTCAAATATCGTGGACACAAAAAGAACAAACATATCCATACTACAAGAACTTAATATTGAAGAAGGCTGGCTAGTAAAGAGGATTAAAGAGAGAAAACTTAAATATTTTGGACACATTAAACGTCATAATAATTTAGAGAAGACCGTACAGGAAGGGTACATAATGGGAAAAAGAAAGAGAGGAAGACCAAGGCGAAGATGGCTGCAAGACATCTTTGATGGTCTGCAAATGGATGCATCAGCAGCAGGGCACCTTGCTCACAACCGAGAGGCCTACAGGAGTGCTGTTAGGGAGGCAAAGTTCAGCAAGGGACATGCAAATGAATGAATGAAGTCACGGGTACACTGACGAATTCAGGCACGTGATGTTTACGCCGACCTGGTGGAAATTATTACAGCACAAAGCAGCGACAGATGATCGTTCCACCTACAACCCCCCCCCCCCCCAAAAAAAAAAAACTTCAGTTTCCCCTCAGCTAATCTAGGGTATGTTCTACTCACGGGGATCACGCGTCACTTAATCACCCTCTCTTGCTCTCTCTCTCTCTTGCTTTCTCTCTCTTTCTCTCTCTCTCTCCCTCGTTCTTTCTCGCTTTGCTCTGCTCTCTCTTACTCTTTCTGTTTTGCTCTCTCATTCTTTCTTGTGTTTCTCTCTCTCGATTTTCACTCTTACGCTCTCTCCTGCTCTCTCTCTCTTTCTTTCTCTCTTTCTCCATCTCTACTGCTCTCTCTTTCTTTCTCTCTTTCTCCAACTCTACTGCTCTCTCTCTTTCTTTCTCTCTTTCTCCATCTCTACTGCTCTCTCTTTCTTTCTCTCTTTCTCCATCTCTACTGCTCTCTCTTTCTTTCTCTCTTTCTCCATCTCTACTGCTCTCTCTTTCTTTCTCTCTTTCTCCATCTCTACTGCTCTCTCTTTCTTTCTCTCTTTTTCCATCTCTACTGCTCTCTCTCTTTCTCTCTTTCTCCATCTCTACTGCGCTCTCTCTTTCTCCATCTCTACTGCGCTCTCTCTTTCTCCATCTCTACTGCGCTCTCTCTTTCTCTCTTTCTCCATCTCTACTGCTCTCTCTTTCTTTCTCTCTTTCTCCATCTCTACTGCCTCTCTCTCTCTCTTTCTCTCTTTCTCCATCTCTACTGCTCTCCTTTCTTTCTCTCTTTCTCCATCTATACTGCTCTCTCTTTCTTTCTCTCTTTCTCCATCTCTACTGCTCTCTCTCTTTCTTTCTCTCTTTCTCCATCTCTATGCTCTCTTTCTTTCTCTCTTTCTCCAACTCTACTGCTCTCTCTCTTTCTTTCTCTCTTTCTCCATCTCTACTGCTCTCTCTTTCTTTCTCTCTTTCTCCATCTCTACTGCTCTCTCTTTCTTTCTCTCTTTCTCCATCTCTACTGCTCTCTCTTTCTTTCTCTCTTTCTCCATCTCTACTGCTCTCTCTTTCTTTCTCTCTTTCTCCATCTCTACTGCTCTCTCTCTTTCTCTCTTTCTCCATCTCTACTGCGCTCTCTCTTTCTCCATCTCTACTGCGCTCTCTCTTTCTCCATCTACTGCGCTCTCTTTCTCTCTTTCTCCATCTCTACTGCTCTCTTTCTTTCTCTTTCTCCATCTCTACTGCTCTCTTTCTTTCTCTCTTTCTCCATCTACTGCTCTCTCTTTCTTTCTCTCTTTCTCCATCTCTATTGCTCTCTCTCTTTCTTTCTCTTTCTCCATCTCTACTGCTCTCTCTTTCTTTTTCTCTTTCTCCATCTCTACTGCTCTCTCTCTTTCTCTCTTTCTCCATCTCTACTGCTCTCTCTTTCTTTCTCTCTTTCTCCATCTCTACTGCCCTCTCTCTCTCTCTCTTTCTCTCTTTCTCCATCTCTACTGCTCTCCTTTTTCTCTCTCTTGCTCTCTTTTCTTTCTCTCTCAGGCTCTCTCTCTCTAGTTCTCTCTTTCTCTCTCGCTGTTCGGTCTCTCTAGCTCTTTCTCTCTTTTCTTTCGCTCTCTCTCAGTTCTTTCTCTCTCGTTGTTCCCTCTCTCCCCCTCTCTCTCTCTGTCTCTCTCTCTCGCTTTTTCCTCTCAATCTCTCTCCTGTTATCTCTTTCTCATCTCTACTGCTCTCTCTTTCTTTCTCTCTTTCTCCATCTCTACTGCTCTCTCTCTTTCTCTCTTTCTCCATCTCTACTCTCTCTTCTTTCTTTGACAAGATTTTTTGCATCTCCAGCTCTTCTCAAACATTCTCCAGTAGTTATTTTTTGCTGTCCAGGGGATTCGCAACATTCTTCTAATAAACCACATTTCTGCTGCTTCCAATGATTTTTGTGCAGACTTGCCTATTGTCCATGATTCACTTCCATATAACAAAGACAGGTTCAATATAGCATTTTAGGACTCGTTTTCTAACATCCATTAGTGAAGATGTGTTGCGTAATATGTTTCTCATTCTCTGAAATGCGGTCTTCGCTTGGCCTATTCTGTTCTTAATTTCTGTTTTGCATTTCCCATCTGAATTTATTAATGCTTCAAGGTATTTGAATTTCTGCACCTGCTTTAGAATAGTTCCATTTAATTTTATACTGCATGCTGGTGGATTCTGTTTCTTAGATATAACCGTAGTCTCCACCTTTTTGATGTTCAAAGTAAGGCCTTTCTGTTCACTTTCTTTGGCGACTTTATCCAAGAGACTTTGCAGATCTTGTTGATTCTCAGCTATCAGTACTGTGTCGTCAACATACCGAAGGTTGTTAATATTGTATCCTCCAATTGTTATGCCTGGTTCTGTGGTGATATTCTTAGAATATTCTCGCTGTACAGAGAAAAAATATCTGGAGATAGTTACACATCCTCGTCACATCCCTTGTTTCGTTGGCTGATATTTTCCAGTTCTATTTTCAACTCGAAATGCTGCTTCTTGCTGCCAGCATAGATGTTTTACAATTCTCAGGTCTTTGTCGTGTATATTTATGTCTTCAAGCATTTTAATAATTTCATTATGTTAATGAAATCTTATCGAATGCCTTGGTGTAATCAATGAAGCATAAGTAGAGATCTTTCTGTATTTCTAAATCTCTTTCTGTTAGTGTTCGTAAACCATAAATGGCATTGTGTGTTCCTTTTCCATCGACAAATCGAAACTCTCATCTGCTATTCCATTTTTATCTTTTTCCTTGTTCTTCTCATAAAAATTCTCAGAAGTAGCTTCGTTATGTGACATGAGAGGCTGATAATCCGGTGGTCATCACATTCCTTTGCGCCTGGTTTCTTTGATATTGCTATAAACGTGGATTTCAGCAGATCACTGAGCATATAACCACTTTTTGTATAATGATAGTCAGTAAAAAATTGAATGCAACAAAAACACTATATATTTGTAAGACACGGCCAATAAACACATATTGCAAACAGAAATTTGAAATCCACGATGTGTAAGTGGCCTTTGCTGGATATGGATAATGTACATCATCATCATCATCATCATCATCGCCTTTCACTCCCTTTAGAGCATAGGCCAAGGATAAAGGCTCTCCTGTTCTTTGACTTATTCTCTGCTCCCTTCCATGTGTATCCCTTGTCTCTGAGCGCTGTCATAATTTCTCTTCTCCAACTAAGTCTAATGTACGAAGGTCATGGCAAAAGTGGGCCCCGTAACATGTACGATGTCAACAGGAAGGGGAGGGGGGTCTTTATAGCCATATAACTGTCATATATGACTGTGAAATGGTACCATTTATTGTAACATACTACTACAAAATATACCACTTTAGAAATAATCTATAACCATTATCACCTTGTTTTGGTTGCTTTTGATTTCCAGCCTTTTCCAGCCCCATCATATCTAAAACAGTTGATGAAATCAATGATATGGCATGCACCGGATCTCAAGCACTGTTTACCTCTGCCACGATTATCAAACACTGTTTACCTCTGACACGATTATCAAACACTGTTTACCTCTGACACGATTATCAAACACTGTTTACCTCTGTGACGATTATCAAACACTGTTTACCTCTGCCACGACTATCAAACACTGTTTACCTCTGACACGATTATCAAACACTGTTTACCTCTGACACGATTATCAAACACTGTTTACCTCTGTGACGATTATCAAACACTGTTTACCTCTGTGACGATTATCAAACACTGTTTAGCTCTGTGACGATTATCAAACACTGTTTACCTCTGTGACGATTATCAAACACTGTTTACCTCTGCCACGATTATCAAACACTGTTTACCTCTGCCACGATTATCAAACACTGTTTACCTCTGCCACGATTATCAAACACTGTTTACCTCTGCCACGATTATCAAACACTGCTTACCTCTGCCATGATTATCAAACACTGCTTACCTCTGCCACGATTATCAAACACTGCTTACCTCTGCCATGATTATCAAACACTGCTTACCTCTGCCATGATTATCAAACACTGCTTACCTCTGCCACGATTATCAAACACTGCTTACCTCTGCCACGATTATCAAACACTGCTTACCTCTGCCATGATTATCAAACACTGCTTACCTCTGCCACGATTATCAAACACTGTTTACCTCTGCCACGATTATCAAACACTGTTTACCTCTTCCACGATTATCAAACACTGTTTTACCTCTTCCACGATTATCAAACACTGTTTACCTCTGCCACGATTATCCGCGCCCGTACAATACTGATCGTTTTCACAAACGTCGTATCTGAAATATGAACAAATATTACCTACCAGCATCACACTATGCAATTTGTTCAAGTTTACTTTTACAGACTTTTTGTGACAGCATGTACCCGCAGGATGTTGTTGCCAACGAGATATCTGACACTGTTTTGAGGAAGCTTATAGCAGCCATGGATTCTACTGTTATGTTTGTGCTTTCAGGTACAAGTTAAGTTCATATTTTATATGTGTGCGGGATATTCTATTCATATGTTGTTTTATTCATATTTTATTCAAAGAAACAAAAAAGAAAGAAAAAAAAAAGAAAGCCAGTAATGTTTATTTCCTTTAAATGTGTCATTGGCGACCTAAAAAAATTATTAATATTTAAAACAATTTTTCTTAATATTAATGCTCCAGTTAGCACGTCCACAATATGTTTTAAATATCAAATTATACAAATTCGTATACCTGTTCTTCCAAAGTAGGCTCTCGAAAAGTTCAATAACAGCGAATTATTTTCTAGGCCAGCCGTCTGGAATTAACGATAAGTTCTGTTTCCTTTAAACTTCTTTAGATTTCCACCTACTTTCTGTTATCTGTGCTCAACTTTCTTGTTCTTAGCAACGATCATTTCGCTGCGGTGTCTCATTCCTAGGTCTTAGCTTCATCTTCCAGCCCTCTTCTTCTTCTGTATCAGCTAAAAGGTATCTATAGCTTCATTGTCTCTTTCTCAACCACACCCCACCCCTGCCCCACAAATATTGTTCTTTCTCTTTTGCAACCCACGCTACCTGTGCAGTCTTTGTTTTGCGCTAAAGATATCCGATTGGTCTAAATTGTTGTCATCTCTCAACCAATCGCTCCTCCTCATTTTATATTCACACCTTTCTGAGCCATTCATTTCTGTCTTTCGAAATAGGAGGATACAAAAAAAAAAAAGCTAAATTTTTCAATTATTGTCCGTGGGGTTTTCTTTGTGTTGTATTGTTCTTGTATGTAATCCTTGAGAAAGGCTGACGCTGAAATATTGGATGTTGTATGTTCTTCACTTATAATTTCTCGTCTTACTTTCTGCCATTTGTGTTTCTGTTCAATTCCTTCACCCCCTCTGTCGTTTTATAAAACTGGACCACACACACCACTGTCTAAATTTATAACTATTTTTTTTTTTTGTCTACAGAAGCGTTTCGAAGGAAGACATATCTATCGCCATTGGATTTAACTCCTTCAAAACTTGTAGGTCAAAATAATGACGTCTTTTTTCATGGTGCAATATATAGGACAGAAATCATGGCGCTGTTTACATCCTTAAATTCCTTCTTGATTTCACTTGTAGGTCAGAAATAATGGCGTTGGTTATATAACCTTACATTCCTTCATGATGCAGCATGTAGATAAGAAAGTACGTTTTTTTTATAACCTTACATAACTTTATAATGTCACTTGTAGGTCAGAAACAATGATATGATGTTTTTAACGATACATTACTTCATTTACATCCACGTTAAGATGTAACTACGAACAGTATTTTACTAGAACATTTTTTTTCTATCAAACTCTCAAACAATCAAACATCGTTCACGTATTTTTTTTAATTGACTGAAGTGCAGAAATAATGATTTTTTCCCCCATTTAAAAATGTACTTTCTTTAATATTTCTCTCTTTTCTCTCTGTTTCTGTCTCTCTGTCTCTCTGTCTCTGTCTCTATCTCTCTCTCTCTCTCTCTCTCTCTCTCTCTGTTATATTCTTGGGATCCATCTTTTTTTTAATCTGTTGCATTCTTCTTTCATTTTTCAACAGATTCCCTTATTTTATTTGTATTACATTTTTCTCACTTTCCCTGGTATATTGCGTCTTTCTTTATAGTTTCTTCGTCTTTATTTTCCTTTTTTCGTATTTTTTTATCTTTTCTTCTACTGTTTTCTCTTTGCATTATCTCTGTATGTTATCTTTTCACGTATACTTAACTGCATTTTCTACGTAGATGTATTAGTTCTTGCCGTCACAGAGTTCTTCGATTCTCATAGTGCCCTATCTTTTCATAAAAAGCACATCTGGATGGGAGCAGTCAGTGTAAGATTTAGAAAGTGACATCAAAAGTGCAGCGGAATAACAATGACAAGTGGACACCATCAAATGAGCAAAGAAGTGGCAAATGACATGTGCATGACATCAAATGAGCAGAAGAGTGACAATGAGAACAGAGCAATGTCATTAAGCGAGGAGAATGATGGCTATTTTTTAAAAAGTACGGCACACCCCTGGGAACAGCTGTCTTAAGAACACGTATCTTAACATAGTCTTTGTGAGACAGGGAACATAGATCTGTTTGCTTAAAAACTCTAACCCACTTCTGTAGCCCAGAAACCTGTAGCAATCAACACTAATTATAATTGTTACTTTTGTAAAATGTAATGTCAGGTTGGTGGACGGATGGGGACATGAAGATAACTGGTATAGCAGTATATTGAATGTTTGTATGTAAGATAGATAACTCAACTAAGAATTGGAATATTTATATAAAATGAGTTATCTATCTTACACCCAAACATTCAATATACTGTTATAACTGTCAGGGATGAGGAAAATCTGGTATGAAACCGATGAATCCAGAACATGACAAGCCTATGGGTCTTTATAACAATGGCTGTCAGAATGATAGTTAATGGGCTTAAGTACAGCCACCAGAGGCTGGAAAACAAAGTTTTGGCCAGGCCAGCCTACACCACTGTCTTTATGGCAGTTCGAGCAAGACCAAAGTCTGCCCTAGCAAGGAAAGGTGCTGAAGTCGGAGGTACCCAGCAAAAAGGCCCATCGCAAAAATCAGGGTACCACACATCATGGCCAGTGTGCGTACGATGAAGAAGAAGAAAAGGTAGGAACAACTTTGTTCACTAATGGTGTGTAATGTTTCTGCTTTACTACTATGTCTTTATGTTCACAGATAATCCCCGCTGTCCGACACTTCGTTTTACGACGATTCTCATTTCAGACCATCGGTCAATTGAATTATTAAGACTTCTTGCTGGAAATTTTACAAGTTTAAGTCATTAAAAACTAGGCCCAAATGTCTCATCAGCAAGAACCGCAGAGAGATCATTTCATTTCTCCTTACATAATCACATACTTACTTTAATTCAGAACTTTACGAGCAGCCAGGACAAAAAAAAAAACTGAAATTGATTCCAGTACTTTAAGTGTGACAGTCACGTGATCATATTTCACGGTCATTTTTATTTGTACGTGTCATCCTTACAGCGTCCTTATACGTGAAGCTCAGATTACAGAATCTTGGATTCAGTAAGACTGGTTTTATATGAACAAGGAATCACGGCAAGTTTACAAAAAGGCAGCTACATACGAACAGAAGATGGAATTCGGAGATCTGTTGGCTTATTTACAGTTTTATTTGCGGCAGCAATGTTGCTCTGGATAACATTAATAACGGGATAATTTCTAGCAATGTGTATTTTCAATATCAGAATCTGGAAGCTTATGTTCCACGTAATGATTTGGTTTGATTTTAGTTCATTTTATTCTTCATCTGTTGTTCAGTTGACTAAAAATAAAATAAAATAAAATAAAATAAAACAAAATAACTTTCTCGCCCTTCACGGGATATTTTCCCCCAACCAATCACTTTCCTCACTGTTTGTTTCATCTCTGCCACTTTAGTTGCATCTCCACCACTCTAGTTATATCTCCACCACTCTAGTTATATCTCCACCACTCTAGTTATATCTCCACTACTCTAGTCATATCTCCACCACTCTAGTTATATCTCAACCACTCCAGTTATATCTCCACCGCTCCAGTTATATCTCCACCACTTCAGTTGCATCTCCACCACTCCAGTTACATTTCGGCCACGGAGTTTTTGTCCTTATCGTCAGGGACAGTATCAAAGTTCTTCACGCGTCTCCATATGCCACACACATACGCTAAAACAGAGAAAAGCAGGGACAACCCCGTGGCCACAGCGCCGTATCCGTGGAGCTTCAGCCGTAGGAGATTGTTATCGTAAAGCAGACAGCGTCCAGTAACGCCACAGGTAGCATCCCAGACAGTGCAGACACCATCGATGACCAGCCCTGTAAGTACGGGGCTCAACAGCCAACCTGGCACATGAGAAAAGTATATTGTGGCAGGTTTTTTTTTCCACATTTCATATTTCTCTTGTAGATTTAAAATTAACAAACTAAACCAAAATTTTGCGTGGATTTACTATTTTAACACATGAATTACATCTGTGTCCCAAAAGTAAGTGTACTAATATTTTTTTTTATTTACAAGTATATAATACTAACTAATAATGGAGATACAATGAGGGAAATTAAAAGGAGGACATCTATCGCTCTTCAGAAAGTAAAACAAATAAAGAATCTGTGGAGAGGAGCAGACATAACCACAAAAATAAGATTTTTAAGGGCATGCATCTTTCGCATAGCAACATATGCCTGTGAGACCTGGACACTTAACAAAACAGCTGAGAAACACATAAATGCCTTTGAATGTAAATGCTACAGAAGAGTTCTCCAAATATCGTGGACACAAAAAAGAACAAATATATCTATACTACAAGAGCTTAATATTGAAGAAGGCTGGCTAGTGAAGAGGATTAAAGAGAGAAAACTGAAATATTTTGGACACATTAAACGTCATGATAATTTAGAGAAGACCGTATTGGAAGGGTACATAATGGGAAAAAGAAAAAGAGGAAGACCAAGACGAAGATGGCTGCAAGACATCGTTGACGATCTGGAAATGGATGCAACAGCAGTAGGCCATCTTGCTCACAACCGAGAGGCCCTACAGGAGTGCTGTTTGGGAGGCAAAGTTCCGCAAGGGACATGCAAATGAATGAATGAATGAGTATATAATATTCACATGAAATCACAAGTTATCTCCTTTAAAGTTAGACCCTTCGGAAGTTACACAGTAGTTCCAACTTTTTTTTATTCCCCATTGGTCGTATCAGTACTGGAAGTCATTTTCCATAAGTGTGCTTAGTTCATTGCCTGCACTTTTTGTTTGTTTTTTTTTTATAATGTTTTCCACAGTCCCGAAATGATGATCATTTAACTTAGATTTTAAATTAGGGAAGAGATAGAAATAGCAAGGAGTTAGATCTGGGTTGTAGGGAGGCTGCGGAAATGTGGGGGGGGGGTGTTTTTCTTCACCAAGAACTCTCCAACCGAAAGCGCTGTGTCAGCAGGCCGCATTATCGTGGTTCAGCGTCCAGGCATCTGCATTGTCCCCTTCGGATTCGCTGGACCCGTCTTCGAAGTCGTCCCAACACGTTTTTGTAGAAGGCCTGATTAATTTTCTGTCCCGGAGGTAAAAATTCCGCGGTTGTCGAAACTCGCAGAACCTCCCACACTGTGATCGCCTGTTGACCTAGACTGACCTCCTGGGACGAGGTTCGTCTTCAACATTTTCTCGACCATCCATGAAAGCTTCGGGTCACCTAAAGCCCACATTTCTGGATAGTGACATCTCCATAGGTTTAATTTAAACTTTCAAATGTCTCCGTTGACAGATTTCTTGAGTTTCACACAAACATTTGACAGCACACCGCTGTCTGATATTTCGCTCCTTGGCAAACGAGGTTACATAAACTGCAGCAGCCCGGGAATGATTCGACCGATCCAGTGGAAACTGGCCTGGGCATGCAGCCGGGATCTCCACCAAACCCAACGATATCCACCAACGATATCCACCAACGATATCCACCAACGATATCCACCAAAGATATCCACCAAAGATATCCACCCAACGATATCCACCCAGCGATATCCACCGAAGATATCCACCGAAGATATCCACCAAAGATATCCACCAAAGATATCCACCAACGATATCCACCCAACGATATCCACCAACGATATTCTACTTTGCATGTTTATGCACAGGAAAACCGGTACACTTACTTTTGTGTTCCAGTGCTAGGCCAAGACGAAAACGTCAAAACCTAAACCGCTTTGTTACTACTGTTGAGAAGTCATGGAACTTTTTTGGGAAAAGTCGACAAGGAAAAACGATTTTTAAAAAAGCTGAAAGAGGGATTTATTATGTGGAATATATTTTTGTGTGGAGCGGAGGGGAGAGAGAGAATAATAAAGGGATGGCGTGGATAAAAAACAGAAAAGCTGTCAGACATGGAGTCAGGCAGGTAGTCAAGTAGTCATGCATTCAGTCAGGTAGGCATTCAAGTAGAAAGCCATTCAGTCAGGTAGGCAGTCAGGTAGGCAGTCAAGCAGAAATGAATTCAGTCAGGCAGGCAGTCAAGTTGTCAGGCATTCAGACAGGTAGGCAGTCAAGCAGAAAGGTATTCAGTCAATCAGGCAGTCAGACTAAGAGTCACAGGGGCGAGTAGACATACTGAGTGCCTGAAAAACGATATATAGGCAGAAAACAGAAAATCAGACAGGCTTATGGACAATATGCACATAAAACAGAAAATCAGACAGGCATGCTGACAGTATTTACATAAAACAGAAAATCAGACAGGCATGCTGACAGTATTTACATAAAACAGAAAATCAGACAGGCATGCGGACAATATGCATATAACAGAGAAAATCAGACAGGCATACGGACAATATGCATAACAGAGAAAATCAGACTGGCATGTGGACAATATGCATATAACAGAGAAAATCAGACTGGCATGCGGACAATATGCATATAACAGAGAAAATCAGACTGGCATGTGGATAATATGCACATAAAACAGAAAATCAGACTAGCATTTGGACAATATGCACATAAAACAGAAAATCAGACTGGCATGCGGACAATATGCATATAACAGAGAAAATCAGACTGGCATGCGGACAATATGCATATAACAGAGAAAATCAGACTGGCATGCGGACAATATGCATATAAAACAGAAAATCAGACAGGCATGCGGACAGTATTTACATAAAACAGAAAATCAGACAGTCATGCGGACAATATGCATATAAAACAGAAAATCAGACAGACATGCGGACAGTATTTACATAAAACAGAAAATCAGACAGGCATGCGGACAGCATTTACATAAAACAGAAAATCAGACAGGCATGCGGACAGTATTTACATAAAACAAAAAATCAGACAGGCATGCGGACAGTATTTACATAAAACAAAAAATCAGACAGGCATGCGGACAGTATTTACATAAAACAGAAAATCAGACAGGCATGCGGACAGTATTTACATAAAACAAAAAATCAGACAGGCATGCGGACAGTATTTACATAAAACAGAAAATCAGACAGGCATGCGGACAGTATTTACATAAAACAAAAAATCAGACAGGCATGCGGACAATATTTACATAAAACAAAAAATCAGACAGGCATGCGGACAGTATTTACATAAAACAGAAAATCAGACAGGCATGCGGACAGTATTTACATAAAACAAAAAATCAGACAGGCATGCGGACAGTATTTACATAAAACAGAAAATCAGACAGGCATGCGGACAGTATTTACATAAAACAAAAAATCAGACAGGCATGCGGACAATATGCATATAAAACAGAAAATCAGACAGGCAGGCACACAACATGCACAGAAAACAGAAGACTACAAGAAAGAAAACGCATAGTGGTTGAATCACTCACTTCAGAGAACACAGGAGCAACACTGCTCTTTTCATGTGTGCGAAATATTACTTTCTGTTACCATCATCATGTGCCATCTTCAGTACGAAGGTTGGCAGAATTGAATCTCCATAATCCACACTCCCTGGCCTTGACCTTGATAATAGTCAAGCTTTATCCTGTCCAGTCTCGTATGTTATCTTCACATCTACATCTCACTCCTTTTCATTTCACCTTTCCTTCTTGTATGGCATTCAGTATATTGTTATGTTTATTGATATGGCAGAAGTATTTTGCTGTCTTGATCGTTATCAAGAACACTAAAGTGATGGTAACTGACAAAACAAATAAGGCAGCTGAAATATATATATATATATATATATATATATATATCGATGAGGAAAAATTGCAAGAGGTGGAAAGTTTTGAATATTTTGGGTCATTACTAACTAATAATAGAGATACAATGAGGGAAATTAAAAGGAGGACATCTATCGTTCTTCAGAGAGTAAAACAACTAAAGAATCTGTGGAGAGGAACAGACAGAACTACAAAAAATAAGATTTTTAAGGGCATGTATCTTTCCAATCGCAACATATGCCTGCGAGACCTGGACACTTAATAAAACAGCTGAGAAACACATAAATGTCTTTGAATGTAAATGCTACAGAAGAGTTCTTCAAATATTATGGACACAAAAGAACAAATATATCCATACTACAAGAACTTAATATTGAAGAAAGCTGGCTAGAAAAGAGAATTAAATAGAGAAAACCTAAATATTTTGGACATATTAAACCTCATGAGAATTTAGAGAAGACAGTTTTGGAAATGTACATAATAGGAAAAAGAAAAAGAGGAAGACCAAGGCGAAAATGGCTGCAACACATCGTTGATAATCTGCAAATGGATGCATCAGCAGCAGGGCATCTTGCTTACAACAGAGAGGTCTACAGTAGAGCTGTTTGGAAGGCATAGTTCCGCAAGGGACATGCAAATGACTGACTGACTGATCCTTATTTCTTTGAGAAGTTCACGTTGTAGTTGTAGTTCTTATGCTTGTACATTGTTTTTCATTCTTCGTAATATATGACCAACTTTCATGGACATCATATGCTGAATGGCCGTGCCTGAGTGAAAGCTGCGTGATGAAAGGTAGAATGTTAACCGGAACTGCGTACTCAATTCTTAACCCTTTGAAAATAATGTTCGTTTGTTCATTCGAGATCCATATTTCTGCCGCACTTCTATTTCTCCCAGACTTTACGCTTAGAGTCCAGACTTCAGCTCCGGGCAATAGTACAAAATAGATACAGCATTTTATAAATCTCAGTTTTGTTGTTAACCCTTTGCATCCTGAATTAATTTGCCTGTAACTTTTTCACTATTTTTTTATATCATAAGGTAGTTTTTTGATGAGCTATGAACATAGAAAGAAGGAAGTTAATTTTTATGAGCATTTTTATGTTTTTTTAAAGGGTGGAATTTACGAGTACAAAGAAGAAGAAAACTCAAGCTTTCTGAAAAATTGGCCAGTTTTTGTTTGGCAGGACAGAAAAAAAAAGTACGCTCCTCACAATGAAGAGCAACCTTTCAGAGTGCTGGCCCTTTACTGGTTGTTTGACAGAAGGCTGTTACACATATTCCTTTGGGCATAATCAAGAATGACGTTTGGCATTTATGAACTATCACAATTTAAACAAAGAAGTACTCGTGAGTACCGTCAGGATACAAAGGGTTTAATGGCATATCCCTGGATAACAGCGCCGTCTTTGTGGTTGGTTTTGAACGGTTTTTTTTTTTTTGGTCACTCCTATTCTTTTCTTTATCACATCTCCCATCCCAGGTTAGTATACAACCTAGGCAGCTGCAGCCTGCTTACTTGTTTCAGTTTCTCGCTGTCTCGTACTTACATCCATCCATCTGTGGGTTCTGGTCTTTTCCTGCTGGATGCCCTTGCTTTGGTCAGTGGGATTTCCAATCAAAACCGGGTCACTGCTTGCTTATTTTTCCACTCCTTACACTGCATATAAATGATGTTGTTGTTGTTCTATCTTCCTACATCCATATGACGTTGTTGTTGTTGTTGTTGTTGTTGTTATTGTTGTATCTTCCTACATGCATATGTGTCACTAACACACAATGTCTCTAATATGCAGTGAGTGACGGCGACTTTTTTTTAAGACTCTGAGTGTAGCTAAACAATAGAGGAGGGGGGAGTTCAAATCTTCTTTAGTGGACTTCACGGATACTATAACAATCCCTGCCACGTAGGTCATGCTTGGCCTGTAATTGCAGTCACCAACGGAGAGGTCCAGCAGTCTTGGTCAGCAATGAACCGCCAGTCCTGACGCAAGCAGTCAACTACTGTTGGCTGACCATTACTTCCGTCAGTATCTTCACGCGCACATATATAAAAGAATATACTCCACTGCATGGGGAAATATGCTTCTTCTCTGTAACTGTAAATCATTCCGTGCCTCCATTCTTAACTATCATAAACAGACACTGCCTTCTCGAACGTGGTTATAAAATTAATAACCAAAATGACGCCATCAGCTTTAGCAGGTAGAGTATACGGATATATACCATATTTTTAAAGGCTTATTAACCGTAAATCAAAGTCCCCTTTTTTGGTTATAAACAGGCTGTGTACTGTCTAAGAGGCTTGGCTTTCTTTCCACTTTATATTTTCAATGATTTTTAAACATAAAACTGACACTGACATTTTAAATAGGATAAAGATGAAAACATGAAAAATTATACGGATAAAAGTAATACAAATCCAAAGAATTATGTTCCAAGAGGGAGGAAGGAAGGAAAGAAGAAAGGAAGGAAGGAAGGAAGGAAGGAAGGAAGGAGAAGGGATACTTATGAATGAAGCAATAACAACAACAACAAAAATTAGTTTTAAACAATTCTTGGACATACCTGACGTAAACCAGAAACTTAGGCATGATCGTGATCGTTGCCATGAATATTCTCAGAGCACCAACCAAGCTGTACATGTACAGCTGGGAACAGCCGTACTCACAGCTACCAGATCTGGCCTTACCCCCGGGAATACAGGAGCAGTTCTGGTACACCTACACAGTTAGAAACTTGGTGTGCTATGATGATGATGATGATGATGATGATGATCATTGCAGCCGTAATGGTATACTCAGCAGTTGCGGTGGTAATAGTAGTATTGGTAGTTTTGTAGCAATAGTAGCAGCAGCAACTGCAGTAGTTGTAATAGTAGTAGTACCCAGAGAAGTAAAGGCCTGGATGGCTGAATGGTTGTGTGCCCGGTCTGCTAATCCGATGGTATCACGTTCACATCCCAACAGTGGACATTTTTTTCTGTCAACATTACACCTAAAGGCCCTGGGATCCACCCAACCTCCAAAAAATGAGTACAAGAGAAATCTGGGAAAGTTAATGCAACCAAGAGTGATACTGACCACATCAGACTTTCTCTTGTGGCGGCGGTCTTGGAAATCATATCCTATCTTACATCCTTCCCGTGTCGTTAAACGTCACTTAGGGCTCGCAAAGTAGTTCGCCAGTTTTTCCTGTATTCGGCGAGTCTTTCAACCTCATCAAGGGATTTTATGCCTGTTAATTTGGCCTCTCTTAACAATTACCTCGTCAGAGTTTCACGCGGTCTGCCCCTTTTTCTTTGGCCTGTTGTGTTCCACTTGATAGCTTATTTTGGAATTCTCTGATCATTTCTTCTCATCAAGTGATCAACATATGTCCATCTCCTTTTCCTGATCACCCATGAGACTGGTTGTTGTTCAGTCATCTGTCTTATCTCTGCATTGTTCTTGAATTCGTTCCACTTGATGCCGAGAATTTTCCTTATGGATTTGTTTTCAAAAGAGTCTAATTTCTTGTCTATTTCTTTAGTTGTTTTCCAGCTTTCGCATGCATAAATGAGGGTGGATATTACATTTGAATTGAATAGTCTTAACTTGGTTTTTGTGTTTATAACTTTTGAATTCCATATGTTCTCAAGATTCTTGAAGATCGATGCAAGATGGTGGACGTTTTTTTAACGCTCTCACCGGCATGCAGAAATCAGCGGAATTCCGCTCGATCTGTCACATATCATGTACCTGGAGTTGGGCATAAGGCTAACAACCTTATCCTGGGACCTATCTAGAGCCAGCTCCATATGGGAAAAAAAGATATCGTTACGGAAACTCGCAGAGAAACCAAGCGAGCATCAGGGATGCCAACTCCGAGGTCTTGGAAATACGGGCCTAATATTATACCCTGGGTGTGCTTTAATTCATGGAGACGGGAATTTTACCTTATACAAGGTAACATAGTGCATTGTAAGTTATTATTGTAGTATTTTTATAGCCATGTAGATTAGGATACCATTATTATTATTACTACTACTACTACTACTACTACTACCACTACTACCACTACCACTACTACTACTACTATTACTACTACTACTACTACTACTACTGCTGCTGCTACTACTACTACTACTACTACTACTACTATTAGCATTTTTATTATAATTATAATTATTATTATTATTATTGATAAGTAGAATGTAGATAAGAAACGAAGTAAATAATCTGGGAACCGGGGGAGAGGAACACGCCAACTGTAGTAGTATTATTACAACAGAATTAAGTATATACCTTCAAATATGAGACATAATGACGCAGAGGGAAAGGCAGATTAAAGAGGTACACCCAGATTATAATAGTCCCGACACGACTAAACTGAATGGTTAAATCAACAACATGGAGACAGACAGGCGGACACTGTGTAAACAAATATCCCTTACACTTATCGCAAACATCTGATACTGGATAATAAGAGTTTACCCACGGGAGAAAATCAAATAGACAGATTTGACGCTACAGACTTACTGACAGGTGAGGCATACTTGCTAATCTTAGGACGCAAATTGCACACATGAATAGTCCAGCGGACAAATAAAATGACCAAAGGGACTAGACCGACTTATCCCGAAGTCCAGTCAGTATGTAGAGAACCAGCTGACCAATGGAAAGATATAGAGGTGTGTCCTATTTGGACAACTGTCTTACGATATATAAGCCAGTTATGCAGTTTTGAAGGGGGGACAGAAAAGATAGGAAGACTGATAGAAAAAGGATAAAGAAAAGAAGAATATAAAGATAGAAAGGGGAAGCAACGAAAGACAGAACAAATGGACAGGTAAGGCCAATAGATATTCAGGACATAAAGAAGCAGTTTAGAACCAGAAGTAGTTTAAGACAGACAGAAGATTTGTTTGAAGTTAGAAAGTGATTATTAGTATTGCGTAAGAAATGCAGAAGATTATTTATTTTTTTAACTTTCTGTAAAATGCTTTCGGAGATGCCTCAATTTGATACTTGTCAGTTTCGTTTGGTGAAAATTAAAGGTGAACCATACTTTGATTCAGGAAGGAACCATCCGAATTTTATAGTGACAATATGTGTTAGGATTTCACTCTTGTGGTGAACCATATAGCAGCACGTGTAGTGACATTCTGAACAGGCGAAGTGAACAAACATAAAACGTAGTAATGTGTATTGATAATTTAAAAGTGACATGGAGAAAGATAATGTGGTCGAGGTCACAACGTGTTAACAGTGCTGTATGAAAGTCCATTAGGTTGATGACATTTAAACGGCCAAAGAGTGCCTCAAAGTCAAGCAAAATCATCGACTCAAGTTACAGAATTATAAGACAGTATTAATCAGTGAAAATATCACAGACACAAAAAAAGAACAATTATATCCATATTACAAGGCTGGCTAGTAAAGAGGATCAAACAGAGAAAACTAAAATATTTTGGGCACATTAAACGTCATGACATTTAGAGAAGATTGTTTTGGAAGGGTATATAATGGGGGAAAGAAAGAGAGGAAGACCAAGGTGAAGATGGCTGCAAGACATCGTTGATAATCTGCAAATGGATGCATCAGCAGCAGGCCATCTTGCTTACAACAGAGAGGCCTACAGGAGTGCTGTTAGGGAGGCAAAGTTCCACAAGGAACATGCAAATTATTGACTGACAGAATGATTAATCGGAGAACTCTTCAATCATTCATATATAATTCAGAACCAAACAATATATATATATATATATACCAAACAATATATATATATATATATATATATATATATATATATATATATATGTACGGTAAAGGTAATCCTGTCGTGCCTTAGAGGCACATAGGGATATGGTGTTAGTGCCCATATTGTTTTCCTTGACCTGTCAGCACACTAGAGGGTGATATGGTCAGTATCACGCCTGGCCGCCTTTCCTTCCCCAACTCTAGAAGAAGTTGGCTACCCATTTTTACAGCTGGATGACTGATTCGAACCCCCCGACCATCGCCATGAGAAACCAGTGCACTAACCACTTCGCCACTCAGACACCCATATATATATATATATATATATATATATATATATGTATATATATATGATTAGAAGACAAAATTTCTAGTCTGGCGTCATTATACTGGCAATTAAAAACATTGTTTGCAAATGTTAAATAGAAATATTTTAAAACCACGCTACCTGTGTAAAAAAATGAGATAGAATACCTAGAGGGGGTTTTTTGGAAATTATTTTTAAACGTCTCAGCGAACGAAGAAAAAGATTATTTCTCTACTACCGGTTCTTTTTGACAACACCGGGGCAATTTTCTGTAAAGAGTATTATCTTCCCAATCTAGGCACAGTTCTTTAGTTTTCACATATTCACGTGACCAGTGCCGTCTTAACGCATGGTCCAACCTGGGCGCTGCCAATGGGCCCCAAGTGCGTGGGGCCCAACCAACCCGTGGAAATCTATGTTTACGATTAATCTTTACTTTAAAACGCGTGTTTTCTTACTATTGAAAACTAATTTTATTGAAAGTACTAATAAACAAGCAGGGCATCTTGCTTACAACTGAGAGGACTACAGAAGAGCTGCTAGGCAGACAAAGTTCTGCAAGGGACATGCAAAGGAATGACTAACTGACTGACTGATAAAAAATATGCTTAATTCTACTATGTATACTTTCATTCCTAACATTACTTGCATAGCTTAGAGAGGAATGGTGTGGGGCCAGTGCATTATTTTGCCCAGGGGCCCTCGATACTGTTAAGACGGCCCTGCGTGTAACATGTCCTTTCCAGAACGTTGTCCCTCTCACAGCCTCCCTGAATGCAATACGGTCCTGCGCAAGTTGACCGGGGTCTCGCAATGACACATTCAGGCCTTCCGTGATGTCCTGAGTCCACTTGCGGTGAGGTCGTCCCTTTTTTCTCTTCTCCCGGGCACTTATGCCTTCTACTACCAACCTCTGCAAGCTGTTGTGTCTTTTGACGTTTCTTTAGTTACATAAGAGATACAGCGACGTCTGGAAGCAACGGAAGCGTCCTTTCTTAGAAGAATGTTAAGGAAACCATGGACATCAGGAAAGTCAAATGAAGAAATTTTGAGAGAGACGGATTCGAGAAGAGACAGACAGACAGACAGGCAGGCAGGTAGGTAGGTAAGTAGATAGGTAGGTAGGTAGGTAAGTAGGTAGGTAGGTAGGTAGGAAGGTTGGTAGGTAGGTAGGTAAGTAGGTAGGAAGGTTGGTAGATAGGTAGGTAGGTAGGTAGGTAGGTAGGTAGGTAGGAAGGTAGGTAGGTAGGTAAGTAGGTAGGAAGGTTGGTAGGTAGGTAGGTAAGTAGGTAGGAAGGTTGGTAGGTAGGTAGGTGGGTATGTTGGTAGGTAGGAAGGTAGGCAGGTGGGTAGGTAGGTAGGTAGGTAGGGAGGTAGGTAGGTGGGTATGTTGGTAGGTAGGAAGGTAGGCAGGTGGGTAGGTAGGTAGGTAGGTAGGTAGGCAGGCAAGTAGGTAGGTGGGTAGGTAGGTAGGTAGGTAGGTAGGCAGGCAGGCAAGTAGGTAGGTAGGTAGGTAGGTAGGCAGGCAGGCAGGCAAGTAGGTAGGTAGGTAGGTAGGTAGGTTGCAGACAGACAAACAGAAGGATGGATAGATAGATAGATAGATAGATAGATAGATAGATAGATAGATAGATAGATAGATAGATAGATAGATAGATAGATAGATAGATAGATAGATAGATAGATAGATAGATAGATAGATAGATTCGCGTACAGGTGAATTTATCAGACATATAAAATCCACATTCAAGAATCCAGTTACCATAGATTTCTTTTACACATCAATTTTCTCTGCGTGCTGATCGTCAATCCACAGACCAGTCACACATTTCTTACCTCGTTTTCTGCCTGTATACATCCAGCAAAACAAGGGGAATAATACGTTTTCCCATCCTCTCCACAAATTGCGGAGTAGCTGTCATCCTTGCAGTTACATCCCTTGTTACATGCCTCTGGGGAACTGAGAAAGAGCGATTCAGTTGCATCTTCTGTTTGAAGGATCTAAAACTGTTAAAATATCCGTGATTGTTAAATTTTGTTGGAAATACTGAGAAAATAACAGTTTATTTCAAGAAGACTGTGTTTGTTAATCGGGGGATTCCAGTCAGTTGCTCCAGCGTCCAGCCTATTCCAGTTTTTGAATGAGTGATCTCTGGCATGTTAGCTGTGTGACGCATACATCTCCTGACTCAAGCAATTTATGACTCTGAGTAGTAGCGGATTAGCCATCCCCCCCCCAGTTCTACAACCTCTGTACATCAATATAATCATCATCAAGTGTCATGTCAAGAGCTGGAACGAACGTTTTTCACCATCGATCATGGTCCTGCATTAGCTGATTTCTATCGTCATTTCTTATTACCATTATTATCTCCTTTTTTGCCCTTTCTCGCTCTCATCGTAAACCTTGTTTCGTTCGTCTTTCGTGCTTTTATGACGTCTTCCCCACCTTGTACCAAACAGACAAAATAAATATTGATTATTGTTTTCTTCCCAACCTTGTATCAAACACAAAATAAATGTTGATTATTGTTTTCTTACCAACCTTGTATCAAACAGACAAAATAAATATTGATTATTGTTTTCTTCCCTACCTTGTATCAAACACAAAATAAATGTTGATTATTGTTTTCTTACCAACCTTGTATCAAACAGACAAAATAAATGTTGATTATTGTTTTCTTCTCTGCCTGATATCAAACAGACAAAATAAATGTTGATTATTGTTTTCTTCCCAACCTTGTATCAAACAGACAAAATAAATGTTAATTATTGTTTTCTTCCCAACCTTGTATCAAACAGACAAAATAAATGTTAATTATTGTTTTCTTCCCAACCTTGTATCAAACAGACAAAATAAATGTTAATTATTGTTTTCTTCCCAACCTTGTATCAAACAGACAAAATAAATGTTAATTATTGTTTTCTTCCCAACCTTGTATCAAACAGACAAAATAAATGTTAATTATTGTTTTCTTCCCAACCTTGTATCAAACAGACAAAATAAATGTTAATTATTGTTTTCTTCCCAACCTTGTATCAAACAGACAAAATAAATGTTAATTATTGTTTTCTTCCCAACCTTGTATCAAACAGACAAAATAAATGTTAATTATTGTTTTCTTCCCAACCTTGTATCAAACAGACAAAATAAATGTTAATTATTGTTTTCTTCCCAACCTTGTATCAAACAGACAAAATAAATGTTGATTATTGTTTTCTTCCCAACCTTGTATCAAACAGACAAAATAAATGTTGATTATTGTTTTCTTCCCAACCTTGTATCAAACAGACAAAATAAATGTTAATTATTGTTTTCTTCCCAACCTTGTATCAAACACAAAATAAATGTTAATTATTGTTTTCTTCCCAACCTTGTATCAAACAGACAAAATAAATGTTGATTATTGTTTTCTTCCCAACCTTGTATCAAACAGACAAAATAAATGTTGATTATTGTTTTCTTCCCAACCTTGTATCAAACAGACAAATAAATGTTGATTATTGTTTTCTTCCATACCTTGTGTCAAATAAACAAATAAATGGTGACTTTTTAAAAAATAGTTTTAAATAAACTTGTCTTTTTAAAAAATTTTCTTCAACGCATTCTTCGCAATAATTCAGTGTTTCTCAGGTGATGAAAACAAACCCTTGATGATTGTTTTCGCCCTGGCAGTTCAGGTATTTCAACATTCATTTGGAGTTGATATGGAATATTTATTCTTGATGTTTGTGTCAGCCCACCTGAACGGAAAACGCTGAGTTTAGAATGTTTAAACAGCAAAGTAACGTATGGAATATAACTTTTTTTTTTTTTTGCTGTCATGTACTCCTTAAACACCAACAGCACCGCTAATGTCAAATCACTACGCGAATGTCAAATCACCACGCTAATGTCAAATAACCACGCTAATATCAAATCACAGCAGCTAATGTCAAATCACTGCGCTGATGTCAAATCACCACGCTAATGTCAAATCACTGCGCTAATGTCAAATCACCACGCTAATGTCAAATCACCACTCAAATGTCAAATCACCACGCTAATGTCAAATCATCACGCTCATGTCAAATCACCACTCTAATGTCAAATTACCACACTAATGTCATATCACCACGCGGATGTCAAACCACCACGCTAATGTCAAATCACCACGCTAATATCAAATCATAGTAGCTAATTTCAAATCACAACAGCTAATGTCAAATCACAACAGCTAATGTCAAATCACCACGCTAATGTCAAATCACCACTCAAATGTCAAATCACCACGCTAATGTCAAATCATCACGCTCATGTCAAATCACCACTCTAATGTCAAATTACCACACTAATGTCAGATCACCACGCGGATGTCAAATCACCACGCTAATATCAAATCACAACAGCTAATGCCAAATCACCAACACTTCCGCCCCATACAAAAGTCAGAAGTCAGTACCAGAACAAACCTGGGCCAGTTGTGCACCGTCGGCTGCTCACATGTTGGAAAGAATGCCAGGATACTGCACACAACTGTCAAGCTCAAGGTAACCATGCTAAACTGTAGAGCTCTCTTGGGGGACATATTCAGCCTTTTTGTGAGGTATCCACCAAGGAATGTCCCCGTGATCCCGGCAGTAAGACCTTGGATGGCTGTTAGGATTGGAATCTAGGATGTAAGCGCTTTCATTTACTACAGTGATTCCCAAAATGTAGGTGCTGCCCCACTACCCTCCTGAGGCTGGTTGTGGCCATTGGAGGATCTAGAAGTGTGGGAGGGGAGAAGGATGCGGAGAGGGAAAAGTAGAGCCGTATGAGACATCAAAACCACTAAGAGGTTTTGAGGGCGTTAGAAATGTTACGTGGGAGCCAAAGGGACCACAGACAAAGGAATTTTGAGAACCACTGATCAACTACATTTAAGAATAATGTGTCTAATTCTGTTGTTTTTTTTTTAAATTGTAAACTGTAAATTGTTAATGTCTCTTTCTCTCCTCTCTCTCTCCTTCTCTCTCTCTCTCTCTCTCTCTCTCTCTTATAGCACACAGGACTTCCGAAAGGGTTTTCCACAAACTCCTGACCTTCCCTTGTTTTCCCCGCTCTTGTTGAGCTGTTGAACTCTGTTGTTCATCCACAACCTTCATGAGCTCAGTTTCCTGATAATGCGTTTCTCCTTCCGTCTGGGTTAGTTTCTTCTCTTGATAACGTTTCTCTAGCAGTCTGGTGGGTTTTTTTTTTCTTTCCTTTGCCGGACAAGGTTGAAGGCAATGTCCTGAACCCTCCTTAGTCGCCTTTTATTTCCATGCTTTGTAGGCTACAGTGGTCCTATTCTTTGCTTTCCATGCTTTTGTGCCCAGGTAAAACTTTGTACGGCTATATATAAAACATCTCTCCAGTAGGACAAGCAACCGCCTAGCCATATCCTCCAGGAGTCCGTGGTTCGAGTCGCAGTCGTTATCTTACTTTTTTTTCTTTCTCTCAAGGCGAAAGTGTTTTCTGCTTTTTTTTTTTTTTTGTCAAGACTAGCCATACACACTGTCTTCTGTCACTTTATTGTGCTCAAGTCTTGTTGTTGTCTCTTCTTTGCTGAATTCCTGCAGTTGTATTTACTCTCTCTCTCTCTCTCTCTCTCTCTCTCTCTCTCTCTCTCTGGTCCATGCTAATCGGGCATCGGTCGTCGCTGATCTGCACACAGCCATCCATCCTTAGCTATTTCTGTAAGATGTGTCTTAGCTGGACTGTTCTTTGTGTCATTCTTTTAGTCCATCAAATATCTTGGTTTTTTTTTTTTTGTCTATCTCTGTCACCTTTTCCCTCCAGCTTTCATGTTGTCGCTAGGTATTCCGATGTAGATACAAATTTAATGAAATAAACAATAAAATTTATAAAATATCCTTGAGATGGTTACAGACATTTGAATGAGAGTTAAACGATGCGATACTTTCAGTTAAACATAGGGACTAATTAGTTCAGTATTAGATTCAGAAAAAGGAGCAATCTAAATGAACATTTGTAGATAGCAAATGATAGACTCAAAGTTTAACTTTTTTTTTTCAAACACTCATTTTGTACATTTAGTATATCTTAATGACTGTTCTGAGTACAGTAAATGTCAGTCAGTCAGTTGTCTTCACTTACAAAGTATGACGTTCGCTTTGAAAACTGTCACATTAAACATTAACTCCAAGTACTTTCCTCCGTATGACTTTAACGCGGCCACAGCGAAGATAACTGAACTGTCGGACAAAACGGTGGCCATAATGACCGGATTCTTCCACAGACGAAGTAAGGTCTTCAGAAACTCTGAGGAGAGAACTTTGTTTCTTCAGCACATGATTACACTGAAAAATGGCGTGCTTAAGTCTGGTGTGAGCAATCTATTAACTGAATGTGATTGGGAAAATTGCTTGAAGTACGGAATATCAACTCCACTCTATGTCATCAACATCTTGTGATTTTCGGCGTTGATCTTTGACAAACTTGATATCCGGCCTGTTTTGATTCTTGTCTTGATGCCACGCTGCAGCATTTTCTTCCTTTCCATCTTCTTTTTTTTATACACGGTTATTTCGCTCTCATTTGTGTCAGTTATCAATGACAAATGACAAAACAAACAAGGCAGCTGAAATATGTATCAATGAGGAAAAACTGGAAGAAGTGGAGAGTTTTTAATATCTTGGATCAGTGATAACTATTAATGGAGATACAATGAGGGAAATTAAAAGAAGGACATTTATCACTCTTCAGAAAGTAAAACAAATAAAGAATCTGTGGAGAAGAACAGACAGAACTACAAAAATAAGATTTGTAAGGGCACGCATCTTCCCCATCGCAACATATGCCTGTGAGACCTGGACACTTAACAAAACAGCTGAGAAACACATAAATGCCTTTGAATGTAAACGCTACAGAAGAGTTCTTCAAATATCATGGACACAAAAAAAAGAATAAATATATCCATACTATAAGAACTTAATATTGAAGAAGGCCGGCTAGTAACGAGGATTAAAGAGAGAAAACTTTAAATATTTTGGACACATTAAACGTCATGGTAATCTAGAGAAGACCGTCTTGGAAGGATACATAATGGGAAAAAGAAAGATAGGAAGACCAAGGCAAAGATGGCTGCAAGACATCGTTGATGATCTGCAAATCCCACAACCGAAAGGTCTACAGGAGAGCTGTTAGGGAGGCAAAGTTCCGCAAGGAACATGCAAATGAATGAATTAATAAATGAACACTTCCTTATTATAATCTTTATCATTACTTCTATTTTCACTTTCTATTATCACAATGGTCCTTTTAAACAATGATTGATGAAAAGGTGATAACGTATTGTGTTGTCTGAAACCCTTTTTTTCTAATTTCATGAATGAACTTAGCAATCAGATAACATAAGACTGCATTTTTTATACATCAGTCAAACCACCTTTGGTGTGAGCCACAACAACCATGAGTTTTCCTGTAACACTGTGCTCAGTTTGTGAATTCTGTTGGCCAGGTTTGTGTAGTCTTTCGTTACTTGACTTTTCTCGCTCGTCGAAAGATCTGAGGTTTACGAGATTTGCGTTATCACCAGGCGACCTGTTTAATGCAGAAACAACCTGTTAAGGAAATGCGATCGCTGACAGTAGTTACTGACTTCATGCTATTGGAGAAAACCTTAGCTTGACCTTTGAAGAGGAATTTCTTTTTACTTTCATCCAAACGTGAAGTACACTATCACCGTTACTAAACAGAAAACATCACGGGCTGCGCACAGTAAAGTGGCAAAGCACAGTAAAGTGACAAAGCACAGTAAAGTGACAAAGCACAGTAAAGTGACAAAGAATAGTAAAGTGACAGAGCACAGTAAAGTGATAAAGTATAGTAAAGTGATAAAGCAACGTAAAGTGACAGAGCACAGTAAAGTGATAAATCATAGCAAAGTGATAAATCATAGCAAAGTAATAAAGGATAGCAAAGTGATAAACCAAAGCAAAGTGATAAATCATAGTAAAGTGATAAAGCAACGTAAAGTGACAGAGCACAGTAAAATGATAAAGCATAGCAAAGTGAGAAAGCCTAGAAAAGTGATAATCATAGCAAACTGATAAAGCGAAGTAAAGTGATAAAGCATAGTAAAGTGATAAAGCGAAGTAAAGTGATAAAACATAGTGTTGTGGCTGAAATAGCTCAGTTGGGGGCGTCTGAGTGCGAAGTGGTTAGTGCACTGGTCTCTCATCACAAAGGTCAAGGGTTCGAATCCGGCCGGAGGCACCCCAGTCACCCAGCTGTAGAAATGGGTACGCGACTTCTTCTGGAGTTGGGGAAGGAAAGGCGGCCAGGCGTGATACTGACCATATCACACTCTAGTGTGCTGACAGGTCAAGGAAAATATGGGCTCTAACACCATATCCCTATGTGCCTCTAAGGCATGACAGGGTTATCTTTTTTTACCTTTACCTGTATAGTTAACTTGCACACACAATACGCAGTACTTTAGACGTGAGAGAGAGATAGTGAGATACTGGTCTTCACTTGAACCACGCCTTGTCCTCCCGTGGCTAAGCGGTTGTTGGTCTTACAGTGTTCGTGGTTCGGAAACTTCGGCTCCTCAGAGAGAATTCAGCTAAACTGGGACTATACATCAACAGACCCAACAAAAAAAAAAAACAAATCCAAAAAACCAAAGATAGTGAAAAGCAACAGCACCTGTAATAACCCTATGGAAATTGAGGATGTGTGCAAATTGAGGAAGTAGATTATTTCACATATTTAGGCAGTATAGTTGATAAATCCAGTGGAACAGGAAGAAGATACTAAAACTAGAATAACCAAGCCCACGAAGACATTTACCAAACTCAGCAAAATGTGAACATTAAATAACATCAAAACTAGAACCAAACTCAGGCTCTTTAGCACAAATATAAGTATTTCGGAGACAAAGCCAGTACAATGTAGGATACAGACATTCATGAACTGCTGCTTGTGAATGATTTTGAACAAAACATAGTAGGACAAGGCCAGGAAACAGGTCTGTGAAAGAGCAGGACAAGAGCATGTGAACCTACAAATCACGTCTAGAAAATGGAGATGGATTGGCCACACGCTGAACAAGCAAGACACCAGCATAACAAGACAAGCACTGACATGGAAGGGCCAGGGGAAACATAAGTAAAGGACGGCCCAGAACTTCGAGAACTTGGAGAAAGGAAATTATTAAAGTTCTGAGAGATAATGGAGACGCATGGAGGGAAGTAGAAAAACAAATCCAAGGGCAGAGATGACTGAAGAAACTGACCTATACTATTGGCATATACTACTGGCCTATACTACTGGCCTATACCCTGACCTATACTACTGACCTATACTACTGACCTATACTACTGACCTATACTACTGATCTATACTACTGGCCTATACCCTGACCTATACTACTGGCCTATACTACTGGTCTATACTACTGACCTATACTACTGACCTATACTACTGGCCTATACCCTGACCTATACTACTGACCTATACTACTGGCCTATACTACTGACCTATACTACTGACCTATACTACTGGCCTATGCCCTGAACTATACTACTGGCTTATACCCTGGACTATACTACTGACCTATACTACTGGCCTATACCCTGACCTATACTACTGGCCTATACTACTGGTCTATACTACTGACCTATACTACTGACCTATACTACTGGCCTATACCCTGACCTATACTACTGACCTATACTACTGGCCTATACTACTGACCTATACTACTGACCTATACTACTGGCCTATACCCTGGCCTATACTACTGACCTATACTACTGGCCTATACCCTGGCCTATACTACTGGCCTATACTACTGGTCTATACCCTGACCTATACTACTGGTCTATACCCTGGCCTATACTACTGGCCTATACTACTGGTCTATACCCTGACCTATACTACTGGTCTATACCCTGGACTATACTACTGACCTATACTACTGGTCTATACCCTGGCCTATACTACTGACCTATACTACTGGTCTATACTACTGACCTATACTACTGGTCTATACTAGTGAGCTATACTACTGACCTATACTACTGGCCTACACTCTGGTCTATACTACTGTCCTATACCCTGACCTATACTACTGACCTATACTACTGACCTATACTACTGACCTATACCACTGACCTATACTCCTGGCCTATACTACTAACCTATACTACTGACCTATACTACTGACCTATACTACTGACCTATACCCTGACCTATACTACTGACCTATACTACTGACCTATACCCTGACCTGTACTACTCTAGAAGTGACGAGTGATGAGATGACGACGAACCAGTTGTTCGAGTCAAGATTTTCTCAGACTACATTTTTTTCTCTCTAAAGTGCTGCTTTCCCCCCCCCCCCCCCCGAGATAACCATACACACCATTTATCATTTTACTATCACAATTACAGTCTTCTTGAGGTAATGTTTGGACTGTTCTTCACACATTCACAGCATTCACATGCGAGGTGTGTCTAAAAAGTTCGGTGAATGGTCCGATATCTGAACAGCAACATGGGCCAGGTGCGCGGCCATGCACGTGGCTATCCGGAGACACGTCGAAAAGCGCCACCTAGCGTGGAGTACACGTGACCGACAGGGCAAACCAGCTGCGGGCAGTCAGTGTGAGAGGTCAGGTCACAGTGCAATGGAGGAACGAGTGAACATCAAGTTCTGCTACAAATTGGGGAAAACGGCGACGGAAACGCATAAAATGTTGGTGCAAGTGTACGGGACGGAAACCGTGAGCAGAAAATGTGCTTACGACTGGTTCAAAAGCTGACAGGTAGGAAGCGATTGAGGATGAGCCACGATCAGGTCGGCCGTCGACAAGCATAAACACAAACATGATCGAACGAGCGCGACAAGTGCTGGCCAGAATCCATCCTTTCTGCAAACCTTCGTCACAGATGATGATACCTGGTGCTGCCAGTTCGATCCGGAATCTTCTTTCTGTTTCTTCGCCTGAAAAGCGCCATGAAAGGCGCACGTTTTGCGGACGTGGCGGCAATCCAAAAACGTGTGACAGCGGTTCTGCTATCGATTCCTAAAGAGGCATTTGCTGACAGTTTCCAGAAGCTTTATGAACTTTGCCAAAAGTGTGTTGTGAAGGATGGCGATTATTTCGAGGGCCAATAAAGGTAATTTAGACAAGAAATTAGACTCTTTTGAAAACAAATGCCTAAGGAAAATACTTGACATCAAGTGGAACGAATTCAAGAGCAATGCAGAGATAAGACAGATGACTGAACAACAATCAGTCTCATGGGTGATCAGGAAAAGGAGATGGACATATGTTGATCACTTGATGAGAAGAAATGATCAGAGAATTCCAAAACAAGCTATCAAGTGGAACACAACAGGCCAAAGAAAAAGAAGCAGACCACGTCAAACTCTGAAGAGGACATTGTTAAGAGAGGCCAAATTAACAGGCATAGAATCCCTTGATGAGGTTGAAAGACTCGCCGAAGACAGGAAACACTGGTGAACTACTTTGCGAGCCCTATGTGACGTTTAACGGCACGGGAAGGATATAAGATATAAGATAAGAAAGGAAATTTCTTTGTATTTTCTGTTTTGTTTGTTTTCTGATACCAGTCACCGAACTTTTTACACGCACCAACTAACTAGTTATCATCAACAGTCAAAACTGCTACCTATTTCTATTTTCTTCTATAACCCACCATTGCAAACATGACTACAAACAGTCATAGCTATTGTTCTATGAAGTAAATATAGCTCACAACGTGTCCTTGACATTCACGTTCCTCTTGTTCGCGCCACGATGAGGAAGTCTCCGCGGAAACCAGGAAAGAGGCAAAGAGGTCAGAAGCGCCGAGCAACCTAAGATAAGAAACCCCAACCACCAGGCACCAATCCATTTTGGGTGTTTGGGGTTTAGGCTTGTGGCTGGGAAAATATTCGTTTTATATTTTATACTGAACTAAATTTTTGATTAAAATTAAAGATATCTAAAATAAAACTTTTTTAACAATAAAGAAATTTAAAATAAAACGTTTTTAACAGTAAAGATATCTAAAATAAAAGCTTTCAAAGGTAAAGATATCTAAAATAAAACATTTTTAACAGTAAAGATGTCTCAAATAAAGCGCTTTTAACAGTAAAGATATCTAAAATAAAACCTTTTATACCAGTAAAGATATCTAAAATAAAACCTTTTATAACAGTAAAGATATCTAAAATAAAACCTTTTATAACAGTAAAGATATCTAAAATAAAACCTTTTATAACAGTAAAGATATCTAAAATAAAACCTTTTATAACAGTAAAGATATCTAAAATAAAACCTTTTATAACAGTAAAGATATCTACAATAAAACCTTTTATAACAGTAAAGATATCTAAAATAGAACGTTTTTTAAACAGCTAAGATATCTAAAAGTGCGCAAGAACAATAAAGATCGCAGGCTCATAGCCTCTAGTCCTTCTAGTAACGACGTCAGTTTGGCTAATGGCGAGACCGTGTCAGGATTCGTGTGTGGTTGGGTATTTACATAAGTGACCGTACTAAGTCGTGTTTTATAACAACCCGCGACAGCCCGAAAAGAGCACCAACCCTCTAACAATGATGAATCAAAGGAATACGATGTTAACTCAGTTTGATGGCTTTTATTTCCTGCGACATGACTCCTCTAAAAACAAGTCATTTGAGAAAGGTAACTCTATATAAATATGACATGATGTCCCCTAATACTGTATGGAACTCTAATTCCAGCTAGGGAAAAAAGCGTTCCCCGAACCACCCCCCCCCCCCTCCCAAGATCTCATCAACTCTCTCCCCCAAGATCTCATCAACTCTCTCCCCCAAGATCTCATCAACTCTCTCCCCCAAGTTCTCATCAATATTTTGGACATATTAAAAGTCATGATACTTTAGAGAAGAGAGTATCGGAAGGGCACATAACGGGAAAAATGAAAGAGAGGAAGACCAAGGTGAAGATGGCTGCAAGACACCGTTGATAATTGCGAAAGGACGCATCAGCAGCAGGACATCTTGCTTACAACCGAGAGGACTACAAGAGAGCTGTTAGGGAAGCAAAGTTTCACAAAGGTCATGCAAATGACTGACAGACTGAATGACTGCCTGTACTCCTACATGACCTGGACAGTAAATCCGTGTTAGACTCATCACATCTGAATGGCGTAACATATTAACCCATTCTTTTCGAAGCAATTTCTTTTCAGTTTTACGAAGCATACACACTGTGGATCCGTCACAGTGACACCATTAACCACATCATTGGCTACTAGCCAATCCATTGGCACCGACACAGCTTCGGTTTCCTTTCGCATGCTTGATGTAATGACTTCAAAGGCTCCCGAATCCTGTGCCACTACTCTTCATGTGATGTTATAATGCTCTAGCAAGAGTATAAAAACCCGGAGAATTTTGTATTTACGAGGTTTTTGTCCGTACAGTAATATTCATTTGCACAAGTGGCAGGTACACATTTAGCAAATAAGGTGGGCGTACAGCAAGCTTTATGAAGCAGTAGTTACCGGCCTTTCCACGTCCAAGAACCACTTTTCCAAGTTGCAGACCTTCTTCTTATATGCAACATCGTAGTCATGAACACTTCATTTTTTAAAAATTCGATAGATATCACTTAATACCAAATCTATAACGCAGTCGCAGACCACCTGATATTGCTCCGAGAACCTCTTGTGGTCTAGAAATCACAGGTTTGGGAACCACTTTTATGGAGCACAGTGTTGTATGCTTGGTAGTACAGCCATGTAAGGCTGCCATGTTGTTAGTGGTGGTTTTTCCCTTACATTTTCCCTCACGTCTAAAGTACTTTGTACTTTTCGATGCTGTGATCTCTAAACAGACGAGTATAATTTTTTTCTCGTACAGTCATACGCAAGAAAACAACAACTTCACTTAGTCACCAAGCACAGCCCTTTGGGATATAATACAGTCATATTAAACAGTCATATTAAAACCAGATATAATGCCGGTTAACAGTCAATTTTTTACCACAAGTCAGTAGAAAAAAGAAAACTAACATTTCATCCGGAATCTAAATAATCATCAGCCAAAAATCAGTTTTCAGAGATTCTTTTTTTTTTAGCAAATCGATCAGTCAAACAGTCAATTTTTAGCCCAGTCTCATTTCCTTTATTCACAGATTCAGTCACTAAGGATTCGGTCAGCTGGTCCTTAACAAGGACGTACCTTCTAGGGTGACATATACTTTACTGAAGGCGCCACCCAAGGAGAATGCTATGGTTGGACCAAAAAGGCTAGCAGTCATAAGAATTCCTTCGAAAGAAAAATATCAATTATGTATTCATTTAGACAATCAATTATATTAGTTATTCTATACCATAAATACCTTTAAATTTTCAACTTTAATTATCATCATTTTCTCATTTCTAGTGAATTTTAAACATATCTATAGTTTGCCAGCCCTCACAACAGCATGTCAGCTATGATTTACCAACCCCCACATCAGCATAACACATGGTGTCAGGGTTGGAAAATCATAGGTGACATGTTGGTGTGAGGGCTGGAGAACCATAGGTGACATGCTGGTGTGAGGGTTGGCAAACCATAGCTGACATGCTGGTGTGAGGGTTGGCAAACCATAGCTGACATGCTGGTGTGAGGGTTGGAGAACCATTTAGCTAAGACTGTCCCCACCTCTCCCTTAGTACTCCCAGTAACAGGCCTAGCCTGCCTAACAGGACAGGGATCGCCATTCTTCCCATGGTGGTGGAGCCTGCTAAAAAAGCACTGCATACTCTCTGCTTTTTTTTAAAATCTCCCCTCATGGACTGATAAAATAGCCCCCCATAACCGACCCCCACACCGACGTAATGCTGTACTCCAACATCTTCACTGCATCGCCTGCTAGGAACATCAAGTCGCAACTCCAAGGAGCTAGAAGAAGAAGAGGAAGAAGAAGAAAAAGAAGAAGAAGAATGGGATGTTACAAATAGGGATCTATAGTTCATATGTGATAACGTCACAGTCAGTTTCTGCGTGTTTGAAGCTCAGTTTGTTGTATCATCCATACTAGTTCACGTAGAACTTCATTTTATATCCATACACAAATACAGATATACATGGACAGATCAATCGTGGTATACTTTAATATTCTAACAACACTTTGTCTCTGGCTGACTGGAAACATGATCTAGTTCCTTTCAAAGGTCATTACACTCCACGGACCGTAATCAACGCTCACTGGTAGTTTAAACAGATTGTTTGATCTAACCTCCAGATCACACTACGTGGTTCAAGGCAAACATCAAAGGAACGCTAGGTTTTCGGTTTTCGCTTTCATTCGACAAGATCAGGAGTGATCAGAAAACTGTTGAACACTCCCCACACAGATATGCATGAAAGAAAACTTTCCCGTCTACTATAAGGGAATAGATAAGCACATAGCAAGCATAGGTTAGTTGATATATATATATAAGAAAACCATGAGAAATTCATATTCTGAATGTGTACATCCCTGGCTGTCTCTGCCTCACTTACCTGCAATGAAGATCCTATTCACTTTGGCGGCGTTGTGCTCTATATAATTAACAGCCAGTGATTGTCTGGGCGCTTTGGCAAAACCCTGAAGAAACATCCCCATAAAAATAATGATAAAAGAGACGGTAGTTGCTTGTTCTGATGAGATAAACTCTTGCTGAGATTTCTGACCTGTAGAGAGGTTGTTTAAAATACTTTGTTAATGGGCCTGTAATAATTAGGCGAAGAAAATAGCACAAGCAGACTAGAAATGACGGCTAGGGTACATCAGTTAACAACAAACGTGGAAGAAACAAGAAAGACGTGCCAGAAACAAGACAAACATGCGAAAAACAAAAACAAACATGCGAGAAACACGAAAAAAAAAATGCGAGGAACAAAATAAACATTAGAGAAACACAACAAAAATACGAGAAAAAGATGAACATGCGGGAAACGCGACAAAAATACGAGAAAAAGATAAGCGTACGGGAAACACGACAAAAACACGAGAAAAGGATAAACATGACCAAAACACCACAAAAACACGAGAAAAAGATAAACATGCCCGAAACATGACAAAAATACGAGAAGAAGATAAACGTGCGAGAAACACAACAAAAATACGAGAAAAAATGATTAAACGTGCGAGAAATACGACAAAAATACAAGAAAAAGATAAACGCGCGAGAAACACGACACATATGGGAGCATACATTTAAGAAAGAAACAAACGTGTGGTAGAGGAAGTGAAAAGAGAACAGTCGTTTTTGCTTCTTCTCAAATTATTACCCATTCAAAGGGATCTTATCTGTTTCTAAGAAAAATATATAAAATCTTGAGTAAGATCAGACGAAACAAAGTGAAGCAGTTCATGATGATGGTGATGATGATGATGGTGATGATGATGATGTGAAGGGAGACATTCATTTGCATGTCCCTTGCGGAACTTTGCCTCCCAAACAGCTCTCCTGTAGGCCTCTCGGTTGTGAGCAAGATGGCCTGCTGCGGATGCATCCATTTGCAGATCATCAACAATGTCTTGCAGCCATCTTCGTTTTGGTCTTCCTCTCTTTCTTTTTTCCCATTATGTATCCTTCCAAGATGGTCTTCTCTAGATGATCATGACGTTTAATGTGTCCAAAATCTTTAAGGTTTCTCTGTTTAATCCTCTTTATTAGCCAGCCTTCTTCAATATTAAGTTCTTGTAGTATGGATATATTTTTTTTTTGTGTCCATGATATTTGGAGAACTCTGTTGTAGCAGTTACATTCAAAGGCATTTATGTGTTTCTCAGCTGTTTGGTTAAGTGTCCAGGTCTCACAGGCATATGTTGCGATGGGAAAGATGCATGCCCTTAAAAATCTTATTTTTGTGGTTCTGTCTACTCTCCACAAATTCTTTGTTTGTTTTAACTTTCTGAAGGGAGACAATATATAGCAAAAACATGGCTGTTACAGAAATCACAAAGTAAACATGTCTTACCTCCCTTTGTGTCACATGATTGGACGGAATAGTTTCTCGTGGAGCACAGGTTGTCTCGAAATATGTTTCTCGTACTTAATTTCTCTGCCGACGTCGCGTTGGGCGTCACCAGAAGTAGATCCTTGCTTTGTCTGGGACCAAAGACGAAGTGAGGAAGCGAACAGATCACAGCAGAAACACCGAAAAGAAAAACAGATGCCCCTGAAAAAAAAAAAAAAAGAGACTGGGTGTTTTATCTGTAAAGTTTCATTGTTACTTATCATGAAACAAATGACATCTTTAAAGACTGTCTGTTTATGTGAACCGTGAAACGATTTTTGTGCACGCTCATACGTCAATGTTTTGTTGAACAAAATGAGAAGATTACCCTCATAAAGACGCTGATAGAGAACTGCATGCAGCATTTTAAGTGCATAATATTTCCTGTTAGTGTTCGTATGTGCAAGACTACAGATGATGAAGATGAAAACACAGACTGCACTAAATAAATTCTTCTTCTTCTTCTTCTTCTTTCTTCTATCTCTAGCGAGCTGCCATTCTTTGCAGTCGAAGCGGTGAAGATGTTGAAACACATCATCATGTTGGATTAGGATGGGGTGACGGCGGTTATATTTTCAGTCAGTGAGTGGGGGTATAAAAGCAAGGGGCGTGTAGTACTTATTTAGTAAACTCCACCACCATGGAGGGCTGTGGTGATCCCTGCACCCTTATCCTGTTGCTGGGGGTTCCAGCGTTAAAACTGAACAGGGTCTTGATCGGCTATAGATCGCAAACTTGACCCTAGCATGACAGTTAATGGGTCGATGATTGTCACATCAAACAGCTTCTTTCGCCCCTTTGCGTTCTTCTTCCTTATGAGTAAAAGGTAACTCTGCTGTCATATTGTACAGTTTTCTCGAGTAGGTTAACTCATAGTTGTTTCCCTTTACAAGTACAGATATTTAGTCTTTATGCAGTATCTAGTCCTCCTTCTCCTTCTCCTGCTTCTTCTTCTGCTTCTTCCTATCTGTCTATGGCAGTGTAAGTCGCAGATGTGTTCTAGTTGCATGCACGTTCAGCTTTTAGTTTCGGGCTCATGCGTTATCAACTGCCCTAACCTCTCAACTCTCTGCTTTTTTCGATGTGGTCCTTGACCTTGTCGGATTTACTTCATTTCACACTTGGTCCCTTCTTGTCTTGTCTACCACGTTTTCAAGTTGTTCATCTCTCGTGCTCTTATCTTTCTGTCATAGTATTTGGTGGGTGTCTATGCCCGGCATTGATAGCACGGAATCGGGGGGAGGGAGGGGGGGGGCAATATTGTTTGAAAGAGTTGTTCATTTTGGATGTTTTAGGATTGTAGGTAACGTTGCTTCCTTTATGAATTCTACATTCGATTTCTCTGTTTAGTGCATTTCTACTGGGAGTAAATATAGGCAAAGAAAGTCGAGGGAGACCCCCCCCCCCAAATAACTAAATAAATTCTGATTGCCAAATCAGACAGTATCCTCCCCTCCATGCCCCATTTACTTGGAACTTTATTTTTACTATAAGTTATTTATTTCTAATGTATGTTATCTCTTTTTTTATCGGAAGTTATTTATTTCTACTGTAAGTTTTTAATTTTTACAAAACGTTTTGCTTTATATATGTTTTACTATTTGAAACTGAACAGGCTACGCTGGCTGGGGCATGTAGAAAGAATAGAAGAGAACAGACAAACGAAAATTATGTACGCACAAGAGAATAGGGAAACAAGACCAAGGGGTAGACCAAGACAGAGATGGAAAGACAACATAGAAGAGGATATAAAAGAAACTGGTGTCACCAACTGGAGGGAGAAGATTAGGGATAGAGAGGAATGGAGGCGAACTTTATCTACGGAAATGAGCCTTAGTGGCTTGGAGAGAGAAGAAGAAGAAGAAGAAGAATGTTGGGGCATTCATGTAAGAGTTCACCGTAATCTCACCAACGCATCATGGAAGCCTCGTGAAACAGCAGTTTTGGTTTTTGTTATTCTGTCTGGGTTGTTTTAAAAATAACAATATAGAGAAAATAACATAAATATCTTTGTATAAGCGCGAGATGATTTTCTCCGTCGGCGCTGCGTAGATTCTGTTATTGCAGCTGTTATTGTAGTAAACTACAGTGGCTTCGTGTTAATTATATGTTTGGTTTTATATATCAACCATTCAGGCGCTGTGTTATTATCCTGCGTGCTATGCGTTTCTTTCTGTTTAATGAAATTTAGTCCCAAACAATAAGATTATAAACAGAGAGAAAATTATGGTTATTCTGTAATAGAATAGGATATGTGATTGGATTGGATAGAAATAAAATAGTAGTCTCCCCTGTAGAGAGTTAAATTTGGATACTTATAGGCGTGAGCAGCGGGAAAATCTGCTGTAAAGCTTGCACGTATTTGCACTCATAGTGAACGAATTTAGAAGAGACGCACAGAAAATAAGCAGACGAGAGAAAAAAAAAAGGTTAGAGATGGGCAAGAGAGAAGGTTCCAGAAATGTAAGCACGCAAGTTTTTCTTCAGAGTCAGTATTTTATTTGGGCTGGGGCTGTCGAAATAACAGAATGTAGATTGTAGTCTGTCCTTTGTAGAAATGCTTAATATTGGTTAAATTTGTCCTTTTTTAAATGACGGTTTCTTCCGAATTCCGTTTTTTTTTTTTTTTGAGAGAGAGAGAGAGAGAGAGAGAGAGTATGTGGTAAGAAGCAAAAATATCCTTTAATATCCTTGCCGTGTGAGAAGCAGTCCCATGGCGACGTCAAGTCGCCCGGACACTTTTTCATGCAGTTGTGAATTCCCTCAGTCTTTTTATGCCACTTCCATTTGACAACATCCAGCAACACATGTAGTTTCATCAATAAATATGTTCTACTGTAACGTCTTGGGTTAGAGGATTGTTGGCTTATGTTTTGTGTCGCAGCTATGGAGTTGGAATAGTAAGTTAATATATTTATATAGTTCACAAGCCGTGTATGAACTCTATTTTAGTACTCCTGGGTTGGATGAAGTTGTTTAGAGTATATCAATGTAGCGAAATGAGGCAAGTTCATGATATCATTGGAAGTTTTCCCAAAACGTTCAAGGCACTCTACAGCCATCAGAATAAAAGAAATTGTACGTTCAAATCTTTGAAGCATAGCACGGAGCACTACATAAAATACCAGAACACCATCTCAGTGGTGCAAGAGCAGATCCAGTCAAATTCTCTACATATTGTCATCTGGCCGTGCAAGGAAGAACTGAAAATAAATCTTTTTTTTTTAAAATTCCTGGCGTTGAGATCAAACTCTTGTAATAAAAGAAAAAGGTAAAATCCTCGTTTCCATGCCATTAAGGCATATAGGGTACATACTTGTTTAACATATACAGACCCGTACTTCCAAGACCCTCGGCACAGGAAGGTGTGATGTGGTCGGTATCACGCCTGGCCGAATTTTCCTTCCCAGATCTCTCTGGTACCCATTTTCAGAAGCCAGGTGGACCCCGGGGGGGGGGGGGGTCTTTACGGTGTGGTGGTACCAGGGAAAAAAAATCCCCACTGCTGAGACTTGAACCCGGCACCATCAGGTTAGCAGAAAACCTCGGTACAATAAAAACTTGTTAGGCGTGTAAGAAGAACTATAAATAAACGTAGCTAGGACGTCCAGTGTGCACTTATCGGTATGCTCAAGGAATAGATCGGACAGTGTCGAGTTAAGAGGCTTAAACTAAGTGTAGAATTTGGGGGATATTTACGCTGATTTCGTTTCCATAAACAAGTAATGAACCTTACCCAAAGATCGTGGAATGTGCACAATCGAGGCCATGTAACTGGCAAACAGCACAAACACAAGGAAACCGATATCGTTAGCAGCTGCCAGTAGGCCCGTCTGACTTGAAGAAAAGCCAAATTGTCTTTCTAATGTGGTAAGCTGAAATAATACAGAGGAACTATTAAAAATAACCCAGTGAAGGGTTCATGTATGAGGTCGCTTCAGGACAAGCAACCCATAATTATATTTACGCTAGAGTGAATTTAAACGTAGGCTGTGCAAACTACGTAATATTACGTGGATTTGATATAAATAAATAAATAAATGTTTCAAAAATTATGAAAACTAGAAACCAGAGTCAGTAAAACAAATCAGTTTTCACAGACTCTACATCAAAATATATGTTGCTTGTTTGTTTGTTTTGGTACTATCCCTGTAACTACGAGCTGTTGTTCTTTGCAGCTGATGACAGAGGCGATGAGACACAGCATCGTATCGGCGTGGGAGCGGGTTATATGGCAGCTACTTTTTCAGTCCCGGAGTATAAGCTAAAAGCGGGGGAGGGGGGAGGGGTGCAATGCTTCTTTAGCAGACTCCACCACCATGGGGACTAGGGCGATCCGTGACCCGTTAGCCAGGCTAGGCCTGTTACTGGGGGTACCATGGAGAGGTGGGACAGGGTCTTAGTCAGCTATGGTTCGCTAACCCTGACGCTTGCATATCAGCTATGGGCCGCTGATTGCCTCATCGGACGAGCGTCTTCACCTCCTACATCAAAATCTAGAAAGATAATAATCGTACCCAGTTCTTGCTTGATCCACGTTTTGCAGTTGTGACCTACATCGGCTTTTGCCTTTATTAAATTGTCCTTCATTAGCCCTTTTAGCGTGGTCAAAGTTTGGTTTGTCTTCTTATATTTACGTCTGATTTGCCCTCACATTTCTTATGACATCTGATTTGCCTTCCCATCTCTTATGACGTCTGATTTCCCATCTCATCTCTTATGACGTATGGTTTGCCATCTCATCTCTTATGACGTATGGTTTGCCATCTCATCTCTTATGACATATGGTTTGCCATCTCATCTCTTATGACGTATGGTTTGCCATCTCATCTCTTATGACGTATGGTTTGTCATCCAGTCTCTTATGACGTCTGGTTTGCCATCCAGTCTCTTATGACGTCTGGTTTGCCATCCAGTCTCTTATGACGTCTGGTTTGGAATCTCATTTCTTGTGATGTCTCGTGTGCACTTTTCATATCTAACGACGTTTAGTTTACCTTCTCATTTCTTACGATGTCTGGTTTACCTTCTCATCTCTTACGATGTCTGGTTTACCTTCTCATCTCTTACGATGTCTGGTTTACCTTCTCATCTCTTACGATGTCTGGTTTACCTTCTCATCTCCTACGGGGTCTGGTTTACCTTCTTATCTCCTACAACATATGGTGTGCCTTCTCATTTCTCACGACACATGTTTTGCCGCCTCCTCTCTTATGTCGTATGGCTCGTCCTGTCATCTCATACAATAAAGTTTTCCTTGATCGAACCATTTCTTTGGACTGTTTACAGCAGTTCAGCTGTAGAACAGCGCGGCTAAAGATCCCGACTTTTTAAAACCAAATATTCCAACAGCTGAGCTTGCACTTTGCAGTTGCTTCTTGACGTTTCCCGTTACAGTTTTTGTGTTGTCGAACACCCGCGCTAGAATCAGAAACATCTTCTAGAAACAGACAAGCATTCTAGAATCAGACTTTTTTTTTTTCAAATACGAAACAGCGAAGCTTTTGCACAGTGTGGTATGGTTAGCGTTCGAAAAACTGTAGACAAAGAAATTTAGACATAAGAAGAAGAAGAAGAAGAAGAAGAAGAAGAAAAAGAAGAAGAAGAAGAAGAGCATGAAAAGTACCTAGATCTTGAAACATTTAGGCAAGAGCCGCCTAGCCACGAGAAACAGCGTATTATCTAATCTACCATCTTACACCTCCTAAACGTTCTAGAATCAGACACACGTATTCCAGAATCAGACACACGTTCTACAAGGTCCGACAATTAAGTAAAAAGGCTAATTACATAACAAACAAAATAAACAACAGTTGAAGATATAACTTGTAAAGTAAGCCCCTTGTGCATTCACACAGTGAGTGGCACGATCTAACAGACATTGGAACGACCTCTGCAGTTTTTCTGTTGGTATGGCCCTTAAACTCGATGTTACGGCCCTTTGGATGTCATCATTATCGTCAAAGAAGCGTACTTTCAATGATAACTTTAATTTTGGGAAAACAAAATAATCGCAGGGAGACAAATCTGGGGAATAGGGTAGGTGGTTGAGAGCACACACTTGTTTTTGGTCCAAAACTTCCTGTACAACTACCGCCAGTGAGCCGGTGCATTATCATGAAGAAGGAAAAAAGTGCCAAGTGTTGAATACTTGGGTCGGACTCGGAGAATCCTTTTCAATAGGCGTTTCAAAATACTTAAATAAACTTTGGCAGTGACAGTCTGTCCCTCTGGAATAAATTCATTGTGAAAACTCCTTTGGTGTCGTAGAAACACACCAACATTGTTTTCACTTTCGACTTTTGAAGACGAATTTTTTTTTTCCTTTCGGTGATGATGATGACTTCCACTTACCACTTTGGCATTTAGTTGTGGGATCATAGCTGAAAATCTATGTTTCATCCTCTGCAACAATCAGATTTAAGAAATATTTATTCCTGTGACACGTTTTGATGATGTCTTTTGCGTAATCAACACGCTGATGTTTTTGGTCATCAGACAACGAATGTGGTACAAACCGGCAAGCAACTTTTTTCTTGCCCAAATCTTCCACTAAAATTTTACGAATGGTCTCTCGGCTAACACCAAATTCATCTGCCATCATCCTGACATTCAAACATTGATCTTGTATCCGTTCTCTGACTTTTGCAATGTTGCCAGATCATAGATGAAGGCTGCCATTTGGATTCCATGCTTTGCTTTATAGTTGGCATTTTTGTCTTGGCCATAATAAAATCAGTCTCATTACTTAATTGTCTGACCTTGTAGAATCAGACACTCGTTTTTAGAATCAGACACACGTTCTAGAATCAGACACCTATTTTTTAGAATCAACCACGTATTCTAGAATCAGATACATGTTTTTAGAATCAGACATATTTTTAGAATCAGCACATGTTTTTAGAGTCAGACACATGTTTTTAGAGTCAGACACATATTCTAGAATCAGACACATGTTCTTGGAATGAGACACGTATTCTACAATTAGACGCATGTGTTTAGAATCAGACACACGTATTCTAGAATCAGCCACACGTTTTTAGAATCAGACATATGTATTTTAGAATTAGATATTCTGAAATCAGACAAACGTGTTCTAGAATCAGACACGCATTCTAAAATAAATACACATTCTAATTTGGAACAACCTCTCTAGAATCAGATGAAAACCTCTTATATTTGTATGACTTCTCTTCGAGTACTATTTTATTTTCTATTCACTCACTTCACCGCCGTATTTACAACGTAATCCTGTGCCAGTTGCCATGCAGACGTCTATTCCTCGTTTTCATAACGAACAACACAACATCTCCACCATCTACGTTCAGAAATTGAATATCATTCTGTTGGCTGATATAATAAACAGGTTATTTTTTATTCTGGGCTGGTCTCTCAAGATGCCTTTTCGAGCTTGAACTAAGGCTAATACTAGGCACTGCTTACATATACTTGGCATTTAACACATCCTAGGATTTTAGATTGTGGCATAGGCCACACTCTGAGGAAACCCGACACCAGCATAGCAAGACAGGCCACTGACATGGAATCCTCAAGGATATAGAAAACGAGGAAGACCTCGACTTACTTGGAGAAGAAAAATTATCACAGTGCTCAGAGACAAGGGATACACATGGAAGGAAGCAGAGAATAATTCCAAGAACAGGGATGACTGGAGAGCCTTTATCCGTGGCCTATGGCTGTCAAGGGAGTGAAAGGCGATGATGATGATGATGATGATGATGATGGACAACGAATGTCAATGACTTACCTGCGAGTCAATATAAAATGTCAGAGTACTGGTCAACAAAAATCCCATGCTGCTGACAGCAGCGAAGCACGCAATGTTTGCACATGGTTGCAAGAAGGAAGGCTTGATGTGGTATATACCACATTTCGTATCTTGAATTTCCATTTTCATAACACACCGAGCTCTGTAACTTGTTCTTCTGTTGTAACAATCGGAGATGTACTACTTGTTTTATATTCCCTGCGTCTGTTTCTCCACCAATCATATCAGCGGCCACATTTAACAAAACACACGTGAGACTTCTAATGTTGAGAACCTAACAAGAGTATAAAGGTCATTTCAACAAAGAAAGAGCACACTGCGGGCTCATTAAACGAATATTTTATCCCACTGAAATGAATTATCAGCTAATAAATGATACAATTCCATTTGAAACTTTTTAAACATATTTTTTTCATTACAGTTTTACCAATTAATTATACGTATTGCGCAGGAAAGAAAAAAAAACCCACAGATATTTGTTCAAACGTGTATTCCCACAAATTTGTTTTCAATATTTTATTTGAAATCAATAAGCAACCCAAAAAATAGGGGATGTTTTATTACTGTCTTTGTCAGAAATGTTTAGCACTCATAATACGATGTTTTTTTAGCCCTAAAGTTTGCGAAACAAAAAACAAACAAAATAATGGCGTGCTCCAAATGTTTGACTAGAGTGTATATAATATATGTATCCTGTTCAAGCAACACAAATTACCCTGACCTGTCAGTTTCCAACAAATGTTAAATACGAGTGCGTGCATCCCATACAGGGAGATAACAAACGAGTTCCTCAAAACGTGACTATATTAAAAAACTATCATTATGACATTCTAGACTAGGCCATACATGCTGTAATTTCTCGTAATAAAACCAGACCCTCCAAAAAAAAAAACTGATATAGGTTTTTGATGTACATCTGGGCAGAATTTGACTGTAATGGGAAAGATGGCTCTTTCGTCTTGGAAGGCGGGAACTTTTTTCTAGTTGGTAGACGTTTGTATCTTCGAATGCTGTTTATCTAACTGGTAGATGTGTATATCTGAGCAGGCTGTTTATCTAACTGGTAGATGTTTATATCTTATAAAGTTGTTTATCTAAGTGGTAGATGTTTATATCTTAGACGGCTGTTTGTATAATTGGTAAATGTTCATATCTTAGAAGGCTGTTTATCTAACTGGTAGACGGTTGGGACATATGCTCCGAACGACTGACAACTCACTATCAAAAATAGCACTAAGATGGACACAACAGGGGAACAGAAGTAAGGGTAGACCAAAGGAGACAAGGAGAAGAACAACAGAAAGGATGTTGAGCAATAGAGGGCTCACATGGACAAGAGCAGAAAAAAGGCAAAGGACAGACATTTGTGGAAAACCCTTGCGGAAGCCCAATGTGCCCTGGGAGAGAGAGAGAGAGAGAGAGGAGAGAGAGAGAGAGAGAGAGAGAGATGTTTATATCTTAGAAGGCTGTTTATCTAACTGGCAGACGTTTATATCTTAGAAGGCGGCTTTTGTAACTGGCAGACATTTATGTCTCAGAAGCCTATTTATCTAACTGCCAAACAGTTATAATCTTAAAAGCCTGTTTACCTAACTGCTAAACGTTTATATCTTAGAAGGCTGTTTATCTAATAGGTAGACATGTATAAAATTGCCTAGCTACATATTGTTGAGACGCTTTCCACATAATTAACTGTGTTGATGATGCAAATTAATTCGCATTTTAAAGAGACAACAAATCATGTTGAGTTGAAAGATGAGTATATTCGTACTTGCGACTGCAATCATCATTTCTAGAACTCATTTCTCCTCAAACAACGCAGCATTCACACAAAAAATGATTTTTTCGCGTAATCTTTCATAATAAATACCAATATAAAGTATATATTTACCAATATATTTACTAATATAAAGAATATAAAGAAGTGTGGAAGAGATCAGGGCATCATCTTTCCCATTGCAACATGTACCTGTGAGACCTGGACACTTAACGAAACAGCCGAGAAACGCATAAATGCTTTTCACTGTAAATGCTACAAAAGAGCCCTTCAAATATCATGGGGGAAAAAAGGAACAAATATATCCATATAGCAAGAACTTAATGTTGAAGAAGTCTTGCTAGTAAACAGGATTAAACAGAGAAAACTTAAATATTGTGGACACATTAAACGTCATGATAATCTAGAGAAGACCGTCCTGGAAGGATACATAATAGGAAAAAGAAAGAGAGGAAAACCAAGGCGAAGATGGCTGCAAGACATCGTTCATGATCTGCAAATGGATGCATCAGCAGCGGGACATGCTGCGTACAACCGAGAGACCTACAGGAGAGCTGTTAAGGAGGCAAAGTTCAGCAAGGGACACGCAAATGATTGACCGAATGAGTAGATACTTTTCGTATCATGTATTGCTGTCTTTACCCTGAGTGACGATAGCTTTTACTATATACCCAAGACAGCTGACATTGTCACTGACATCACTCCATTTCCCATCAACACTGTCACTGACATGTCCATTTCCCATCAACACTGTCACTGGCATGTCCATTTCCCATCAACATTGTCATTGACATCACTCCATTTCCCATCAACATTGTCATTGACATCACTCCATTTCCCATCAACATTTCATTGACGTCACTCCATTTCCCATCAACATTGTCATTGACATCAGTCTATTTCCCATCAACATTGTCATTGACGTCAGTCTATTTCCCATCAGCACTGTCACTGACATGTCCATTTCCCATCAACACTGTCATTGACATCACTCCATTTCCCATCAACATTGTCATTGACATCACTCCATTTCCCATCAACATTGTCATTGACATCACTCCATTTCTCATCAACATTATCATTGACATCACTCCATTTCCCATCAACATTGTCATTGACATCACTCCATTTCCCATCAACATTGTCATTGACATCACTCCATTTCCCATCAACATTGTCATTGACATCACTCCATTTCCCATCAACATTATCACTGACATCACTCCATTTCCCATCAACATTGTCATTGGCATCAGTCCATTTCGCATCAACATTGTCATTGACGTCACTCCATTTCCCATCAACACTGTCACTGACATGTCCATTTCCCATCAACATTGTCATTGACATCACTCCATTTCCCATCAACATTGTCACTGACATGTCCATTTCCCATCAAAGTTGTTTCTGTAGCAGCAGTGTGCTTACCTCATGTAACAAAATAAAAATGTTTCTTTTTTTATTTCATGACTTCAAAGTGACCTTTCATTTTTTTCAAAAGGCATTCCGGAATGAATGAAGTTTTAAAATGATTGCCAGTATACAAAATATCTGAGGTAAGCAAGAGTAAGGGCAAACCAAAGGAGACATGGAAAAGAACAAGGGAGAGGATGCTGAGTAATAGAGACCTCACTTTGGCAAGAGCGGAGAGGAGGGAGGGGGAGGCGAAGGACAGGCATTTGTGGAAGACTTTTGCGGAAGCCCCATGTGTCTTGAAGATCGAGAGAGAGAGAGAGAAAGAGAGAGAGAGAGAGAGAGAGAGAGAGAAATATACAACAAATTTATATTAAATGTTGCTCAAAGTAATTTCTCTGCCAAATTAACCAAATATATTACATCAGAAAGTTAATGTATTTCTCGCCATATAAGGCGCACTGATGTGTAAGGCGCATCGATGTACTTGTATAAGACGCATCGTTGCATAAGACGCACCTATAAATTGGCACGGAATATTTTAAAAACAAACAGAAAACCATATATTCCATCAGCTTCAGCGAGAGACTTCCCCTTGGCAGGTCTTTCGTTCAAGATCGTATGCTACTATATATTCACCTGCTGAATTTACTGAGGCAAAATATTGGCTAACTTTATGTTCATAAATACTGAAATATTTGCGCTCATAGCTAATCTGAGTGAACTAACTTGTATAAATTTATCAACTAATGCACAGAGACTGCAGTACTGTGGGATCGGTGCAGGCATGTGAACTGATGGAACTTCATAAACATTGGTACAGGCATGTGAACTCATGGAACCTCATAAACATCGGTACAGGCATATGAACTCGTGGATCCTCGGTACAGGCATGTGAACTCGTGGAACTTCATAAGTACCGGTACAGGAACTCATGGAACCTCTAAACATGAGTGGTAAGTGTTAGTCTCTATCTGAAACTTAACCATCCCAATATATAGGGTGCAGGGCGAGATTTTTGTGGAGTTTCTTTTCTTGAAATACGTGTACGAACTCACTATAACTACGAGCTGGTGTTCTTTGCAGCCGATGCTATAGAGGTGTTGAGGCATAGCATCGTATCGGCGTGGGAGCGGGTTATATGGCAGCTACTTTTTTCAGTCTCGGAGTACAGCTAAAAAGCATGGAGGGGGGGGGGGGGGAGGGAGTGTACAATGCTTCTTTAGCAGACTCCACCACCATGGGGACTAGGGCGATCCCTGCCCCAGTTAGCCAGGCTAGGCTTGTTACTGGGGGTACCACAGAGAGATTGGACAGTGTCTTGGTCAGCTATGGTTCACTAACTCTGACGCTGGGTTATCAGCTATGGGTCGCTGACTGCCTCATCGAACGGGCGTCTTCACTCCCGCCCCCACCCCCCAACCCGTTCTTTAAATAAACTATCTTATAAGGCGGGAAGTACGGTATATGTGTCTGTACTATATGTCCCTCTCTATCTCTCTCTCTCCCTCTATCTCTCTCTATCGCTCTCTCTCTATCTCTATATCTCTCTATGTCTCTGTATCTATCTATCTATCTATCTATCTATCTATCTATCTATCTATCTATCTATCTATCTATCTCTATCTATCTCTCTCTATCTCTCTATCGCTCTCTCTCTATCTCTCTATGTCTCTCTCTATCTCTCTATCTCTATCTATCTATCTCTCTATCTCTATCTATCTCTCTATCTCTCTCTATCTCTATCTCTCTATCTCCCTCTATCTCTCTATCTCTCTCTATCTCTCTATCTCTATCTCTATCTATCTCTCTATCTCTCTCTATCTCTCGCTATCTCTCTCTCTCTCGCATGTCTAGTGCAGCACTCCTACTTAATGTATGATAAAGTGCCGCACAAGTTCTGTCACCATGAAAATAAACACAAACATAAGAGTATACTTGCATATGATTTTGAACAAGTTATAAATGAAACAATGAACAAAGGAAATTTAAATATTTATATACAGGTATCAAGACCACAGAATATCCTTCATTGTAGCCTAAAATATAAAAACCATTACTGTCACATCTAAATACACGCCGCTTTGAAGTCCATTTTTATTGTGACTGTTTAGTATAAGCCTTTCATTTTCTTCGCAATATATTATCATCACTCATTGTATGCACAATATACGTTTTCATTATTCTATCACTTATTTAACGGATGCATCAGCAGCGCAGGCCATCTTGAATACAACCGAGAGGCCTACATGAGAGCTGTTAGGGACGCAAAGATCCACAAGGGACATGCGAATGACTGACTGACTGACTGATCACTTTTGTTCTCCATGTTTATAGGTTTTTTTGGGGGAAATTTAGAAGTGAGGCAGATGACAATCTAGTGGAGTTTTACATGGAAAATGAGCCAATGATCGCTAACACACTTTTCAGGCAACATCCAAGAAGACTATACGCATGGACATTACCTGATGGGAAAACGAAGAATCAAATAGGTTACATTTTAGTGCAGAGAAGGTGGAGATCACGTATAATGTCAGCAAAAACTTTACCAGGTGCTGACTGTGACACGGACCATGAATTATTATTATCAGACATGAAGATAAAGATTTTAAAAAAAGACAGTTACGGGATCAAGACCACTCTGCTTTGATCTTACAAAAATACCAGAACAATACGTTATAGAAGTGAAGAACCGTTTCGAAATCCTGATGGCTGTACAGGAGGAGATGACAACAGATGAATTGGCTACGCAGGCCAGAGATATCTTAATAACCGAAGCTAAAGATATGGTTCCAGTAAAGAAAACACACATCTGTGCTATTATTCTCGTGTTAGATAAGAGAGATGACAACTGCGGTAAAACTGGTTCTAGTAATAAAGGTAGACAGAGGTGTATGATTCAGTTTTTTACACACACACACACACAAGTTAGGGGGGGGGTGGGCATGAACGAGAGTGGCACAAAATAAGATGAGCACGTATAAATGAAGAACACACATCAATCCAATATTTCGACATATGTCTTAATCAAGGACCACATACAAGAACAACACACACACACAAACAATACTTAGCTCTTCTGCATCATCTAATTATTTTAATTACTTTTTCTTTTGTGTGTAAGTTGTGTGTTTTTATCTGTTTATGTTGTTCCTTTACGTGGTCCTTCATAAAGACATCTGCCGAAATATTGGATTGTTCTTTTTTCTTCATTTAAACGTGCTCATCTTTCTATCTGCCGTTCTTAGTCATGCCAACTTTCCTCACTCTTTCTATCCTTTCTTTTTTTTTATGAAACTGAAGCAAACACTTCCGTCTACCTTCCCTGCTCGCAGACAAACTTTCCTCACTGTCTACAGTTCTGCCTGTACACATGACTAGGCTACAGGTTCCGGATGATGTGTCTCGCTGAGGCTTTGAAACGAGGTTAGAAGTGAAAGGCGGTGGGCCTTTAAGATGGTGTTGTTAGAAAAATCATGAGAACTGACGAATTAAAAAGCGAGATGCGGTTTGAACGAAGAAGAACAATGGCAGACATGAGTAAAACTGGGCACATAACTATGTGTCCGTAAGGGATAATGGCGTCTGCAAAAACTGAACTTATTGTTGCTGTCCTGCATAATTTATGTCAACAATTCATTGTTTATTTCAGTAACGACAGACACATACCGTATTATAGTGAAAGATCAGGCCAATGGTTCATAACCCTGGGTTTGTGGGCCCCCATGGTTGGAAGGAAATATTTTAGGGGTCTCCGGGCCAGCAAATGGGTTTTCTCTAGCATTATCAGGATTCTCTCCATTGCTTTATTTTTTAACGAGGACTCCACAGATCAGGTCAGAAAAGGGGGAGTGGGGCCACAACAGACTGAAAGTTGAGAACCACTGTATTAGTCTATTTGAAACAGACTAGGAACAATTCGTTTAACTGACGAGCACACATTTGTAGCGATCTGTGTGCGAGTTCATTAAGTAGAGCTGTTGCTACTTTCATTTTAAAGAGTCTTAACATTTTATTATCGTAGTTTAACTGCAGTGCGTTTATGTCCATTTATGTATTTAGCTTTATACCCAAATATGCACATATATATATATATATATATATATATATATATATATATATATATATATATATATGTGTGTGTGTGTGTGTATGTATTCACTCATTCATTTGCATCTCCCTTGAGGAACTTTGCCTCTCTAACAGCATTCCTGCAGGCCTCTCGGTTGTGAGCAAGATGACCTGCTGCGGATGCATCCATTCGTAGATCATCAACAATGTCTTGCAAGCCATCTTCGCCTTGGTCTTCCTCTCTTTCTTTTTCCCATTATGTACCCTTCCAAGACGGTCTTCTCTAGATTATCATGACGTTTAATATGTCCAAAATATTTAAGTTTGTTTAATCTTCCTTACTAGCCAACCTTCTTCAATATTAAGTCCTTGTAGTATGGATATTTTCTTTTTTTTTGTGTCATAATATTTGAAGAACTCTTCTGTAGCATTTACATTCAAAGACATTTATGTGTTTCTCAGCTGTTTCTTTTAAGTGTCCAGGTCTCACAGGCATATGTTGCGATGGGAAAGATGCATGCCCTTAAAAATCTTATTTTTGTAGTTCTTTCTGTTCCTCTCCACAGCTTATTTAGTTATTTTACTTTTTTAAGAGCGAAAGATATCCTCATTTTAATTTCCCTCATTGTATTTCCATTATTTGTTAGTAGTGATCCAATATATTAAAAACTCTCCACCTCTTCCAATTTTTCCTCATTGATACATATTTCAGCTGCCTTATTTGTTTTGTCAGTTGTCATCAATTTAGTTTTCTTCGTTGTTCTTACGGACTGAAATAATTAGTTTTTCAATTTCTTTTTTTTGTGTGTTGTGGACAGTAATGCTGTGTCATCAGCATATCTAATATCTGGTATTTCATAACCTCCAATTATTATAGCATCGTAATATTCCTTGTCTACGTCTTCTCTAATATTCCTCATTATATTTTCAGTATACAAGTTAAATAAGTAAGGTGACAATATGCACCCCTGACGGACCCCTTGTTTTATGTCAAACCAAGTTGTTGTTTCACCATTTATTCTTACTGCTGCCTGTTGATCAAGATACTGCAGTGATGTTAATTGTAGCAAATGTATTGGAAATCCCGTTTTTTCCATTATTTCCCAAAGTGTTTCTGGTGTTGTACACAATCAAATCCCTTCGAGTAGTCTGTAAAAGATACATATGGATTCACATTAAACTCTCTGCATTTCTCTTATTAATCTTATATTGAATATATGATCTCTTGATCCTCTTCCTTGTCTAAAATCAGCTTGGACTATATTGACTTCTTCTTCTTCTATTTTCTTACGAAGTCTACCCATTATGATTTTTAACAGAATTTTACTGGCATGACTAATCAGGGCAACGATTCTGTAGTCTGTGCATAATTTCAAGTTACCCTTTTCTTTGGCAGTGGTATAAATATACAAGAGCTTAATATTGAAGAAGGCTGGCTAGTAAAGAGGATTAAAGAGAGAAAACTTAAATATTTTGGACACATTAAACGTCATGATAATTTAGAGAAGACTGTATTGGAAGGATACATAATGGGAAAAAGAAAAAGAGGAAGACAAAACGAAGATGGCTGCAAGAAATCGTTGATGATCTGCAAATGGATGCAGCAGCAGCAGGCCATCTTGCTCACAACTGAGAGGCCTACAGGAGTGCTGTTTGGGAGGCCAAATTCCGCAAGGGACATACAAATGAATGAATGAATGAATAAATATTGTTCTTTTCCATTCTTTTGGCCAAATACCTGAATGCCATATCTTTTTACATAGTGCATGATAGATTGTTGCACATTCCTTTCCTCCTGCTTTAATAAATTCAGCTGTTATCTCATCACATCCTGGTGATTTACCATTTTTCATATTCTTTATTGCCCATAAAACTTCTTCTATTGTCGGTTCGGGTTCTTTCTCCTCCAATAATAATTCACACTGTTGATTTTTTGCTTTCACAGTCAGTTGTTTCATACTTTACTCTGCAATATTCCTTCCATATTTCTAGAATTTCCTTTATCTTTGTCAAGGTATTCCCCCATCTCATCACAAATTACATTTAGCTTAGGTGTGACATTTCCTTTCAATATCTTCATTTCTTTAAACATTTCACTATCTCTTCCACACTTCTGATGTCCTTCTACTCTTTCACAACAATCTTGTATGCATTGTTTTTTTGTGTGTGTGTCTTTTCTTATGTTTCTTCTTACTTCTTTTGTTAAAGATTTATATTCCTCTTTGTTGTTGCTTGTCACTTTCCACTGCGTCTTCATTTCTCTACGTTGTTTTATCAGTTCTAGTGTGCCTGCTGTAATCCATCCATTCTTTTGTGTTTTCTTTACTGGAACCACGTCTTTAGCTGTTGTTATTAAGATATCTCTGACCTGCGTAGCCAGTTCATCTGGTGTCATCTCCTCCTGTACAGCCATCAGGATTTCGAAACGGTTCTTCACTTCTATACCGTATTGTTCTGGTATTTTTTAAAGACCAAAGCGGAGTGGTCTTGATCCCGTACCTGTCTTTTTTATCTTTATCTTCATGTCTGCTATTAATAACTCATGGTCTGTGTCACAATCAGTACTGGGCAAAGTTTTTGCTGATGTTATGCTTGATCTCCACCTTCTTTGCACTTTTTGTTTGATTCTTGGTTTTCCCATCAATTGATGTCCAAGTGTGTTAGCGATCATTAGCTCATTTTCCATGCAAAACGTCATTAGACTGTCACCTGCCTCATTTCTATATCCTATGCTAAATTTCCCTCAACATATCCTTCGTCTTCTGTTCTTTCTATATAAATCTTTGCATTAAAATCCCCCATTATTAATACAATATCATTTTTCCGTACCTGGCCTGTCGTCGTTTGCAGTGTGTTATAAAAGTCTTCTACTTCCTCTTCTTCTGCTGCTGATGTAGGTGCATATATCTGGATGATTGTTACATTTCTAAGAGTGCCCTTAAGTCTGATAGTTAGGATTCTATCACTTACTAGATTGTAACCTAGTACTGCTTTTGATGTTGATTTGTCCAAGTAAAAAGCCACTCCACTCTTTCCTCCTAATTCTCCACCAGAGTATATAAAGATATCATTCTCGCTCTTAAAGTGTCCTGATCCTTTCCATCAGTGTTCGCAGATTCGCAAAATGTGTATCCGCGTTCTTTTCATCTCGTCACTTATTATTTGATACTTTCCCTCATACATGCTTCTCACATTCCATATATATATATATATATATATATATATATATATATAAAACGTCATGAGAATTTGGAGATCACCGTCTTGGAAGGGTACATAATGGGAAAAAGAAAGAGAGGAAGACCAAGGCGAAGATGGCTGCAAGACATCGTTGATGATCTGCGAATGGATGCATCAGCAGCAAGCCATCTTGCTTACAACCGAGAGGCCTACAGGAGTGCTGTTAAGGAGACAAAGTTCTGCAACGGACATGCAAATGACTGACTGACTGCCTGACTGACCCAAAAACTCTTGCTATATTTTAATGACGTTTTTTTCCCCTAACAATAGTGGAAATGCGCCGTTTCTCTCTGATAAGTGAATTTCTATTTACGAAATCTCGGATACAGAATATTCTTTATATGCATAGATCGTAGTATTGCAGCAGTTTATAGAAGTCACTGTTACAAATCTATAGATCTATAGGCAAGACCTGCATAAACCTAATCCGAAACAGTGTTCTCTGCCTTATAAAGAAATTGTTTGCCTATACACTTGTATATGAACAAAACCAAACTGAGGCTCGGGGTCACTCTTCAGACAGGTTTCTCCTGTTTCATCTGGTCTCTCATTTCCAGCTCATTGAGAAAAATTAAGTTTCCATCATTTTCCTTCTCTGATAAGTCACCATCGCCGGCCTTGTTATCATCATCACAGTTCAGCATGACCTCTTCAGCACTTTTGTCTCTTATCGCTGGGGACGGTCTCAAAGTTCGCCGGAGGTCTCCACGTGCCATACGCGAGCGCTACAACGGAGCAAAGCAGAGCCAGGCCAATGGCCACAGCAGCGTATCCGTGGAGCTTCAGCCGCAGGAGATTGTTGTCGTAGAGCGGACAGCGCCCAGCGACGCCACAGGTAGCATCCCAGACCCTGCAGACCCCATCGATGACCAGGCCTACAAGGACAGGGCTCAGCAGCCAACCTGGCAGATGACAAGAAAATTTGAAACGACTGACAATCGCGGAGAAACATTTCCGAGTCTTGTGCTCTCCCCCCCCCCCCCCCCCCCCACAAACTGACAGAATTAAAGACGAGTAAAATCTTAAACGTGAATTTTATTTTCCCAAAAAAAGACGTGAATTAATAAACATTATAAGAAAGACTAAAGATCAATGTAGGAAAGACAAAGTTAATGAAGCAAAATGTGAACAACAGAAATGTACTCAGAGTAGATAACAAGTTAGTGGAGGAGGTCAACGAATTTGTATACCTTGGCAGCAGAGTAGTAGAAAATGGAGACAGCACAGAGGACATCAACAGCAGACTTACTAGAGCAAACCAGGCTTTTGCAATGCTACAGAATATATGGAAATCAAATAAACTAAGCATAAATATGAAAATCAGGATATTTAAGAGTAATGTTCTAAGTGTACTACTCTATGGAAGTGAGTGCTGGAAAATCACCAAAACCATAGAAAACAAGTTGAATTCTTTCCAGACTAAATGTTTACGTAGAATTAAAAAAATATTTTGGCCAAACACCATAAGAAATAACATTTTATTGGCAGAAATGCAGATGAAACCACTGACAACAATTATTGAGGAAAGACGCTGGCGATGGTTGGGACATGTGCTCCGAATGACAGACAACTCACTACCAAAAATAGCACTAAGATGGACACCACAGGGGAGCAGAAGTAAGGGTAGACCAAAAGAGACATGGAGAAGAACAACAGAAAGGATGTTGAGCAATAGAGGGCTCACCTGGGCAAGAGCAGAAAAAAAGGCGAAAGACAGGCATTTGTGGAAAACCCTTGCGGAAGCCCCATGTGCCCTGGGCACTTAAGGTTCAGAGAGAGAGAGAGATAAGAAAGACAAAGGTTGCGACATATCTCGGAGCTTCGGGAAGATTATTTATGATTGTGTTGATGAGTGATAAACAAAAATTGCCTCACCGTTAACAAAATGGAGATAATGTAGATACATTTTTCTTTTACAACTTATATTAAACGCAATTCCTGTTTTTTTTTCCTCCGTTTCAAATACACACGCGCGCGCGCACATACACACGCGCACACAAGTGAAGATGGGAGATAACCTAGTTACAAAGTAAACAGTCAAGGATGTAAGAAAAGTAACCCAGTAATAGAAAAGAAAAGAGCCATTAATAGGGTTGGCTGTGGTGTAGTGGTTAGTACACTCGCTTACCGAGCAGAAAGTTCTTAGCTCGATTTCGCTCTCGGGCGGAATTTTTTTTTTTTTATGTCCGGCAGATCGGCACCGGGGTCAACCCAGCCTCAAATAAATAAATAAAACCGGTACCCGGGGTATCCCTAGTAAAATAAGCGTAGCTAGGAGGACAGGTCCTGGAATCACTACCTCAAATGTTACAGTGACCTGGGAAAAGTGAAAGCTCTAACACCTCCAACTCTTACACCATGCAAGTACTGCGGGACATGGAGAAACATTAATAAAGGAGCTAAAGAATAGAGTTCATGAGTTGTGTAAGGCGACATCTTGGAGATAGGACAGTCACTGAGAACAAAAAAAGGGGGGGGGGGAAGAGAGAAAGATAAGAAATAGTTAAATATAGATTTAACAGCTACGAGTACTAACTTCAGCGACAAACTAACAGCCCCAGCTCAGTGGGCAAAGAAGAAGCACTTTAGACTATTTCCAGGAGCATATATTCTGCTGCTGAATTCATGCACCGTAGAGACAGATAATAACAACAGGAAAATAACATGGTTCCAATAGCAGCAGGAAAATAACACTGTTCCAATAACAACAGGAAAATATCATGGTCCAAATAACAACTGCAAAAATATCATGGTCCAAATAGCAACAGGAAAATAACATGGTTCAAATAACAACAGGAAAATATCATGGTCCAAATAACAACTGCAAAAATATCATGGTCCAAATAGCAACAGGAAAATAACATGGTTCAAATAACAACAGGAAAATAACATGGTTCAAACAACAACAGGAAAATAACATGGCTCAAATAACAACAGGAAAATAACATGGTTCCAATAGCAGCAGGAAAATAACACTGTTCCAATAACAACAAGAAAATATTATGGTCCAAATAACAACAGGGAAATAACATGGTTCAAATAACAACAGGAAAATAACATGGTTCAAATAACAACAGGAAAATAACATGGTTCAAATAACAACAGGAAAATAAGATGGTTCAAACAACAACAGGAAAATAACATGGTTCAAACAACAACAGGAAAATAACATGGTTCAAATAACAACAGGAAAATAAGATGGTTCAAACAGCAACAGGAAAATAAGATGGTTCAAACAACAACAGGAAAATAAGATGGTTCAAATAACAACAGGAAAATAAGATGGTTCAAATAACAACAGGAAAATAAGATGGTTCAAATAACAACAGGAAAATAAGATGGTTCAAACAACAACAGGAAAATAACATGGTTCAAATAACAACAGGAAAATAACATGGCTCAAATAACAACAGAAAAATAACATGGTTCCAATAGCAGCAGGAAAATAACACTGTTCAAATAACAACAGGAAAATATCATGGTCCAAATAACAACAGGGAAATAACATGGTTCAAACAACAACAGGAAAATAACATTGTTCAAATAACAACAGGAAAATAACACGGTTCATATAACAACATGAAAATGACATGGTTCAAATAACAACAGGAAAATGACATGGTTCAAATAACAACAGGAAAATGACATGTTTCAAATAACAACAGGAAAATAACATGGGTCAAATAACAACAGGAAAATAACATGGTTCAAATAACAACAGGAAAATGACATGGTTCAAATAACAACAGGAAAATAACATGGTTCAAATAACAACAGGAAAATAACATGGGTCAAATAACAACAGGAAAATAACATGGTTCAAATAACAACAGGAAAATAACATGGTTCAAATAACAACAGGAAAATAACATGGTTCAAATAACAACAGGAAAATAACATGGTTCAAATAACAACAGGAAAATAACATGGTTCAAATAACAACAGGAAAATAACATGGTTCAAATAACAACAGGAAAATAACATGGTTCAAATAACAACAGGAAAATAACTTGGTTCAAATAACAACAGGAAAATAACTTGGTTCAAATAACAACAGGAAAATAACATGGTTCAAATAACAACAGGAAAATAACATGGTTCAAATAACAACAGGAAAATAACTTGGTTCCTGACCTAGCAACGACATTATGAAGGTGTGGAATCCAAGGGCCGTAGACATGTCCTTCTCTGAAACACTTCTGTAACAATAACAAAAAGATTATTTAGTAAGCAACATTCTTTCCCTTTGTCTGACAAAGACTTAGGTGGTAAAGGCAAGTGAGAGTCAGTTATTCTTTTGGTTTGCCTGACATAGACTTAGGTTGTAAGGCAAGTGAGGGTCAGTTATTCTTTTGGTTTGCCTGACAAAGACATAGGTGGTAAGGCAAGTGAGAGTCAGTTATTCTTTATTATATTAAGTCCGCATAAAAAAATACTCCCGATACCTGATACAGATCAGGAGCTTGGGCATGATGGTCAAAGCTGAGAGTAACGTGCGTAGAGCAAACACAGCACAGTACGTGTACAAATGGGAGCAACCATAATCACAGGTACCAGCCGTCGCCATACCCTCGCCGATACAGGAACAGTTCTGGTACACCTGCAAGGTTATCAGAAAAATAAGTGTAAATAAATAACATTATGTGAAAGTAACAGAAACAACAGCCTAGGTTCAGTGAGAAAACTCGCGAGTACAATCACTCAATGAGCAGGCTGTCGCGTGTTATTAAAACACACATCTGTTATATTCAAGGGAGAGTCAGACACAACTTGACAGGCTGCTGCAAGATGGGGAGGTGCAGAGGAATCAAGCACTAATATCGTTCAAACTTCAGTCTAACATATCTCTCTCTCTTTCTCTCTCTCTTTCTCTCTCTCTCTCTCTCTTATATTAAATCGAGCGTGAGGGAAGAATGAAAGATGGAGTGATGAAGGGTAGAATGTAAGACGGGCCTGCGTGCCCAATTCTTGACCCTTTAAAAATTAAGATCGATGAAGATCACTCTGAATCTTTAAGTGGCCAAGACACAAGAGCCGGCTTTTTTTTCCCTTTTTATAAGCAAATTGATCAAGCACCAAACCACCAAAAGCAGATCAAACCGAGCCAGGTCATTTTTTTTTTGGTTTTGTTTTTTTTTTTTGTCCTGAGTTTTTTTTTTTTTGTTATTTGTTTTTTTTTTGTTTTTTTTTTGTTTGTTTGTTTTCCATTTTTTTCCAGAAAAACTTTCAAATAAACAATAACGAAGCATGTACAAGTGACGTGAGTTGAGGATGATTACCTGTGGAGTGAAATAATGAGATGGTGTGCTTTACAAACCATGAGGTGATAGCATGGAATATGATAAAGTGAATGCTTTATACCCAAAATGTTACCACAAAGGTGTGCAGTAATAGTATCACCCACACACACACTTCCTCTCACCTACTATCAAGACCCTTTCTCCCTCTCTCACTCTCTCTCTCTTCGTTATCTTTCTCTCTGGTGATGTACAGGGTTTGTGTTCGGCTAAGGCCTTCTCTTTCACTCATGGAATTACACAGAAATAAATATGCGCTCGAGTCACCCGTATTCGGGTCAACGCAGTCGGAGCGCAGTGGAGGGTTATGGTCGGGTAAACAAAGGCACTGTTCAAGAACATGAGTTGGGAATGCCTGCCCGTGAACTGAAATATTGAAAAGGCGGGCTTGAACGAAAACATGTGGCAATCGTATGGTATGTACATCTGAAGTTAACATTTAACCACAAAGGGGTGTGGTTGTGGGGTGTTGCCAAAAACTAGAAACTAGTTGAAAGCTGTAACAATTTTTGTTTGAAAATGTACAGGAGAATTTCTTTTGTAAAAATTCTATTTTCAAATGTGGCCCTATTCCTACATGACCAGACAAGATACCTAAACTCAGCAAGGAGGATGATACACTGCGTATGGCTGTTTGTTTCTGTTGGAGGAATGGTATTTAACATTATTGCTCTATACATGTCTACTTTCTCTGCTGTTCTTGTTGCTATCTCTTGAGTCAAAAGTTCTAAGGCTAAAGAAACGGTTCTGCACTGAAAGAAAATGTGTTCTTCTGTTTCTTGTGTGTTTATTCTACATAGTTTACATCTGACCAGTCTGTGGAATCTGCGAGCGATCCCTTGTGTGGTCGGTGTTATGTTGAACAATAGTCTGTATGTTATCTCTCGTGCACTTGGCGTGATTCCTTTCTTGTGTAAGTTTTGAAATAATTGTGTGTAGTCGGTGATGAAGTATTTGTATCCTCTCTTTATTCTGCCCAGTAATGGTGGCTCCTGTTTCCTGACCAGATATTTGTATATGCATGATGTTTTCATGTGTATTAAACGTTCATTTCCAGTTACACTTTGTATGCATTGTCTGTAGAAGAGCGGTATAGTGCCAAAGTGATGGGGGTGTACATTGTTTAATTTACACAGTTTAAGAAGCCTCAGCCCAACGTAGTAGTGGGCTAGAGTGTGTTTGTGTGGCTGTTGGATGATTTGTCCTACATATTTAATCCTGAGTGCCTGGATCTTTGTTGCTATGTCTTGTAGGGAGATGCCCCCTCTTTTTTTGTCTTGCATCAAGATTTTCCGTTGGATGCTGCGTACTGTGCGTCGGAAAATAAAGTCTCTAATCATTGAATTTATTTCCTTAAGTGACTGTTTAGGCAGGGGGAATATGTTTGCGGTATATATAAGCTGTGGTATGATGCAAGTGTTGACTGCGACACTTCTGCCGAATATGGTGGTGGTTTTGTATTTGTAAATTTCCAGTCTGTTTTTAATTTTTTCAATTATATTTCGCCATCTTGCTTTGATGTTATTTGAAGGCGTAGTTGTAAATAAAATTCCGTATATTTTGATTTTGTTGACTTTTATTAATGTAAAAGGGAAGTCTGTTTTGTTAGTCCATTTACCTAAACCCATTATATGTGATTTTTGAATGTTTATTTTAGCCCCGCTGCCCTGTCCGAACTCTGCAAATATGTCTAGAATAATCCTGATAGAGGATATATTGGAGGGGAAGAAGATTGTGTCGTCAGCATAGGCCAACGACTTTCTCTCTCCCATTCCAGGAATAAAGATTCCTTTGACTATTGTCTCTTGCCTGATTCTCTCCAGGAGTGGCTCTAGAGTTAGTACATACAACAGGGGTGAGAGTGGGCAGCCCTGACGTACAAGAGCCGGCTTACGCAAGGGTTTTCCACAAAATTTTGCCATGAGTTCTTTCGCCTTTTTTTCCCTGCTCTTATCCAGGTGAGCCCTCTATTGTTCAACATCCTCTCTGTTGTCGATCTGTTTATATGCATCTTGTGTTTAGGTTGCAGGTGGTCTGCTGTCGGGGTTTGGACTTCCAGTGATTGGTTTTCATCCACAATCTTAGCTCACTGATATGCCTCTCTCCTTCTACCTGCGTTTGTTTCCCCCCCCCCCCCCTAGTTACCGTTTCTGTATTGTTTACCTTTTTTTTTTACCAGATAGGGTTGCTGGCCCTATGCCGAACCCTCCTTAGTCGCCTTTTACGATCATGCTTGGTAGGGTACAGTGGTTCTATTCTTCACTCCCCAGGCATATGTCCGGCCCCGGGTACAGCACGGGCCTAACAAGTATCAGCTAATATTGGTCTGTACCATGTTCTTTACCGGCCTAACACTTTATTCCCCAGTGTGCCTTAGTGGCATGGAGACGGGTAAAATTCCCGAAAAATTTACTTTCTTGGCTTAAACTGCTTATTTGAATCGTTGTTATTCTGTTGTTGTTGTTGCTGTTGTTGTTGTTGTTGCTGTTGTTGTTGTTGTTGCTGCTGTTGTTGTTGTTGCTGCTCCTGCTGCTGTTGTTGTTGTTGCTCCTGCTGCTGTTGTTGTTGTTGTTGCTGTTGTTGTTGTTGTTGTTGTTGCTGCTGCTGCTGTTGTTGTTGTTGTTGTTGTATCTCCCTGGAACTAAGAGCAAGATGTTGCTAGGAACCCGAGCAAGTCAGGGCGCTGAAGCAGTCGTATCTTATCAGTCTGGGAGTGCTTTAAGGCGGATAGCTGGGAGACCTGATGTGGACCTAAAACACGAGCTTCTGAGCAGGCTCCACCACTACGAGCCCTTTTACCCATTAGCCAGGCTGAGGCTGCTTGCAGGCAACACCAGAGGAGTGGTGGGGGTAGGGTGGTGGGTAAACTCTGATTCTCTAATCTGATAACTGTGGCGTGTCCTTAACCCAGTCATCATTATCCCCCCCCCCCCACTCATTTGTATCACACATCCTCTTATTTTAAAAGATCATTTCTCTCATTTGTATCACACATCCTCTTATTTTAAAAGATCATTTCTCTCATTTGTATCACACATCCTCTTATTTCAAAAGATCAGGTCTCTCATTTGTATCACACATCCTCTTATTTTAAAAGATCATTTCTCTCATTTGTATCACACATCCTTTTATTTTAAAAGATCATTTCTCTCATTTGTATCACACATCCTCTTATTTTAAAAGATCATTTCTCTCATTTGTATCACACATCCTCTTATTTTAAAAGATCACGTCCCTCATTTGTATCACACATCCTCTTATTTTAAAAGATCACTTCCCTCATTTCTATCACACATCCTCTTATTTTAAAAGATCACTTCCCTCATTTGTATCACACATCCTCTTATTTTAAAAGATCACTTCCCTCATTTGAATCACACATCCTCTTATTTTAAAAGATCACTTCCCTTATTTGTATCACCCATCCTCTTATTTTAAAAGATCACTTCCCTTATTTGTATCACCCATCCTCTTATTTTAAAAGATCACTTCCCTTATTTGTATCACCCATCCTCTTATTTTAAAAGATCACTTCCCTTATTTGTATCACCCATCCTCTTATTTTAAAAGATCACTTCCCTTATTTGTATCACCCATCCTCTTATTTTAAAAGACCATTTATCTCTTCTGTATCACATATCCTCTTATTTTAAAAGATCATTTCCCTTATTTGTATCACATATCCTCTTATTTTAAAAGATCATTTCTCTCTTCAGTATCACATATCCTCTTATTTTAAAAGATCATTTCTCTCTTCTGTATCACATATCCTCTTATTTTAAAAGATCATTTCTCTCTTCTGTATCACATATCCTCTTATTTTAAAAGATCATTTCTCTCTTCTGTATCACACATCCTCTTATTTTAAAAGATCATTTCTCTCTTCTGTATCACACATCCTCTTATTTTAAAAGATCATTTCTCTCATTTGTATCACACATCCTCTTATTTTAAAAGATCATTTCTCTCATTTGTATCACACATCCTCTTATTTTAAAAAAACCTACTTCTCTCATATGTATCATACATGCTCTTATTTTTAAAACCCACTTCTCTCATCTGTATCACACATCCTCTTATTTAAAAAGATCATTTCTCTCATTTATATCACACATCCTCTTATTTTAAAAGATCATTTCTCTCATTTGTATCACACATCCTCTTATTTTAAAAGATCATTTCTCTCATTTGTATCACACATCCTCTTATTTTAAAAAAACCTACTTCTCTCACATGTATCATACATGCTCTTATTTTTAAAACCCACTTCTCTCATCTGTATCACACATCCTCTTATTTAAAAAGATCATTTCTCTCATTTATATCACACATCCTCTTATTTTAAAAGATCATTTCTCTCATTTGTATCACACATCCTCTTATTTTAAAAGATCATTTCACTCATTTGTATCACACATCCTCTTATTTTAAAAAAACCTACTTCTCTCACATGTATCATACATGCTCTTATTTTTAAAACCCACTTCTCTCATCTGTATCACACATCCTCTTATTTAAAAAGATCATTTCTCTCATTTATATCACACATCCTCTTATTTTAAAAGATCATTTCTCTCATTTGTATCACACATCCTCTTATTTTAAAAGATCATTTCACTCATTTGTATCACACATCCTCTTATTTTAAAAGACCACTTCACTCATTTGTATCACACATCCTCTTATTTTAAAAGATCACTTCCCTCATTTGAATCACACATCCTCTTATTTTAAAAGATCACTTCCCTTATTTGTATCACCCATCCTCTTATTTTAAAAGATCACTTCTCTCATTTGTATCACATATCCTCTTATTTTAAAAGATCATTTCTCTCATTTGTATCACACATCCTCTTATTTTAAAAGATCATTTATCTCTTCTGTATCACATATCCTCTTATTTTAAAAGATCATTTCTCTCTTCTGTATCACACATCCTCTTATTTTAATAGATCATTTCTCTCTTCTGTATCACATATCCTCTTATTTTAAAAGATCATTTCTCTCTTCTGTATCACACATCCTCTTATTTTAAAAGATCGTTTCTCTCTTCTTATCACACATCCTCTTATTTTAAAAGATCATTTCTCTCTTCTGTATCACACATCCTCTTATTTTAAAAGATCACTTCCCTCATTTGTATCACACATCCTCTTATTTTAAAAGATCACTTCTCTCATTTGTATCACACATCCTCTTATTTTAAAAGATCACTTCTCTCATTTGTATCACCCATCCTCTTATTTTAAAAGATCACTTCTCTCATCTGTATCACACATCCTCTTATTTAAAAAAACCACTTCTCTCATCTGTATCACACATCCTCTTATTTAAAAAAAAACCACTTCTCTCATCTGTATCACACATCCTCTTATTTAAAAAAAAACCACTTCTCTCATCTGTATCACAAATCGTCGTATTTTAAAAAAATCACTTTTCTCATTACTTTTCGAAGATCTATTCTTTTTAAAGATTAACCATGGCAGGAGACAAAAAAATAAGACAAGTCCAACTTGTCCTTTAAATCAATGGACAATAGGACAATCTCAAACTTTAGAAACCTGCATAAGGTTTCTAATAGGCTGAAGTTTTGAAGATGTTATCCTAAGACATTCCTAGACCAATCATTTCGCTCCCACCCTACAGTTATGTTTACTTGGGGCCATTCGTGCTTTTCTTTCACAGCAGGATGAGACCAAAAAATTAAGTTTTCCACATCTTTTTTTACGTGTTATGTTGTCTTTCTTGAAAAAGTCTCACGCCGAAATAGTGGATGTTGTATATTCTTCGTTTTGCTATTTTGCTGACAGAACTACAAAAATAAGATTTTTAAGGATATGCATCTTTCCCATCGCAACATATGCCTGTGAGACCTGGACACTTAACAAAACAACCGAGAAACACATAAATGCCTTTGAATGTAAATACTACAGAAGAGTTATTCAAATATCGTGGACACAAAAAAAGAACAAATATATCTATACTACAAGATCTTAATATTGAAGACTACTGGTTAGTAAAGAGGATTAAACAAAGAAAACTTCAATATTTTGGACACATTAAACGTCATGATAATTTAGAGAAGATCATCTTGGAAGGGTACATAATGGGAAAAAGAAAGAGAGAAAGACCAAGGCGAAGATGGCTGCAAGACATCGTTGATGATCTGCAGATGAATGACGCAGCAGCAGGTCATCTTGCTCACAACTGAGAAGCCTGCAGGAGACCTGTTAGGGAGGCAAAGTTCCACAAGGGACATGCAAAAGGACTGACTTACTGATATTCTTCATGTATACGTTATCATCTTACTTCTTACTTACGGAAATAAAGATCAATCAATCAATCAATCCTCAATCTCTGTCATCTGTGTTTCTATTCAATTTCTTCATTTCCTTCGTTGTTTTGTAAAACTAAACCACACACTTTTTAATGAAGCGTAACCTACGCCATTTTTTTCGTATAGTTTTTTTCCAGGTATCATCCTCGTACAGAATTTAACTCTTTTGTTCTATAGTTTACTGATATTCATATTATTTATATACATATATATGTATATATATGTATGTATGTACGTATGTATGTATGTATGTATGTATGTATGTATGTATGTATGTATGTATGTACGTACGTATGTATGTATGTATGTATGTATATGTATATATATATATATATATCACATGGTTCGCTTCATGTGGTAGTATTCTGCACCCTGTTGATTTTAATAATTGAAACAGATGTCCCTTGTGTTCTGTATATTATTGAACAACATGGTAATTATTTCAGTACAAATGTTTCTGCTGTTATACGGTTCATGTCTGCAGCTTTTGGCACAATGTGTGGTCACAGCACTTTCTATATTCAGTTTCTGGGCACGTCTCTTAATTTTCTGACTTCTAATAAAAGGGATTTCTGTTGGATGTGAGCGAGTGATGACGTTGTCAGATATGCCACTCGGCGAACGGTTTCTTTTGTTGTGGGCGTCGAATACTTATGCTAGAGAGATTATTATTTTGTTGTGATGTATATACTTATATACAGATGAGAGAAGTGGGTTTTTTTTATAAGAGGATGTGTGATACAGATGAAAGAAGTAATCTTTTAAAATAAGAGGATGTTTGATACAAATGAGAGAAGTGATCTTTTAAAATAAGAGGATGTTTGATACAAATGAGGGAAGTGATCTTTTAAAATAAGAGGATATTTGATACAAATGAGAGAAGTGATCTTTTAAGATAAGACGATGTTTGATACAAATGAGAGAAGTGATCTTTTAAAATAAGAGGATGTTTGATACAAATGAGGGAAGTGATCTTTTAAAATAAGAGGATGTTTGATACAAATGAAGGAAGTGATCTTTTAAAATAAGAGGATGTGTGATACAAATGAGGGAAGTGATCTTTTAAAATAAGAGAATGTGTGATACAGATGAAAGAAGTTGGTTTTTACAATAAGAGGTTGCGTGATACAAATGAGAGAAGTGATCTTTTAAAATAAGAGGATGTGTGATATAAATGAGGGAAGTGATATTTTTAAATAAGAGGGTGAGTGATACCCTATTCCACCTCTCCGTTGGTACCCCCAGTATTAGGCCTATCCTGGATAACGGGGCAGAGGTAATACAGGCAGCCATGGTGATGGAGTCTGCTAAAGAAGTACTGTGCACCCACTACCTTTCAGCTCCAATCTGGAGGACAGAAAACATAGCCGCTATAACCTGCTCCAGAACAGATATGATGCTGTGCCTCGACGCTTTTACTGCATCGGGTGGAAAGAACACCAGCCCGTAGTTTCACGGTGAAAGAAAGAAAGAAAGAAAGAATATTATTTTTTTAACTAGTACAAATTTGTATCATTGAGCACATTGGTATTCCATACTCGGTTAGTTCTTTTGCTGATGGCATCGAACACTTATGCAAAAGAGATTGTTATTTTGCAGTCTGAATCTTTTCGCTGAATGCTTTTGCTTTGAAAGTTTGTATATTCGCATGAGTCAAGTTTACTCTTTACGTGGAGGTCTGGGAATGCCACAAGTTAAGAGATATGAATTTTTTTTAGTCCGGCAAAACGAAATTCGGAAAGTACGAGTAGAGCCGAGGTAGATCATACACGACGGGACGTGACGTCCCCTCCGTTCGCTTCGCGCATGTGTGATCACGTGATTGAGCCCCGAGTCATCATCATCATCAGGTGCCGTGCCGACTGGCGTTGGCTATTATGCTTCTCCAGAGTACACGATCCTTCATGCAGGCCATCAGTTCAGTTGGTGATCTCCTCTCACACCATTCCGTCAGACTGTCCAGTATCATTTCTCTTGGTCTTCCTCTTGATCTTCTTCCTTCTATTTTTCCTGCTGTTATAATATTTTCAATGCCCCCTCTTCTCATTGCATGTTCTATGAAAGTACATTGTCTCTCTCTTATTTTTTTGACAAGGTTTTTTTGTCTCTCCAGCTCTTCTCATACATTCTTCATTAGTTATTTTTGCCGTCCAGGGGATTCGCAACATTCTTCTAATAAACCACATTTCTGCTGCTTCCAATGATTTTTGTGCAGACCTGCCTATTGTCCATGATTCACTTCCATATAACAAGATAGCTTCAATATAGCATATATAGAGTAGAAGATTCAAATCCCTTCATTCGCCGGTTTTCGGAGCGATCACGTTTCAGCAGGTCGCAAGAATTACTTAACCCGGGTCAGCCCGGCGACCAGCTTAGATGCCAGTCTCCGCTAAAATGCGGTGCTAGATAGCGTAGTTCGTTGATGCGCTGTTCTCTCGTGGCTAGACGGCTGCTTGTCCTACCGGCGTCCGTGGTTCGAATCCCAGATAATTCTTTTCTGATTTTTTTTCTTTCTCTCACTTCTAAAAGTGTCTTTGTCTGCGACTTTTTTTCGAGGTCTAATCCTACAAAACTGTGATCTCTTACTTTACTGTACGAAAGCCTCGTTGTTTCCTATTTATAAAAAAAAAAGTGTGTTCCACTAAAAGATTGAGTTACTCTGCAGACTGGGTCCCTGGGGTAGGTGGAGGAAATAATTATATTTGGCTATAGGATGAAATAATGTGTAGTTCCACGAGGAAATAAGGTTTGGCTTCACGAGGAAATTATGATTTGTTATGAAGAGAAAGCTGTTTCTAAGAAGAAGATAACTCTGTTTTGAGAAGAGGATCATCGTGTTAAGAAGTAGATAATTCCTGTTCTTGAGGGAGATAAACATATTTATGACGAGATTATTGAACAGATGCTTTAGAAAAATTGTTAGAAGCTCTCATTTGTGAATGATATAGATTTATGAACATTTAGTCTTCTGTGTTTATCGAGAGTTCTGGCTAAATTGGGCCTGTGTAAAATCACAATAAATACATGTTTCCCCTGGCAGGGATCCATTCATTTTTACTCTACATTTTTGTGTTACTTATTTTTCTGTTGTGGTAGTGGAGCACATGGAGAATGAACTTGCTTGGGGTTATGACACGGATAGGAACAGAGAGGTTACACACCTGAGTTCCTCTAGTTAGGGTTAGGTAACAGGCTCGACTTAACGGGTCAAAACCCGCCAGCTTCTAGTAGAAGTCACAAGCCATCAGTCCTTGTCCTGCTATCCATCTTGTCTACAAAACTCCCAACGCTACAGCCGCTACTCATCGGCATGACCACGACAACTACAACCACGTATTCCTCTGTAGCACATCAGTCTCTCAATATAATATTAAGTCAACATATCTCTCCCCTCTCCGCGCATCGTCCAAGTGCCACCATTTTATTTTAATGCTATTGGTGCGTCCAAGACAACGGTCCAGTTGGTGCATTGTCCCGGAGCCGGGGGGGGGGGGGCTTTCACTGTTTAAAGGGTGGGCCCAGAAGAAGGGCCCGTAATTGATGAAAACGGATAAGCGGGCAAGGGAATTTTTGCATGTACTTACAACATTTTCTCTCAGGGGCCCTGTGTGTGCCCTTTTTAGCAGGGAGCCCTGTGTGTGCCTTTTCAGCAGGGAGCCCTGTGTGTGCCTTTTCAGCAGGGAGCCCTGTGTGTGCCTTTTCAGCAGGGAGCCCTGTGTGTGCCTTTTCAGCAGGGAGCCCTGTGTGTGCCTTTTCAGCAGGGAGCCCTGTGTGTGCCTTTTCAGCAGGGAGCCCTGTGTGTGCCTTTTCAGCAGGGGCCCTGTGTGCGCCCTGCTGCAAGTTCCCCCGCCCACTCCTCTTACCTAACTTAAATACCTTTTTTTTCTTTAAAAAACCCCATATTTTGACATCATTAGAAAAAAAAAAGATAAAATGTAAAGAAGCAAAATTAATGTAACATATGAATTACGATATAACATATGAATTATGATATAACATATGAATTATGATATAATATATGAAGTATGATATACTTGTAAAGCCATAGCAGGGATACCGTTGATAACTACGCTGAGAAAATACCAATTTAACAGGCGTGAATCTGTTCTAAAATTCTTATAATGTAACGAATTATCTAGCAACTGTGAGCTTATTTAGCTCCGTCCCTCGGGGACGGCCAACACTGATCTACGTTAACTTCCACTTGTTGTCCCATTATTTTAACAGTTCTGTCCCGTGCGATCAGGTCTTCCGCTCAGCTTTAGTCATCTGTTGCCTGATAGGTAGCCGTCACATCATTCTCTCTCTCCCTCTCTCTCTGTCACTCTCTCCCCCCCTCTCTCTCTGTCACTCTCTCCCTCTCTCTCTGACCCTTAAATGCACATGGGGTTTCCGCAAGGGTTTTCCATTAACGCCTGTCCTTCGCCCTTCTTTCCCTCTCTTATCCAGATAAGACCTTTATTGCTCTTCATTCTCTCCTCTGTTCTTCCCCATTTCTTTTTTGATGTACCTTTACTCCTGTTGCCGTGTTGTTTCTATGTCAGTGCTGTTTTGTTTTGTTTTTGTGAGTCGTCAGTCATCCGGAACACAAGTCCAAAGATCGCAAATGTCTTTCTTCAACAATCGAAGTCAGCTTCTTCTTCTTCTTCTTCTTCGTACGCAGCACAATGGCGATAACGCGTGGTACCCTAATTTTTGTGATGCGCCTTCTGGCTGGGTACCTCCGACTTCAGCACCTTTCCTTGCTAGGGCAGACTGTGTTCTTGCTCTGACTGCCATGAAGACAGTGGTGTAGGCTGGCCTGGCCAAAACTTTGTTTTCCAGCCTCTGGTGATCGATGTCAGCAACTTCATCTCCATTTCTGAGCAGTTACATTGGGACCAAGCAGTCTCTGCCTCGTAGGGGAAGTAAGACAAGACAGTAAAGAACTTTGTCTTCGCCATATACCCAGAGCCGTATATGAATTTTCCTATAGAAACAACGCCTAATCTTACTTCCCCATGGGCTCCAATACAAAGGGATTGCAGCAACTTTCAGCAAAACATAATATTTTCTACATAGAGGCATTTTATAAAAGGTTGGCTCAGAGTTCAATATTCTATTTCAAATATTTCGTTCAGACAAGCTACTATCCTCTGTCTGTTTATTGTATTATCAAGTTTCCATCAACTGTCTACTCACGTTATATCAAGCTGTCATCAATTTTTTTTTTCATCCACAGTCCATTCGGACTATCTTACCCCTTTCTTCAACTCCATACATCCAGCTTAACAGGGGGAATAATAAGTTTTCCCATCCTCTCCACAGACTGGAAGATCGTTGTCCTTGCAGTTACATCCCCTGTTGCCTGAGAATAATATTCAGTTACATCCCCTGTTGCATGTTACTGATAACCTGAGAACTGCATTCAGGTAACATGTGCTGTATATTTGTGAACATACAGACGAAACGACAAAGGAGACAAAACAAAACCGTGTATACAGTTCCAAACAATTAAAAGCCACACTTTTTTTTCTGGCCACATTTAAACACGTTTAAGAAACATCAGTCCAAGAACTTATAAACAGCACATTACCCACCACACAATACTGTACGAGTGTTAATACAGCTTCCAGTATCCCTTATCCCTTTGGAGATGGGGAAAGGCTTGATGCAGCTGACACAATTAACATAAACATGGGACGATCAGCCCGAATAGACAGAATATATGTCCCAGAGGGTCTTCTAATAAATGACAGCGAAGGTAGAATAGCAATAGTGGAGATAAAACACACAAGTTCAAACCACAACAAATACACATTAGTCAATGTATATGCACCAGCTGTGAGAGACCAGCAAATTAACTTCTATGACAAGCTCTCACAGATGCTAACATCATTCCACAAGGGGCAAAACATTATCATAGCAGGAGACTTTAATTGTGTCATGCACGATTTTGATCTGTCGAGAGGAACAATTAACGCATGCCGTGAACTCGAACAAATAGACATACTACACAACATCATAGACGAGCACGGGCTTGTAGACACATACAGAAAGACGAACCCACATGGTAGGGAAACTACACACACTGACACAATTAACATAAACATGGGACGATCAGCCCGGCTAGACAGAATATATGTCCCAGAGGGTCTTCTAATAAATGACATCAAACACATAGACACAACCTTAAATTACACAGATCATAAAGCGGTCATGGTCACATTAAACGCAACCTTGGCACAACTCAAAAACAAACGCTCCCCACACTGGAAGTTTAATAACAGCCTGCTGGATAATGGGGACTATGTAGACAACATAACGGAACTATTACACGCGTACACTCAAGACTTACCTAAATCCAACCTCATAGAATACTGGGATATATTAAAGAACACTATCAGAGAGAAAACACAGGTCTTGGCGACAAAAATACACAGATACAGACGACAGAAACAACAAATGTTAGAAAATGCTACTAAACTAACCAAGCAGATAGATCCCAGTAGTCTTCACATACACGTGCTAGAGGAAGAAGTAGAGAAATACCATCAACACAGCTACCACGGTGCTTTCATCAACAAAACTTGGCTCTGCCGTACAAGAAATACCAAGTAAAAAATATCTGGGAACAGAACAAAATGTGCAAAGAAGCTGACAAATACACAAAATAATAGACATAAATGGACAGGAACAGACAGACACTGCCGGAATAAGCCAAACCTTTCAAGATTTTTATATACATTTATACTCTGAGGACAAAGGTCAATCAGAAGACATACAAAACAAATTCTTGAACTACGCCAAACAAATTCCTGAAGAAGACAAACAAACATTAGACATCCCACTCACGCTAGGAAACCTACAAAATGCGCTTGACACATTCCAAAAGAACAAATCTCCAGGACCGGATGGCCTCACTGCCGAGTTCTATCAGAAATTCTTTCACATTCTAGGACCTGTCCTACACAAGGTGTTTATTGAAGCCTTCGACAGAAAAGAATTACCCAACAGTCTCAATCAGTCATACATAACACTCATTAAGAAAAGCAACGCAGACACAACTCAAGTAAAGAATTACAGACCTATCTCATTACTCAACGTAGACTACAAAGTCCTAGCAAAATCCCTAACTATGAAACTCAAACCCGTCATGCGCACACTTATACATGAGGACCAGCAATGCAGTGTCACCAACAGAAACATAAATACGCATCTACATTTCCTAAGAGATGTTATCCAATACTCTCACGATAAGAATAGCCAGTCAGCAATCTTATCGCTGGACCAGGAGAAGGCTTTCGACAGAGTTTCCCATTCTTTCCTCCAGAAAACCTTGTCCAAATGTAATCTTGGGAACTACATCAGAGACTGGATCCAAATTCTATACAACAAACCAGAAAGCAGACTTTTAATAAACCATACCCTCAGTGAACCAATACGGTTAATCAGATCTGTACGTCAGGGCTGCCCACTCTCAACCCTGTTGTATGTGCTAACTCTAGAGCCACTCCTGGAGAGAATCAGGCAAGAGACAATAGTCAAAGGAATCTTTATTCCTGGAATGGGAGAGAGGAAGTCGTTGGCCTATGCTGACGACACAATCTTCCTTCCCTCCAATATATCCTCTATCAAGATTATTCTAGACATATTTGCAGAGTTCGGACAGGGCAGCGGGGCTAAAATAAACATTCAAAAATCACATATAATGGGTTTAGGTAAATGGACCAACAAAACAGACTTCCCTTTCACGTTAATACAAGTCAACAAAATTAAAATATACGGAATTTTATTTACAGCTACGCCTTCAAATAACATCAAAGCAAGATGGCGAAATATAATTGAAAAAATTTAAAACAGACTGGAAATTTACAAATACAAAACCACCACCATATTCGGCAGAAGTGTCGCAGTCAACACCTGCATCATACCACAGCTTATATATACCGCAAACATATTCCCCCTGCCTAAACAGTCACTTAAGGAAATAAATTCAATGATTAGAGACTTTATTTTCCGACGCACAGTACGCAGCATCCAGCAGAAAACCTTGATGCAAGACAAAAATAGTGGGGGCATCTCCCTACAAGACATAGCAACAAAGATCCAGGCACTCAGGATCAAATATGTAGGACAAATCATCCAACAGCCACACAAACACACTCTAGCCCACTACTACGTTGTGCTGAGGCTTCTTAAACTGTGTAAATTAAACAATGTACACCCCCATCACTTTGGCACTATACCGCTCTTCTACAGACAATGCATACAAAGTGTAACTGGAAATGAACGTTTAATACACATGAAAACATCATGCATATACAAATATCTGGTCAGGAAACAGGAGCCACCATTACAGGGCAGAATAAAGAGAGGATACAAATACTTCATCACCGACTACACACAATCATTTCAAAACTTACACAAGAAAGGAATCACGCCAAGTGCACGAGAGATAACATACAGACTATTGTTCAACATAACACAGACCACACAAGGGATCCCCCGCAGATTCCACAGACTCGTCAGACGTAAACTATGTAGAATAAACACACAAGAAACAGAAGAACACATTTTCTTTCAGTGCAGAACCGTTTCTTTAGCCTTAGAACTTTTGACTCAAGAGATAGCAACAAGAACAGCAGAGAAAGTAGACATATACAGAGCAATAATGTTAAACACCATTCCTCGAACAGAAACAAACAGCCATACGCAGTGCATCATCCTCCTTGCTGAGTTTAGGTATGTTGTTTGGTCATGTAGAAATAGGGCTACATTTGAAAATAGAATTTTTACAAAAGAAATTCTCCTGTACATTTTCAAACAAAAATTGTTACAGCTTTCAACTAGTTTCTAGTTTTTGGCAACACCCCCCCCCCCAACCCACCCCCCTTTGTGGTTAAATGTTAACTTCAAATGTACATACCATACGATTGCCACATGTTTTCGTTCAAGCCCGCCTTTTCAATATTTCAGTTCACGGGCAGGCATTCCCAACTCATGTTCTTGAACAGTGTTTTTGTTTACCTGACCATAACCCTCCACTGTGCTCCGACTGCGTTGACCCGAATACGGGTGACTCGAGCGCATATTTATTTCTGTGTAATTCCATGAGTGAAAGAGAAGGCCTTAGCCGAACACAAACCCTGTACATCACCAGAGAGAAAGATAACTAAGAGAGAGAGAGAGTGAGAGAGGGAGAAAGGGTCTTGATAGTAGGTGAGAGGGAGTGTGTGTGTGTGTGTGGGTGATACCATTACTATACAACTTTGTTGTAACATTTTATGTACAAAGTATTTACTTTATCACACTCATGCTATCACCTCATGTTTTGTAAAAGCCCACCATCTCATTATTTCACTCCACGGGCAATCATCCTCATCTCACGTCACTTGTACATGATTTGTTATTGTTTATTTGAAAGTTTATTAAAAAAAAAAGTTTTGGAAAAAAAGGAAAAAAAAAAAAACAACAACAAAAAACAAAACAAAACAAAAAAAAAGCTAAAAAAAATGACCTATCTCGGTTTGATCCGCCTTTGGTGGTTTGGTGCTTGCTCAGTTTGCTTATAAAAAGAAAAAAGGAAAAAAAAAAGCTTGATGCTGATCACAACACTCTCTACTGTACCGACAGGTCAAGAAGATATGGGTACTAACTCTATACCTATATGGGCACTAACTCTATACTTATATTGGGACTAACTCTATACGTATATGGGTACTAATCTATACTTATATTGGCACAAACTCTATACTTATATTGGCACTAACTCTATATATATATATATTGGTACTAACTCTATACTTACATGGGTACTAATTCTATACTTATATGGGTACTAACTCTATACTTATATGGGTACTAACTCTATACTTATATGGGTACTAAATCTATACTTGTATGGGCACTAACTCTATATTTATATTGGCACGTAACTCTATACGTATATGGGCACTAACTCTATACTTGTATATATCACGTGGGTGTATCTTAGACAGTACTTAATTAATTAATATACAGACCAAAAAAATTGCAAGCAGTGCTTTTACAACTGACACATCTCTCCTACATGAGGAAAAGTAGCACACAAGTTGCTACTCATTCATTCATTCATTTGCATGTCCCTTGCGGAACTTTGCCTCCCAAACAGCACTCCTGTAGGCCTCTCGGTTGTGAGCAAGGTGGCCTGCTGTTGTTGCATCCATTTCCAGATCGTCAACGATGTCTTGCAGCCATCTTCGTTTTGGTCTTCCTCTTTTTCTTTCTCGCATTATGTATCCTTCCAATACGGTCTTCTCTAAATTATCATGACGTTTAATGTGTCCAAAATATTTCAGTTTTCTCTCTTTAATCCTCTTTACTAGCCAGCCTTTTTCAATATTAAGCTCTTATAGTATAGATATATTTGTTCTTTTTTGTGTCCACGATATTTGGAGAACTCTTCTGTAGCATTTACATTCAAAGGCATTTATGTGTTTCTCAGCTGTTTTGTTAAGTGTCCAGGTCTCACAGGCATATGTTGCGATGGGAAAGATGCATGCCCTTAAAAATCTTATTTTTGTGGTTCTGTCTGCTCCTCTCCACAGATTCCTTATTTGTTTTACTTTCTGAAGAGCGATAGATGTCCTCCTTTTAATTTCCCTCATTGTATCTCCATTATTAGTTAGTAGTGATCCAAGATATTCAAAACTCTCCACTTCTTCCAGTTTTTCCTCATTGATACATATTTCAGTTGCCTTGTTTATTTTGTCAGTTGTCATCACTTTAGTTTTCTTTGCATTAAGATAGAGGTTCTGCTCTTCGCTGTTCTTGCGGACTGACATAATTAGTTTTTCCATTCCTTTTTGTGTTGTGGACAGCAATACTGTGTCATCAGCATATCTAATCTCTGGTATTTCATAACCTCCAACTGTTATGGCATCGTAATATTCTTTGTCTACATCTTCTCTAACATTCCTCATTATATTTTCAGTATACAAGTTAAATAAGTAGGGTGACAATATGCACCTCTGACGGACCCCTTGTTTTATGTCAAACCAAGTTGTTGTTTCACCATTTATTCTTACTGCTGCCTGTTGGTCTAAATACAGCAGTGATGTTAATTGTATCAAATGTGTTGGAAATCCCATTTTTTCCATTATTTCCCAAAGTTTCTAGTGTTGTACACAATCAAATGCCTTTGAGTAGTCTATAAAGGATAAATATAGATTCACATTAAACTCTCTGCATTTCTCTATTATTAATCTTAGACTGAATATATGATGTCGTGTTTAGGGAATTTGTTGATGATTTGTTGTAGTTGGTGATAGAAGTCGTCTTTCACATCATCATCTGCATCATTCGTGGGTGCATAACACTGCATTATTGTCATTCTTCCGTGTCGTAGGTTGTATCGTGCTCTTATTATACGACTGTTCACTGGTTCCCATTCTACAAGGCTCTTTGCAGCTACATTTGACATAATAATGCCCACTCCGTCTCGGAATTTATTGTCATTTCTGCCTGAATGTATAATTAACTTACCGTTTTCCGCCGATCTTTTACCTGCTTCTGGCCATCGCATTTCGCTGATGCCCAGTATGTCTAGATGGTATCTCTCCATTTCTTTGATGACCTGGGTAGTTTTTGTTGGTGCTGCCATCGTTCTCACATTCCAGAATCCAACCCTTGTCACATGTTTGGGGCCGACGAATGAGCTCTTCGGAGTTGGCATCCCTGATGCTCGGTTGGTTTCTCTGCGAGTTTCCATAACGATATCTTTTTTTCCCATCTGGAGTTGCCTCTAGATAGGTCCCAGGATAAGGTTGTTAGCCTTATGCCCAACTCCCGGTACATGATATGTAACAGATCAAGCGGAATTCCGCTGATTTCTGCATGCCGGCGAGAGCGTTTTAAAAACGACCGCCATCTTGCACGTCACGCCGGAACAAAGTCCCTAAACACGACATCCTAATTGCTATGGGGGACTTCAATGCTAAGGTAGGGAAGGATAATACCGACGATGAAAAAGTGATGGGGAAAGAAGGAATTGACATGGTTAATCAGAATGGAGAAAGATTAATTGAAATATGTCTCACAGAGGGCATGGTCATTGGAGGCACAATATTCCCACACAAAGAGATACATAAAACAACATGGATATCTCCAGATGATAGAACTAGAAACCAGATAGACCATTTTTGTATTAGAAAGCAATACAGAACATCTCTCATGGATGTAAGGGCTTATAGGGGTGCAGATGTCAACAGTGATCACAACCTGTGCATAGGGAAAATAAAACTAAAATTGAAAAGTCAACACAAGAAATCAGTACACAGAAAGATAAACATCCACAGCCTACAAGAAGAAAATACTAACATTAATTTCAATCAGGAACTTGCCAATCATTCCAAAACACCCAGTGAAGTTGAGGAGATAGGTATAGATGAGTTATGGAATTCTTACAGCACAGCCATAATCACAGCAGCAAAAGTAAGCGCTGGATTGGAAAAATCAAATAGAAAAGCATGGATATCAGATAAAACATGGAAGTATATACATGAAAGACGAGCAGTCAAATTAAACATGTTGAATGCAAAAGCAGATCATGAAAGAGATTCGGCAAAAGCAAAATACAAAGACATAGACAAGAAAGTAAAAAGTTCAGCTAGAAGGGATAAAAGAGAATACATAGACAATATGGCGAAAGAGGCAGAAAAAGCAGCAAAAACAGGAGACAGCAAAACTTTATATAACATACAAAAGAGGCAAATAGGTACAATTACATCTAAAGAAAGACAATCTTTAGCAAAACTGTAACTCTATTAACATCAAATAAAGACCAAAAGCAAAGATGGGCTGAACACTTCCAAGAAATACTCAATCGACCACACCCAAAAGAATTGTTAAACCTTGAAACTGACTTACCAGCCCCACAACTAAATGTCAATCTAGATGAAATTAAATTGCATGAAATTGAAACAGCAGTGAATTTAATGGCTAACAACAAAGCTGCAGGTGAAGATGAAATAACAGCCGAGATGCTAAAAGCTATCAATAGTGACAACATGAGACAACTACAGAGAATGTTTAACAAGATTTGGAAAGAAGAAAAGGTCCCTTCTAATTGGAAGAAGGGAATCATTGTTAAAATACCAAAAAAGGGCAACCTTAGTGACTGTAACAACTGGAGAGGAGTAACCTTAATATCAGTTGTGTCAAAAGTATTTTGCAAGGTCATTTTGAATAGACTCAAAGATATAGTGATACTGCAATGAGAGAAGAACAAGCAGGATTTCGAAAAGGGAGAAGCTGTCTTGACCAGATCTTTACTCTCAGAATAATACTTGAAGAACATATTGAAAAGCAGAAACCATTAATACTGAATTTCATAGATTTTAAGAAGGCATTTGATAGCATACACAGAGATTCATTATGGAGAATTTTATGTCTATATGGAATACCATCTAAAATTGTCAACATCATTAAGGACTTATACAATGGATATGGTTGTGCAGTCAAGACAGAAGAAGGGATGAGTGAATGGTTCCAGATTGAAACAGGCGTGAAACAAGGATGTATACTGTCTCCTTTACTTTTTGGGATTACAATAGACTTCATAATGACAAAATGCTGCAAAGGTAACACAGGTATTGACTGGGTACATGGGACCCAACTAGAAGATCTTGATTTTGCTGATGACATAACTCTTATCAGTAATAATGTGAATTCCATGCAAGAAAAAACAGATAGCCTATCTTCACTGGCTAGCAAAATAGGACTTGAAATTAACAAGGACAAAACAAAATAATGAAAATTCCCATCAATCAAAATGGAAAAATACACATAGAAGGGACAGATATTGAAGAAGTCAATCAATTTGCATACCTTGGCAGCTACATAGACCAGGATGGTGACACTAGAAAGGAAGTTAGGATCAGAATTGCAAAAGCAGCATCAATCTTCAAGAATCTTGAGAACATATGGAATTCAAAAGTTATAAGCACAAAAACCAAGTTAAGACTATTCAATTCAAATGTAATATCCACCCTCATTTATGCATGCGAAAGCTGGAAAACAACTAAAGAAATAGAAAAGAAATTAGACTCTTTTGAAAACAAATGCCTAAGGAAAATACTCGGCATCAAATGGAATGAATTCAAGAACAATGCAGAGATAAGACAGATGACTGAACAACAACCAGTCTCATGGGTGATCAGGAAAAGGAGATGGACATATGTTGGTCACTTGATGAGAAGAAATGATCAGAGAATCCCAAAACAAGCTATCAAGTGGAACACAACAGGCCGAAGAAAAAGGGGCAGACCGCGTGAAACTCTGAAGAGGACATTATTAAGAGAGGCCAAGTTAACAGGCATAAAATCCTTTGTTGAGGTTGAAAGACTCGCCGAAGACAGGAAAAATTGGCGAACTACTTTGCGAGCCCTATGTGACGTCTAACGGCACGGGAAGGATATAAGATATAAGATAAGAAGAATATATGATCTCTTGATCCTCTTCCTTGCCTGAAACCAGCTTGGACCATACTGACTTCTAATATTGCTACTAATAGCACACAATGCGGCCCGCTTAAAACTTCTCGCCTTTCTTTCTGATCAAGCAGGTTACAGTTTTAAAACTTCTTGGGCTTTCTTTCTGATCACGCAGGTTACAGTTTTAAAACTTCTTGGGCTTTCTTTCTGATCACGCAGGTTACAGTTTTAAAACTTCTTGGGCTTTCTCCGTGGAAATGTCGCTGGCGGTGATATGTCGTTGATACACTCCCTACATGCCCAGGACATTTGACTTTGAGTCAGTTGACAGGGTCTACCTCCCCACTGCGATCTCTATTCTCTTCGGCAGACTAATGTCTGTTTCCAGTAGTGGAAGACTGAATAGGGTCTTGGTCGGCTATTGTTCACAAACCCTGACTTACGCAGTCGTCTATGGGTCGTTCACTGCTGTCTCATTATCCTGGGTACTGAATCTTCGCCCCAACTTTACAAATCGAAAAGAATGATTCCAGCATATATTTTGTATTGATAAATATAATTTTTTATACAAGTATATCTACTTTAAGTAAAGGTAGACCAAAAGAGACATGGAGAATAACAACAGAGAGGGTGTTGAGCAATAGAGGGCTCACCTGGGCAAGAGCAGAAAAAAAAGTCAAGGGACAGGCATTTGTGGAAAACTCTTGCGGAAGCCCCATGTGCCCTGAGCACTAAAGGTTCAGAGAGAGAGGGGGAGAGAGGGAGAGAGAAAGAGAGATAGAGAAAGAGAGATAGAGAAAAAGGGAGAGAGAGAAAGAGGGAGAGAGAGAAACAGAGAGAGAAAAGAGAAAGAGGGATAGAGAAAGAGAGAGAAAGAGAGAAAAAGAGAAAGAGAGAAAGAGAGAGAGAAAGAGGGAGAGAGAGAAAGAGAGACAGAAAAAGAGAGAGAGAGAAAGAGGGGGAGAGAGAGAGAGAGAGAGAGACATCTACTTTACCCCTGTTTACTACTCTAGTGGTACCGGGTTCAGTCCCCGCAGCGGGATTTTTTTTTTTCTTTTGGGCACGCACCGAAAAAGGCCCAGGGGTTCACCCAGCCCTTTAAAAATGGGTACCAGAGAAATCTGGGAAGGTAAGGCGGCCTGGCGTGACACCTGAGGACCACATCACACTTTCATGTGCTGAAGGTCATGGAAAATACATCGCCTAACATCGCCATTTTTCCCATCTACTTTACGACCTAGCCTGTAATTTCACATAATTGAGACCAGCCTAGTTAAGGTACCTGGGATCAGCGACAGCAGCTGAAAGAAGATGCATCACAGAAATTAACGGTAGAATATGCCAGGTAAAAGTAGCTTTCCATAATTTGAAAACCGTCTTTTGCAGTAAGTCATTGTCATTGACTGCGGGGGAGAAAGTATTACAGTGCTATAGTGAACATATTGTGCTGCACAGAGGTGAATGATGGGCTACTAACAAAGCACATGAGTAATTCACTGCAGGCAACGGAGATGTTGTTTATGAGAAGAATGATGAGGGATCCCATGGACAGCCAAGAAAACTAATGAGCTAACGAAACAATATTAAATAATAATAATAGTAGTAATAATAATAATAATCATAACAAAGATAAAGAGAAGGCAAGCATCTTTCTTGGGGCATGTGATGAGAAGAGAGAAAATGGAAAACATCTTAACAGTGGGCAAAACTGAAGACAGGAGAGGCAGAGAATGATCGAGGGAACAGATGTTAGAAGGACTGACACTGTGGGATGGGAAGAAGCCAGCAACAGAATTACTCAGAAATATCAAGGACCGAGATTTATGGAAGAGTAAGAACCCCTCCCCCTCCCCAACCCACCCACGCTGGCCGGCATGGCACATTATGATGATGAGTTAAGAAAATACGCTGGAAATGCACATTTTAGTGGATAGTGAGTTGTCCTCTAGCAGCCGGGGCGGTTGCCCATCTCACTAGAATCCGTGGTTCCAGTCACGGTCGATCTCTCACTATTTTTCTTCCTCTTATCTCTTAAGTGCACGGCCTGGTTAGCTGTGTGGTTAGGTGCTCAGTCCACTGATCCAGTGGTGCCGAGTTCAAACCCCAGCAGTGGGGGGATATTTTTTTTTCCTGGTACACACCAAAATGGCCCCGGGGTCAAGCCATCCTTTTTTAAAAAATGGGTACCAGAGAAGTCTGGGGAAGATAAATGCGGCCAGACGTGATACTGACCATATCACACCTTCCTGTGCCGAAGATCATGGAAATACAGGCATAACACCGTACTCCCCAATATGCCTTAATGGCATGAAGATGGGGCTTTTACTTTTTATGTCTTAAGTGGTGTACAGTTTTGGAGGCTGACCACATAACCAGTGTGCTCTGGTACTAGTTCTGGGAAGGACACACTCTGCACACGTACAAGTCTTTTCTTTGGCGCTGACGCCAACAATACAGAAGCCTGTACGAACTTAACAACACGCATCAACCTCCCACAACAAACCTCGGCCAGTTGAGCACCGTCGGCTGGTCACACGCTGGAAAAAATGCCAGGACACTGAACACGAGACACAGGATCAGAATAGCAACGACAAATCGTAGAGCCTTTTTCAGCGACATCTTCAGCCTTTTGGTGAGATATCCTCCCAGAAAAGTTCCAGTTGCCCCTGCAGCAAGCAACTGAAAGGCTGTGGAGGTTAATTTTACACTTTTTGTTAAAAAAAAAACTTTTGAAGTGGAAATAATTACACAGAGAATGTTAATAGAACGGATAATGTCCACTTTGTTCGTTTTATATGGGGGAGGGGGGTGAACCGATTAGGCAATCAGCGACCCATAGCTGATATACAAGCGTCAGGGTCAGCGACTCATAGCTGATATACAAGCCTTAGGATCAGCGACTCATAGCTGATATACAAACCTCAGGGTCAGCGACCCATAGCTGATATACAAGCCTCAGGGTCAGCGGATCATAGCTGATATACAAGCCACAGGGTCAGCGACTCATAGCTAATATATAAGCCTCAGGATCAGCGACTCATAGCTGATATACAAGCCTCAGGGTCAGCGACTCATAGCTGATATATAAGCCTCAGGATCAGCGACTCATAGCTAATATATAACCCTCAGGGTCAGCGACTCATAGCTGATATATAAGCCTCAGGATCAGCGACTCATAGCTGATATACAAGCCTCAGGGTCAGCGACTCATAGCTGATATATAAGCCTCAGGATCAGCGACTCATAGCTAATATATAACCCTCAGGGTCAGCGACTCATAGCTGATATATAAGCCTCAGGGTCAGCGACTCATAGCTAATATACAAGCCTCAGGGTCAGCGACTCATAGCTGATATACAAACCTCAGGGTCAGCGACTCATAGCTGATATACAAACCTCAGGGTCAGCGACTCATAGCTGATATACAAACCTCAGGGTCAGCGACCCAGAGCTGGTATACAAGCGTCATGGTTAGCGAACCATAGCTGACCAAGACCCTGTCCCACCTCTCCGTTGGTACCCCTAGTAACAGGCCTAACCTGGCTAACGGGGCATGGTTCGCCAAAGGTCCCGGTGGTGGAGTCTGCTAAAGAAACATTGCACATCCCCCCCCCCCGCCCCGCATTTTAGCTGCACTCGGGACTGAAAAAAAAAGCTGCCATTACCCGCTCCCATGCTGTGCCTCAACGACTCCACAGCATCGGCTGCAAAGAGCATCAGCTCACATTTACAGGGAGATAGCACAAGACAAGACAAGACAAGTTCTTTTTATTTGACTTCCTATACATTGCAGTTTATATCTTCCCAAATATGCGTAATATATTTCATAATAAAATGGTACCTATTACGCAAGTCACAAATAGCCTGGATCTTAACAAACAGGTCGTTAAAGATCATTATTAATTGTTTGTTCGGTGTTATTTAAAAGTAATATCAAAATATGTATGTCAAATACATAACTGTTTATTGTTAAACTACTGGGAGAGTGGCTGAATGAAAGCATTAACGAAAAGATTAATGAAAAATCTAGAACAGTAATTCTTTGTCTTTTTTTTCTGACCGTGGATTTCCCTCTCTGTCCTGAGAACACTCGTGAATTCTCTTTCTGTCATAAACAAAACAGCCGTGAACTCTCTTTCTATCATTAAAAAAAAATAGCCGTGAACTCTATTTTTGTCATGAGAACAGTCAACAACTCTCTTTCTGTATTGAGAACACTCGTGAACTCTCTTTCTGTCATAAAAAACAGCCATGAACTTTATTCCTGTCACGAGAACAGCTGTCAACTCTCTTTGTGTCATAAAAACAGACGTAAACTCCTTGTCATGAGAACAGCCGTTTAGTCCTTTTCTGTCCTGATAAGAGTCGTGAACTTCCTTTCTGTCCTGATAAGAGTCGTGAACTTCCTTTCTGTCCTGATAAGAGTCGTGAACTTCCTTTCTGTCCTGAGAACAGGCTTGAACTTCCTTTCTGTCCTGATAAGAGTCGTGAACTTCCTTTCTGTCCTGATAAGAGTCGTGAACTTCCTTTCTGTCCTGAGAACAGGCTTGAACTTCCTTTCTGTCCTGATAAGAGTCGTGAACTTCCTTTCTGTCCTGATAAGAGTCGTGAACTTCCTTTCTGTCCTGAGAACAGGCTTGAACTTCCTTTCTGTCCTGAGAACAGGCTTGAACTTCCTTTCTGTCCTGATAAGAGTCGTGAACTTCCTTTCTGTCCTGATAAGAGTCGTGAACTTCCTTTCTGTCCTGAGAACAGGCTTGAACTTCCTTTCTGTCCTGAGAACAGGCTTGAACTTCCTTTCTGTCCTGATAAGAGTCGTGAACTTCCTTTCTGTCCTGATAAGAGTCGTGAACTTCCTTTCTGTCCTGAGAACAGGCTTGAACTTCCTTTCTGTCCTGAGAACAGGCTTGAACTTCCTTTCTGTCCTGATAAGAGTCGTGAACTTCCTTTCTGTCCTGATAAGAGTCGTGAACTTCCTTTCTGTCCTGAGAACAGGCTTGAACATACTTTCTGTTCTGAGAACAGGCTTGAACTTCCTTTCTGTCCTGATAAGAGTCGTGAACTTCCTTTCTGTCCTGATAAGAGTCGTGAACTTCCTTTCTGTCCTGAGAACAGGCTTGAACTTCCTTTCTGTCCTGAGAACAGGCTTGAACTTCCTTTCTGTCCTGATAAGAGTCGTGAACTTCCTTTCTGTCCTGATAAGAGTCGTGAACTTCCTTTCTGTCCTGAGAACAGGCTTGAACATACTTTCTGTTCTGAGAACATCCATGATATCTCTTTCTGTTCTGAGAATATCCGTGATCTCTCTTTCTGTCCTGAGAACATCCATGATATCTCTTTCTGTTCTGAGAATATCCGTGATCTCTCTTTCTGTCCTGAGAACATCCATGATATCTCTTTCTGTTCTGAGAATATCCGTGATCTCTCTTTCTGTTCTGAGAACATCCATGATCTCTCTTTCTGTTCTGAGAACATCCATGATATCTCTTTCTGTTCTGAGAATATCCGTGATCTCTCTTTCTGTCCTGAGAACATCCATGATATCTCTTTCTGTTCTGAGAATATCCGTGATCTCTCTTTCTGTTCTGAGAACATCCATGATATCTCTTTCTGTTCTGAGAACATCCGTGATCTCTTTCTGTTCTGAGAACATCCGTGAACTCATTTTCTGTCCTGAGAACATCCATGATCTCTCTTTCTGTCCTGAGAACAGCCTTCATCTCTCTTTCTGTCCTGAGAACAGCCTTCATCTCTCTTTCTGTCCTGAGAACAGCCTTCATGTCTCTTTCTGTCCTGAGAACATCCATGATCTCTCTTTCTGTCCTGAGAACAGCCTTCATCTCTCTTTCTGTTCTGAGAACAGCCTTAATCTCTCTTTCTGTCCTGAGAACAGCCTTCATCTCTCTTTCTGTCCTGAGAACAGCCTTCATCTCTCTTTCTGTCCTGAGAACAGCCTTCATCTCTCTTTCTGTCCTGAGAACAGCCTTCATCTCTCTTTCTGTCCTGAGAACATCCGTGATCTCTCTTTCTGTCCTGAGAACAGCCTTCATCTCTCTTTCTGTCCTGAGAACAGCCGTGATCTCTCTTTCTGTCCTGAGAACAGCCATGAACTCCCTTTCTGTCCTGAGAACAGCCGTGAACTCCCTTTCTGTCCTGATAACAACCATAAACTCCCTTTTTGTCCTGATAACAGCCGTGAACTCCCTTTTTGTCATGAGAACAGCCGTGAACTCCCTTTCTGTCCTGATAACAACCGTGAACTCCCTTTCTGTCTTGAGAACAGGAGTAGACTCATCATTAAAACTGAAGCAAAAACAGAATACAAAAAATTCATTATTTGGACCCTCTGGGGATCTTTGTACCCCAGATTAGGAACCTCTGCTCTAGAACTAAATGTAAAAACAAAGTCTGCTATGAGTGATGCGCGGTCTTATCACGAAGTAAACACTCTTAGCAGAAACGGTCTGTTCGTCATGTGATGCAGCATTTCTCCTCTCTCTCTCTCTCTCTCTCTCTCTCTCTCTATCTATCTATCTATCTCTCTCTAAACCTGATTTAGAAGCTAAAACTAGATGTTTGCTCTTTGCAGCCTTTTCTGTAATAAAATCGTCAAAATCTAAAACAAGAGCACCATATAACTTGTTCCATCAGCTTGAGCTTGCTTCTCGGCAAAGCCAGCAGGTGCGCAATCCCCAGCTATTACCGACGTCGATTCTGTCGGTTTCTGTGTGTGCCAAAGGGAATTGGCGCAATCTATGACCCTGGTGTAACGCATGATGTTATGTAGGCTGTCTTAAGTGTAAAACAATGGTGTTATTCTTCATCTTTTAAAGTCTATCTTATAGATGCTAAATCTAAATCTTGAAGATAAATCAAGAAGAAATATCGTAAAACACAGTCTAAATATTAAAAATTGGCATATGCAACTCTAAATGAAAACGTCAGACATTAAGGAATCATATGTGACTATTTTGTGAAATTTGTATATCACTTTAACCGAGACTCCTCACAAAGTATAAAATTGGCCTTGGATGCTGTCAGGTGAAAGGTCAGCTCAAAGTACTTTGCACTGTAAGATCTTATCCCGCCAATAGCGAAGACTTGAAAACAGCTTGAAAGTGTATTCAGAAGGTACACTGGATTTATCAACAGACGAAATACGGTCTTCAGAAACTCTGTGGAGAGAGTTTAGCCATGTTACTAAGACAACGACACCAAAAATTGTTTTGTGTCAATCTTATACAGTATAGTCAATCCATAACACCGTGCTTCATTTACCGAGGATGTTGTCTTGAATAGATTTATATAGCAACAATAATAGAGAAAGTTCCCGATTTACCGATTTACACAGCAGTTCCGTTCCAGAGAAGGTAGTATATTGTATGTAACTCGAAATTTTAAATTAACAGGCTTTAGGGAGGTAATTTCTAACTACGGGCTGTACATAAGTTTGACGTTCGTATCTCACAGATTTCCTGAATCACATGCCCTCCTGCATTTCTCTCTCTCTCTCTCTCTCTCTCTCTCTCTCTCTGAACCTTAAGTGCCCAGGGCACATGGGGCTTCCGCAAGGGTTTTCCCCAAATGCCTGTCCTTTGCCTTTTTTTCTGCTCTTGCCCAGGTGAGCCAAATACTGCTCAACATCCTTTCTGTTGTTCTTCTCCATGTCTCTTTTGGTCTACCCTTACTTCTGTTCCCCTGTGGTGTCCATCTTAGTGCTGTTTTTGGTAGTGAGTTGTCAGTCATTCGGAGCACATGTCCCAACCATCGGAGAACACAGAAAGATACGTTTTGATACAAGAAAACTGAAAGACCAGCAAACAAGAAATGAATTCTCAATAGTACTTAAGAACCGCTTCAGTGTCCTACAAGACAAAGCAGAAATATCCATACTAGAGTTTAATAAAACACTACAGGAAACGGCAAAAGAGGTGCTGGGATATCGGAAACGGAGAAAAGAGGAATGGATAAGCAAGCCTACTTCTTGCATCGCACGCTAGTTTCTATATCTCGGCGTGCTTTTTTTCTTGTCCGGATGCTACAGTTGTAAGATCTACTTTTCTGTCTCTTGATGCCGTGCCTGACTTATAAATTTGTCATTTATGTGTCTTCAGTTGTTTCTATAGACGAAAATTTGCGCTATGCGTTGTGTCACTTATGCTGAAAATTATATTAACTTCTTTAGTTAGCAACACATTTTATCATGTCTATTCTTTGTTCGTGCGCGTGGAAAGAGAGGTTAGACAGAAAAACAAAAATCAACATCCGCCGTGAAAAGAGGGGGCATTGAAAATATTATAACAACAGGAAAAATAGAGGGAAGAAGAGCCAGGGGAAGACCAAGAGAAATCATACTGGACAGTCTGACGAGATGGTGTGAGAGGAGATCACCAAGTGAGCTGATGGCCTGCAATAAAGATTCTGGAGAAGCATAATAGCTAGCCAACGCCAGTCGGTATGGCACATGATGATGATGATGATGATGATGAACACTCGCCATAAACATCATTATCAAAGTCGTTACCAAAATCATGCGCTATGAACACAGTGAAAGTTGCCTACACTTCATGTCCAGACTACTTTACTACTTCCTGTACAGGACACATTGACAAGATTTTCCATGTCCATCTCTTCTTCCTCTTCTTCTTCTTCTTCGTGTCCAAATTCCTCGAGGACTTCTGTTTCTCTGTCCAGCTTGTATCTGTCCCTTGTTATCTGCCAGAACATTCCAGGGTTAAAGTACTTTACACGTATCCTGATGATGTAGCGAAGATATATCTTTTTATCAGTTTTCTTAAGTCACGTGGCGTGGATACGTCTCGATATTAAAAAAAAAGGTTTTGGGGGGATGAGGGCAGAATTCGACCACGCTGTACAAGGTGCCGGGTTATATACCTCGACTAAATCACGTGGCCACTGTTTATCAACTTACCTGTCACCCCTGCTTCACCTATAAACACGTGAAATAAAAGTCGACTTTTCCGGGCATATAAACTTGTTCTCTCCTCTGAATTAACAATTTATTTTAAAATCTCCGCTTCCGTGTCATTAAGACATACTGGGGATACGATGATGTTAGGCAGATGTTAGGCAGATGTTAGGCAGATGATAGGCCCGTGCTGCCAAGACCTTCGGCACATGAAAGTGTGATGTGCTCAGTATCATGCTTGGCCGCATGTACCTTCCCAGATTTCTCTGGTACCCGTTTTTAGAGATTGGATAGACTCTGGGGGCCTTTTTTTTTTTTTTTGCTGCGCTGGTGCCAGAAAAATCCTCACTGCATGGACTTGAACCCAGTACCACAAGATTAGTAGACCGAGGGCTTAACCTCTCAGTCAACCAGACGGCCCGAATTAACAATAATTAAATACAAAATCCGTCGCTTTTCCTTACTAATAAACAAGTGTGTCATGAGTTAACAAGATATTGTTTATTCAGTCAGAATCACGCCTTAGAAATGAACAAAACGTGAAGGCAAGTGCCCCAATTCAGCACAATAATCTTATCTTATATCTTATATCCTTCCCGTGCCGATAACGTCACATAGGGCTCGCAAAGTAGTTCGCCAATTGTTCCTGTCTTCGGAGAGTCTTTCAACCTCATCAAATGATTTTATGCCTGTTATTCAGCACAATAATGCTTGGACTAAATTTGACAGCGCATACCAGCGACTGATCAAAAGTAAAAAAAACATGAAATCTTATTTAACCGGACTCTTGTTTACATAACGACGCTTTAAAAATGTTCAAAGAAACAGCTATAAAAGGTGATGCTTTGAACGTTTTTGTGCGTCAAAATTTTGTGAAGAAAAGTCGTTGTTTAGACGGGTTTTTTTAACAAATATTTTTCAGGCAATGTTCAAGCATTGTACTTATTAGACCATGACAAGTACAAATTGCCAAATGCGATGCACTTTTTAAGCAATGGCAAGTACATATACCGGCTGTATTGTACTTATTAAGCGATGACAGGTACAAAGTACCGGCCGCACTGTACTTATTAGACAGCGGCAGCTACAAAGTAGTGTATTTATCTTCTTAAAATGACTTCATTAGAAGAGCAAAACAAAAGTCGATTAAAGATATCACTAACATAGATACAACAAATGTAAATGTTGGTTTACCTTTGGCGTGCAACAAAACCACGTTAACTTTCTCAGTGGCCGTGCGACCAGTCTCTAAACTCTTGACTTCAGTTTCATGGAAGCCTTTGTTATTCCATGTTTTCTCTATTAATTCACCAGACCTGGGGGTCAAGAGGTCAGTGTTGTCTTCAGGTGACCTATAAACGCAAAAGAAACGTGTATATATCAAGTTAAAGAAGTCAGGTTATACTTAAACGTTTTGTTTGTGCCTTTGTGGAGCAACTCCGGAAACTTTCTTGTTTTGATCAAACTTGTAGGACTCTGCAATAGTTAGAAACTAACAACAATGATCGCGATAGGATTTCTTGCCATTAGGCCATACTGGGGATACGATGTTAGGCCCGTATTCCCAAGACCTTCGGCACATGAAAGTGTGATGTGGTCAGTATCACGCCTGTCCGCATTTACCTTCCCAGATCCCTGTAGCACCCATTTTCAGTGGCTTGGTGGGCCCTGGAGCCTTTTTGTTGTTGTTTTTTTTTTTTGCCGTGGTGATGCCAGAAAAATCCTCACTGCTGGGACTTGAACCCAGCACCACTGGATTAGTAGACCTAATGTCTAACCTCTCAGCCAACCAGGCGGCCCGAATTAACAATAATATTAATTAAATTTTAAAAACCCTTCGCTTTTCCCTACCGATAAACATGTGTGTCATGATGTAACAGGATACTGCTCACTCAGTCAGAATCACGTCGTGGAACTTAACAACATCACAAGGAAAACGTAAGGCTCGAGCGCCAGTTCAGCACAATAATGTCTTTCATCTTACTTGAAGTACTTTCCGAAATACCGGTTTTCTCTGTACCACATTCAATACCTAGACTTTTTAAATGCAAAATTAAACACATTTCACAAACATCGGCGAGAATTAAATGTTGCTATGATTGTGTTTTTTTTTCTTCTTAGGTTATTTGCGGCGAGATTTTTTTTTAATCTTTGCAAAATGCTCACATGTTAAACCACAGTCGAAACTGGGTGATTGTCCTCCATACAAATTGAGCACCATCATCTTACTGGCGTGATTATCCTCCAACCGACTTCGCTGCTTTTTACAAAGTTTTTTTATAATATAAATCGATTACTGTAACCAATGACCTCCAAAAGTTTCGGTCTCAGTTTTTATTTAATAGTTAATTTACCGGTAATTGTCGGTTAACGCGATTAATATTTAACGGTTTATTTATCAGCAACAGAAACTACAACAGAATGTTGTCTGTTTGTTTAGATAATGAATGTTTAGGCCAGTGGTTCCTTAACTAGGCGCTACCGACTCGTGGAGCAGGAAGTAAACTATGGGGCTGTGAATGGACAGAGAGTAGCGGGGATGAGGCATCTAAACAAAACTTAGCTAATAAAAACAATGCTTATATACGCAAGAAATGACAGGCACGGAGGCGTCAACCCGAACACAACTTGGGAACCAGTATTTTAGATAACCAACAAATAAAAAAGTTTATTTTCATGTTCTTCGATGATACAAACACCCCACACATTGTTCACTCATCATCGATTATACACACATATCTTACAGTGTGTCCTTGACATCCACGCTCCTCTTGCTGTTTGTCCCACGATGAGGTAATCTCCGCGGAAACCAGAAAAGAGGTAAAGAGGTCACAACCGCCAAGCAACCGAAGAAAAGGAATCCCATCCACCAGGCCCCAATCCATTTTGGGTGCCTGGGGTTCAGGTTTGTGGCTGGGGAGGATAAACATTTTATCTTTTTTTTTCAATAATCGTGGAAAGTTCGCGGTCCATGAAAACGTTATTTTCAGTGAACATAATAGAAAGCATCGAACATAATAATGGTTGCTTCCGAACAATTGCTTTTTTTTTCCTTTGTAAAATAAAGAAGGAAATAACTGATAATTTGGCCAAATACTGTAGGTTTTCCTCGTGTGAAGTCCGTAAGACAGTTCAAATAACTTTATGAATTCGTGTGTTCAAAATGAAAATGTTTCGGTTGAAAGTGTCTCTTGGACTGTACCCAGCGCAGAGATGTGACGTATGTGAGCCGTAGCTGTTTCCCTGAGCAAAGCAGTGCACTAGAACCCATACCCACCCATTCACAGAAATGGACATGTTGCGTTGATAATATTTGAATAGCTGGGCCCCTGGTTATCTACCCAGTGTGTCCATGCATTAAGACATTAACTGAGTGTTACGATCATGTTGAGAAGACGACAGAAAAATCATAATAAAGCAATCAGCAAATACTGCTGATGTATACAGTCTTTCCAGACTAAATGTTTACGAAGAATTAGAAGAATATTTCGACCAAACACCGTAAGAATTAACATCTTGTTGGCAGAAATGCAGATGAAGCCAGTGACAGCAATTACTGAGGAAAGACGCTGGCGATGGTTGGGACATGTGCTCCGGATGACTGACGACTCACTACCAAAAATAGCACTAAGATGGACACCACAGGGGAACAGAAGTAAGGGTAGACCAAAAGAGACATGGAGAAGAACAACAGAGAGTATTCTGAGCAATAGAGGGCTCACTTGGACAAGAGCGGGAAAAAGGCAAAGGACAGGCACTTGTGGAAAACCCTTGCGGAAGCCCCATGTGGCCTGGGCACTTAAGGTTCAGAGAGAGAGAGAGAGAGAGAGAGAGAGAAATATAGCTGCCATCTTTAACAAAGCTGCCATTTCGTTAAATTAAATCTCCCATACTATGGCTTCATATTGCTTTAAATCCTACAGCTCTTGATCATTAACAGCGTCAGTGAATGACTAAACGTTTCGTTAACATTCCATTTAGCCGGACTAACCTTCCAGTGTAACATAAATGCTGCTGAAGACCCTGCCCATTAAAAAGGCCGCTGCTGGACCCAGGAGATTTGCTGTCATTATAAAACCTTGAGGGCAGAAAATACAGAACTCCTCTAAAACATAAAAACTGCGTTATATTCCGAAATACTCTATTATATTCTAAGTTATATTCTGAATATTCTGTTATATTCTATGTTATATTCTGAATATTATGTTATATTCTGAAATAATAAATCACTTTTTAAAATATTTTTCAGCGCTTTTTCTTCCAGTTGTTCCCGCTTATTTCCAAGTCACTCTCGGTGTTTATCAGTAATTCACCACTTACCGCCGATTAACCCGATCATTGCAGAGATCAACCCGATCATTGCAGAGATCAACCCGATCATTGCAGAGATCAACCCGATCATTGCAGAGATCAACGATCCACAAAGTCACCTTCATCTATGCCCCTGGGCATTCTGGCGTACATGGGAATGAAAAAGCTGATAGGTTGGCTGACTCTACCGTCATCGCAGATGGACAACCACTGGATCGAGGATAGGTTGGCTGACTCTACCGTCATCGCAGATGGACAACCACTGGATCGAGGATAGGTTGGCTGACTCTACCGTCATGGCAGATGGACAACCACTGGATCGAGCTGACATTATCAGTGGGCTTAGAAAGATAGGCAGAGAAAGGAGGAATCTATATCGCTGCTTAGACTAAGAGAGTGGGGGTACAGATCGGCACGGCCAGGAATAAAAGACATATAGGGCCCGTTAGAGACCTGGAGCAACACAGAACGGGCACTATTAACCGCAGGAAGCTAATGGATATATTTGGTGGGGGGGGGGGGGGGGGGGAGAGAGATCTTAGCACCTATGGATATGCCCGGAATGCAATGACAATGATCCAAACCATAAAGCATAAGCGATCATCAATATTAAAAAGTTTTCTTATCCACAACAGAAACTACAACAGAATGTTATCCGTTTGTTTAGATAATGAATGTTTAATAAATATATCAGTGTTTAGACACCGTCTCTAAGTGATGGCTTATCTGAGTAACACACTGTAAACAAGGCTGTTGTGATGTCACTGTATCTATAAGACAGCAGTTTAAAGACTATATTTAAATTGTTTAAAAGCTTGTAATTATTGCCTGTAACATAATATCAATAACATAAATGTTAAATAAACTTAAATATTTTGGACCTACTAAACATTGTGAGAATTTACAGAAGACAGTCTTGGAGGGGTACACAATGGGAAAAAGAAAGAGAGGAAGACCAAAGTGAAGACGGCTGCAAGACATCGTTGATGATCTGCGAATGGATGCAGCAGCAGCAGGCCATCTTGCTTACAACCGAGAGATCTACAGGAGAGCTGTTAGGGAGGCAAAGTTCCGCAAAGGACATGCGAATAACTGACTAACTGAACAATGGCATCCTATTGGCATTGCTTTTATTTCCATTTGTTCAATCAAATTCCAACAACTTCTTGTTTTTTTTTCAAACATGAGATGCTCTCATGAACTGCCCTTACATACCTGCAGTAAAGATCATATTCACTTTGGCTGTGTTGCGCTCTAAGTAAGTAAAAGCCAGCGACAATCTGGGCGCCTTGGCCAGTCCTTGAAGAAACATCCCGACAAAAATAATGACGAGGGAGACAGTAGCTACATGTTCCGGCGGGATAAAAGCCTTCTGACCTGTGAAACTTGTTGTAATTATAATCATTAAAAAATACTACACATAGTGCTTTACTGTTACGACAAACATGGCGCTTACATCTTACATCTTTCCCGTGCCGTTAAACTTCACACATGGCAGTTTGCCAGGTTTTCCTGTTTTCTGCGAGATTTTCAAACTAATCAGGGGATTTTATGCCTACTATTTTTGGCCTCTCTTAACAATATCCTCTTTTTCTTCGGCCTTTTGTGTTCCACGATAGCTTGATTTAGGATTCTCTGTTTCTTCTCATCACGTGACCGATATATTTCCATCTCCTTTTTCTGATCACACATGAGATAGGTTGTTCTTCACTTATATGTCTTATCTCTGTCTTGTTCTTAAATTCTCTCCTCTTTATACCGAGTATTTTCCTTGGGCATTTGTTTTCAAAAGAGTCTAATTTCTTGTCTGTTTCTTTAGTTGTTGTCCAGCTTTCGCAAGTATAAATGAGGGTGGATATTACATTTGAATTGAATAGTCTTAACTTGGTTTTTGTGCTTATAACTTTTGAGTGCCATATTTTCTCAAGATTCTTGAAGGTCAACGCTGATTTTGCAGTTTTAATTCTAACTTTCTTTCTGGTGTCACCATCCTGGTCTGTGTAGCTGCCGAGGTATGCAAATTGGTTTACTAAACATGGGGCTACATGCACTAAATATAGGCAAATCAGATACATCTAGGGGACATCGTTCGGGAAGACGTTTAGCGTATACAAAATAAATAAATGTTACAAGAGATTAGTGAAAATGATTGATTGGGAAAGGATCTACCTGTCTGTTGCCCCACCGGCTGGCGTTGGCTATCGTGCTTTCCCACAACCCCCTGCTCCGAGCGCTGATTATAGGCGGTGCTGGTGTTCCTTGTCTGTGCCATCTAGTTAGTCCATCCAGCATTCTCTCTCTCTCTCTCTCTCTCTCTCTCTCTCTCTCTGTGTCTACCTCGATCTCTTTTGCCTTTGATCTTTCCCGTTGTCACAAAGTATTCTAACTTGCCTCGTCGTAAGAATGTGTCCTAAGAATTTGGATTGCCTGTCTCTGACTTGTTTGTTTTTTTTTTTTTTAGAGATATAAGCTATATTTTATTCAAAATAAGCATCTTGTGCATTCAATGGTAACTTTAAGTTTTGGGATGTATGAACGATAACAACAGATAACAGAAAGAAATTTCAGTATTATATCGGAACTGAATTAGTCATAAATCTTATACCTAAATCTCAACTTCATTTTATATATAGTTTTATGCACGTTCTGGAAAATGTAATGTGTTGACAACTTGTATCTATATCTGAATGTAAGGTTATGTAAGTGTGTGATATTCTCAGCTTAAAAGAACATGAAAAAAAAACTTCCAGTGTTTAAGTAATGAACATCCACATAATTATTTTTTGTTTTTATTTTCAAGGTCAGATGAGAAATATTACCTCTGACTTTTGTTATGGTTTGAGAAAGGATAAGAAACTTTTTTTTTAATTAGAGAAAGAATTTTATGTTTTGAGAAAAATTTATTTAAAAAAAAAGTGGGGCGCGTGTATTGCAAAATGGAAAACTGATTAAACAGTTTTTGTTATTGTTGTTGTTGATGATGATGATGATGATGATGATGATGGAGACAATATATAACAAAAACAGAATCCACAAAGTAAACATGTCTTACCTCCCTTCGTGTCACATGACTGGACAGAATAGTTTCTCGGGAAGCACAGGTTGTCGTGAAGTGAGTTTCTCGTACTTAGCTTCTCCACTGACGTCACGTTGGGAGTCACCGGAAGTAGATCCTTGCTTTGTCTAGCACCAAAGATGAAGTGAGGGAGCGAACAGATCAGGCTAGAAGTACCGAAAAGTAAAACGGATGCCCCTGAAAGAGATTGGATTTTGTTTTCCTTTATTAGCTTTTTTTTTATTCGAGCGCTCATGAAGAGCAGTTTTGGCTAACAAGCTATGGAGTGCACATTTCAAACTTTCCCTTTACTTACATAGATATCTCGCGTTTTTCTTCTATTTTTTTACAATAATAAAATACATTGAGACTCCCATTACTGCAGAGCCCAAGGCCATGAGTTAAGTGGAACAAATAATTCCAAACATTTTCACAAATCTACGCTACAGACCCTTCGCTGGACCGCTATTAAAGTTTTCTCTGATTTCAAAGATTTATTACACACAAGCCATGCATGTTACAGACGTGAGGCTTTTTTTTTTGTTTTTGTTTTTTTTTGTAAACTCAGAAGTTTTTTTGTTTTGTTTTGTTTGGCTTTATTGTCTTTACTTTATTGGTGCACTTCAGCGTGTGCTGTGTTTGTTTACCAGAGAATGTCGAATCGATACTCGATATCATGTGATCTCCAGAATCTTTTTAATCACTCACCGTCACTAAAACATCCGTTATCTGTGCCTTCAAAGTTTCGATATCAGGAATTGGTGAACTTTGTTCTTAGTATATTCTCATTTTTTTTAAAAAATCAAGAGGAGAAATGCGCTGTAATTGTAGTGACCATGATTCGTGAACTACTGCTTGAGGAGGATTTTAAACATTAAATGGCAGGACAAGATCAGGGGAACAAGGAGGTCTGGGAAAGGGCAAGGCAAGAACCTATGAACCTACAAATCATGTCTAGGAAATGGATGTGAACTGGCCACACTCTGAGGAAACCCGACACCAGCATAGCAAGACAGGCACTGACATGGAATCCTCAAGGAAATAGAAAACGAGGAAGACCTAGACTTACTTGGAGAAGAGAAAGAGAAATTATGACAGCGCTCAGAGACAAGGGATGCACATAGAAGGAAGCAGAGAATAATTCCAAGAACAGGGATGACTGGAGAGCCTTTATCCGTGGCCTATGCTCTCAAGGAATGATGATGTGGAATAACGATGATGATGATGATGACGATGATGATGATGATGATGATGATGATTTGTTGAACCGTACGTGACGAATTTATATCAGTATACCATAAAACACTCACTTTCATAGACGCCATTTTGATAGCAATGATTACAGCACTGCCTGTATAAAACAAGAACGACCCACAACCTTGTACAGACAGATCGATACCTTCATATACCCTCACAACATAACAGCGCCTGATATATAGACAAACAAGACACCGCAAACCGTCTTAATATAAACCAAGACAGTTTTTATTATCTTTAGAAAAATTAGAATGTTCTTTTCTCATTCTCACCCAAAAAAAAGAGGATTAAATCCAAAAAAAATAAATGATATCACACCTGTGCGATACCTATACATGTGAATGGAAGAGATTGTAACAGAAAAAAAACTTAGGAAAAAAACTCCACACAGCGTCTACTTTTTTGTATCTATTTAATTATAAAAGTTGAGCCTTACCCAAAGATCGTGGAACATGCACAATCGAGGATGTATAGCTGGCCAACAGGACAAACACAAGAAACCCGATATCGTTAGCAGCTACCAGCAGGCCAGTTTGGCTTGAAGAAAACCCAAATTGTTTCTCTAATGTTGTAACCTGAATTTATATGCAGTGGTAGAAAACAAAAACAAAAAAACTGGCAAGATACAACTCGTTCGTCAGATGTTCATGTTGTGTGGGACACTGGGGTGACACAGATAAGTTAACTAATTTAAAGAATTAAACTGATATATTTGTGTCCTTCCTTCTCGGAAAAACAGAGACTATAGAAGTATACACAGCTTCATTACACCCAATATTGTAAATTTGGTACATGTTCTACATAGCAACCAAAAATAATAATAATAATAACATATGCTACTGAGAAACTAGCGTATCAAACTTTAATAAAACTGAAGACACTACATGACATTTTCTCAGTCATTATCGTCATGGTTAGGATTAATGCCAATATGTCCTCTAAGGTATGGAGTGTTATAGGGGGCAAAGAGTCTATTTCACGAGCCAAAAGAACTACTAGGATTAAATTTCTGCATGAACCAATAACAAATTTCTTGGTTATTCGCATGCTTATGCGCTGGGCCAAAAATCTCTGCACTAAAGGTACAAACGCATGCTCCGGTGCACGCTAGCTCAGCTTACATGGAACATTGTCAAGGACTTCGAAAAAATCGCAGACAAAGCAGTCTATGATTTTTTTCGAGGTCTAATCCTACAGAACTGTGTTCTCTTACTTTACCTTACGAAAGCCTCGTAGTTTCCTATTTATTAAAATTGTTAAAGACTGGGTTTTTTAAATTTGGTTTTTAACCGTTATTCGCTGTTAAGATTAGGTCTTAGAGAAGGGGTTAAGGTTATGTCTATGGTAAGGTTTTAGGGGTTGGATTGAGATAAATGATTAAATTTTGACGCTAAGTTTAAGGTTGGACTGGAATTTATTTCTAGAATATAAAGATAAGGTTGAATTTTTAGAAGAATAAAATGATAACAAATTCTTTGCATCCATTATTTATTAATGAATCATACTGTAGCTAAATATTCTCATAAAAGAGAAGACAACTACGGTAAAACTGGTTCGAGTAATGAAAATAGATGGTTGTATGGTTTAGTTTTTAAAAAAAAAGAGAGTGACAAAAGTGGACAGACAGCAAGTAAGTACATACAAATGAAGAACTTACAACAATCCAATTTTTCGGCAAAAGCCTTTTTCAGGGATCAAATCTGTTGGAACATTGGTTTTCACAAACTTTAATTAAAAAGTCTCACATGTGGTTACAGAGAACAGAAATTTTCACAGAGAGCATCAACATATATTCTAATTTCTTGCTGTAGTTTCGCATATCTTTTTGTTAACAATTCCTCCGCTGGGAATATAAATTGTTTATGGTTTTCAAAGATACTATTTTCTTCACGCGAGCATCTTTTCTTTCCCTGCAAAAACTTGCACAGATCATGGACATTGACTTCAGAATGAGCATGTGGTTCCACCGCTACATTACTGGAAAATAATAATAATCATCTTTTTGTACCATCTCATTTGGAAGTACAACTGTGCCGGACATTCCAGACTGTCTGTCTCTTGCTTCTTTTCATCAGTTATTTGTTGACGTTATCCACCCATCGAAATTGTTATGGTTTTTCCTTGTCCCTCCCCCCCCCCCCAACCTTTTCAAGTTATCTCTTCAAATATGATTTTCATTACTGAGGATGAGCCACGAAAAGCCAGCCCGTTTCACGTTTTCCGTGACAGCATTTTCCTTTGCTGTCCTTCCGTACACAAAAACAAATAAGGAGCTCATGATGCGGGCTTTTTTCTTTTCGTGGCCCACTCTGTTATGCTTTTTGATTTAACCAAATATTTTAACTTCCATGTCTTTAATTGTTTCTCTTTTTATTTTCAACTGATTTTTTATTTTCAACTGATCTAGCACTTCAGAAAGTAAAACAACTAAAGAATCTGTGGAGAGGAGCAGACAGAACTACAAAAATAAGATTTGTAAGGGCATGCATCTTTCCCATCGCAACATATGCCTGTGAGACCTGGACACTTAACAAAACAGCTGAGAAACACATAAATGCCTTTGAATGTAAATGCTGCAGAAGAGTTCTTCAAATATCATGGGCACAAAAAAAGAGCAAATATATCCATACTACAAGAACTTAATATTGAAGAAGGCTGGCTAGTAAAGAGGATTCAAGAGAGAAAACTTGAATATTTTGGACACATTAAACGACATGATAATCTAGAGAAGACCGTCTTGGAAGGGTGCATAATGGGAAAAAGAAAGAGAGGAAAACAAAGGCGAAGATGGCTCCAAGACATCGTTGATGATCTGCAAATGGATGCATCAGCAGCAGGTCATCTTGCTCACAACCGAAAGGCCTACAGGAGTACTGTTTTGGGAGGCAAGGTTCCGCAGGGGACATGCAAATGAATGAATGATCTAGCTCTTCTTTGTTTCATTTTTTTTTAATCCATGGAATACGCCCTATTCTTCTTCTGTTATCCACATTTCAGTCACCTCAATTTTTCTTCTCTGCTTTCTTAGTAGACGTGTGTGCTTTTACGCTGTAGAAGACTTGGGGATATGCTTAGCATTTTAGATGTCTCAGGTCTGACTACTGCTCGTGGACTCCTGACAAATATTCTTGTAAGGTGGGTATTTCTACCTCGTGACCTCCCGACCTCCAGAAGTTAGACATGTGGTTAACCATAAAATATTTCCTTCAGGATAACGGTTGTTACCCATTCTTGTAATATTCTCCAACTATTTACTCTTCGGCTGTAAAGTGACACGTCGGTCATGTGCTGAGAAGAAACAACCAGAGAATCCCAAAAAACAAGCTACCAAGTGGAACACACAAGGCCGAAGAAACAGAGGTCGACCACGTGAAACTCTAAAGATGACATTGTTAGGAGAGGCCAGTTTAATGGGAATAACATCCCTTGATGAGGTTGAAAAGCTCGCCGAAAACAGGAAATCTTAGCAAGCAACCATGCAAGCCCTATGTGACGTTTAACGGCACGGGAAGAATGTAAGAAGTAAGATGTAAGATGTAAAGTGTTGTCATGAACGATTGAAACTTATCTCATTTGCAGCATCTCTTAGAGAGAACACGCACAATTTTTATCAATATGCTAAAAGATGCCTGAAAAATGCTTGTTGTTGTATTTGTCAAACTAAAACGCTTTGAACAAACGTTTCTCTCCAAGACCTAAAGGCTTACCTGCGAATCAATGTAATACGCCAATGTGGAAGTCAAGAAATAACCTAGGCTATAAAATACCGTGAAGCAAACTATATTTGCACACGTTTGCATGAACGCGTGTCTGATACGGCATATATCACATTCTGTATCTTGTTTTTCCATTTCTTACACCCAGGAACCCTGGAACTTGTTCATGTATCTTTGTCACAATTAAACTTGTAACTTGTTCATATATCGTTGTCACAATTAGACTTGCAGCTTGTTCATGTATTTTTGTCACAATTAGACTTTATATATTTTCGTTACACTTAGACCACTAACTTGTTCATATATCTTCGTCACATTTAGACATGTAACTTGTTCGTATATCTTTGTTACAGTTAGACCTGTAACTTGTTCATATATCTTCGTTACACTTAGACCTGTAACTTGTCCTATATCTTTTTCACACTATGACCTGTTACTTGTCCATATATCTTTGTCATACTGAGACCTCTAATAACTTGTCCACATATCTGTGTCCCACTCAGAACTCTAATAACTTGTCCATATCTTTATCACACTAAGACCTCCAACTTGTACACATATCTTTATCACACTAAGACGTCTAATTTGCTCATACTGCCACACTCATATCTCTAACTCGCACTTATATTTCACATGCTTGTTGGCGAAAATTGTAACAGCAGTCACTATGTGGCAGCCTTCATTCATCGTCTTCTTTTTAAGAAAACTTTAGGACAGTATAAAAGCCTTCTGACGCAGAAAGAATAGCACATTATGACGGTTTTCATATTCATCATTCCACTACATAAATTTCAATATTCCATAATAAATTTCTATTTATTTTCAAATTTTAATTTATTATACACTGAACATTTCATATCCCCTTACAAATAAAAACTCTCCATTATAATTTTTTTTTTTAATTCTGAAAATTTTGTGCGAGAAAAATATATACAAGTTAACTCTTTCACTCTTGAATTAATTTTCATGCCATGCCAGAATCTTCTTCTTCTTCGTTCGCTTCTACCACCAAGACCGCCCTGTGATCCTACTGTATTTACGCCTGTGGTCCTTGTTAAGTCCCGTGGTCGCACGTGTGGTCCCCGAAAGGACCAAACGAGATCCCCGAGAGGACCACAAGAGGTTCAGAGTATCGCAGGGCTTGAGCCTGTATTCTCGGTGGGTCTCAGAAGCGGGATTGCGTGACACCGTGGTTTTCGTTGCACCAGTTTAGTCTAGAGTTGGACTTTCTCACCGAAGACCTCGGCCTGTTTTGGATATCAGTATATCCCCGCTGGGTGAGAAGTAGTAGCCCATCCAGACCAGAGTTGGACTTTCTCACCAGAAAACCTCGACGTGTTTTGAGATACCCATGTACCACCGCCGGGTGAGAGGTGGTTGCCCATCCAGTCCAGTGTTGGACTTTCTCACCGGAAAACCACAGCGTGATTAGGATACGCATACATCCCCACCGATGCCATACCAGAATAAATTTTGATGAGAAATTTTGATAGTAAGAAACTGGAAGGAGGCTACTTTCTATTTTAAAAATATAAGCTGGGTTAGAAACGTGTTAATTTTCCTTGTACTTAGACTGCATAAATATCGTTCAGGGCATTGATTAGGATTAGGTCTGCAAGATCTACCAACAGTGTCAGTGCTGTGTTTGAGTGTCAGTGCTGTGTTTGAGTGACAGTGCTGTGTTTGAGTGTCAGTGCTGTGTTTGAGTGACAGTGCTGTGTTTGAGTGTCAGTGCTGTGTTTGAGTGACAGTGCTGTGTTTGAGTGTCAGTGCTGTGTTTGAGTGACAGTGCTGTGTTTGAGTGTCAGTGCTGTGTTTGAGTGTCAGTGCTGTGTTTGAGTGACAGTGCTGTGTTTGAGTGTCAGTGCTGTGTTTGAGTGTCAGTGCTGTGTTTGAGTGTCAGTGCTGTGTTTGAGTGACAGTGCTGTGTTTGAGTGACAGTGCTGTGTTTGAGTGTCAGTGCTGTGTTTGAGTGTCAGTGCTGTGTTTGAGTGACAGTGTTAAGAGACTAACAAGCCCTATATTTTTTTCGGTATTGATGTACTTGATGCTGAGAGGTAGAAAAACAAAAACAAAAAAAAAAGTCACTACTGTTGGATCATCCAGGCGCATGCATATATTCAAATGACAAATGAGTGACATTCATAATCCACTTATGTCGGTTCTTGTTTTCCTTGTAGTGTAAAATAAAAACCCCACATGATCTTTATTAATGTTGTCGCAGTTCGAGCAACGTTCATTAGTTCTAAATATTTTATGATTCTGTGAGTGGCACGTTAAAACGTTCATGTTTGTCATCTTAACAGAATAGATGCCACATGCTACAAATGAATAACAATGCATGAATACAGTCAAGTACATTGTTCCTTTTAAGCTGAGCAGCAGCGCGGCCGTGCCCACGCGCGTGCGCACACCCACGATCTTGTTGCGCAAAGCAAATAAATAAAATGATAGTTTTATTTTCCACATTTCTAGTGTTATTCTGCCATGGTACTCTGCCATGTTAATGCTAAAGAAAATACAATATCGCTATATGAGTTTGTTTTCCATATTTTTGGGGGGTTTGATTTTAGCAGTTTTTCTTTATTGAGAAATGTTAACTATAATTTGTACTCTGACGGTACAATCCACATATATACACATATTTTTTTAGAATATATCCGCATACGGGTTGAAAATACTACGCACCAACCACGAAACCATATAGGGCACATTTGCAACTTGTTCATATACCTTTGTATATGTGAGACAGTGGATTTTCCACTTCAATGTTAGAAGTTGTATAATGAACTGTGCTGACCCTTGCACGCGTGATTTTATATTTCCTCATTATATTCTTCTTTTTCTTCGTTCGCTTCTACCACCAAGACCGCCCTGTGATCCTACTGAATTTACACCTGTGGTCCTTGATAGGTCCCGTGGTCTCCCTAAAAAGACCACACGAGATCCCCGAGAGGACCACAAGAGGTTCAGAGTATCGCAGGGCTTGAGCCTGTATTCTTGGTGGGTCTCAGAAGCGAGATTGCGTGACACTGTGGTTTTCGTTGCACCAGTTTAATCTAGAGTTGGACTTTCTCACCGGAAGACCTCGGCATGTATTGGATATCAGTATATCCCCGCTGGGTGAGAGGTGGTAGCCCATCCAGACTAGAGTTGGACTTCTTTACCGGAAAACCTCGACATGTTTTGAGATATCCGTGTATCCCCGCCGGATGAGAGGTGATTGCCCATCAAGTTTCACCCCTTGTGTGCGCCGGTTTAGGCATATTTTACCAGTATGGGTGTATTTTGGACGTGGCCGGCCTCTAGAGCAGAGATGCCGTGGTGTGAGTAGCTCTCGCTGCGATACTACTGTACATACCGATTAAGCTTCACTTCATCCTTTCCATCACATTTTCACATCGGCGACACACAGCAATCCTAATTGCTTTTCCGCATTTTCTTCCTTGGCCGGGAGGAGCTTCACTCCACGCGCGGCATCCGAAGAATCTCGTCAGCAGTGTCTTAACCTCTGGGTTAAGCCGGTTCATGCATTTCGCCCGATATGAGTGCACTTAGGACTTGGCCGACCCCCAGACCAGAGGTGCCGTAATTTTACTACTGTTTACCTTGCTTATTCCTTTATCTCACCTCTTCCATAGTGTTGCCCCACTGCAACCCCATTTGTACCTTTCTTCACTGGCAGGGAGGAGTCCCACTCCGCGCACGGCAACTAAAGAATCTCGCCAGCAGCGGTTTATATTATTGTCTAAAATGCGGCTGTAGTGTTGTTGTTGTTGTTGTTGTTTTTATGGAGTTTGGCACAGTGGCAACGTTTCATAAGAGTGCAGTGGTTGGTGCACTTAACTGTCACCCACCAGAAGAGCAAGTGTTCTATTCCCCATTTGGTGCGGATTTTTTTTTCCTCGGACATACCGGCGCCAGGGTCGATACAGTCTCAAGAAATTGATACTTTGGTTTTCTCGGAGAATGTAACCAGGACGATGACAGATGCCGGCACCCTTACCTCACAATGCTGTAGCGTAGAAATGTGAAAGCATGAACATTTCATAACCTTTCGGCGAAAATGTCTTTGGACATTATTATTAATAGTATTAACATTGAAGTCAGTCTGTTTGATTTATAGAACTTCACATGTGTGGGAGTGGGGGACTTGGTTTGGTTTTCCCGAAAGCGGCCGATTCGGGGGATCAGGTCAAGCGTCTCCTCGGGTGTCCGGTCGGGGGTTATCGGTGTGTTGGTTAGGTAGAGTGTTATGTGTTAGGCAGTTCAGTCTGTTCGGGGCCTTTGACGGAGCAGCATACGTTTATCTGGGGGAAGTCGTTGTCGTGGTATATATGGATGTGTTTACTGTAATTTTCATATATATGGATGTGTATACTGTAACTTTCATATATATATATGGATTTGTTTACTGTAATTTTCATATTTATGGATTTGTTTACTGTAACTTTCATATATATATGGATTTGTTTACTGTAATTTTCATATATATGGATTTGTTTACCGTAATTTTCATATATATGGATTTGTTTACTGTAATTTTCATATATATGGATTTGTTTACTGTAATTTTCATATATATGATGATGTTGGATAAACGGATTGTTTATCTATGAACCCAGGTGCTTGCTCTGGCCGCCTCATGTCGTGTAAGTCGATAGTATGTACCGTGAGAAGTGTTCGGTGTTAAATGGTTTGTTCATTATGATCATGATGCATAATTTTCACCAAGATAAAGATTTGAAAAGCATAATTTTCATCATTGCTATACTTTTCAGTGCTATGCTTTCATATATTCACATGTTTCACCCTTTGATCACAGACACTGAAATGGTTGTCCTGTGTGTTTGAGTGAGCACGTGTTTATGGTGACCATTGTCGATTTCACCCATGATTTTCAGTGCTGTGCTATGTTCCATCTTTCAGTATCATAATGAGCCATAACTGGTTATTAATGTGTCACTGATCATTTCATATGTGGGCTACGTGTGTTGATGATGACGCAGGCGGAGTACTGCGTATATGTGTTATATGTTGAGTTGGCAAGGAACTCGTGTATGTCTAATTGAGTGTGGCTAACTCTTGCTTAGTAGCGAATATGGCATTAATATGTTGTTAAAGAGAAGACTAGAAAGTTGTAAGAGATGTTATATAAATAACAGCTTTTTTATATAAATAGGAAACTACGAGGTTTTGGTACGGTAAAGTAAGAGAACAAATATTGTAGGATTAAACCTCGAAAAAATCGTAGACAAAGCACTTTAGTGAGACGTGAGAGAAAGAAAAATCACAAGAGAATTAGCTGGGATTCGAACACGGACTCCGGTAGGACGAGCAGCCGTCTAGCCACGAGAGAACAGCGCACTATCGACTTAGCCAACTAGCACACCCAGCGGCGCTTGGTTGGTTCATGGCATGCTCATGTTTTCCTTGCATGATGTTAATTGCTGTTGAGATACATGTGTGTGTTTATATGTTATCTGGTGTGAACGTGTGTGGCGTTAGCTGTTGTCAGTAAACCAACCCTTTATTTTTCCTTCATCAATTTGTGCCTTTTTAGTAGTTACTGTTGGAGGAGCTAGGGTGTGAATGAGACGGTAATTTATTTTCCAACCAAAAAAAAAAAGTTATTATGGGGAGCTTATATAGACACCAACTGAGAGGGGGAAAACCTTGGTAGTGGGTCGTATGTAGAGATTCGGTGTGTTCCAGGCACAGCTGCATTTCATTGGGCACCATCTCATTGGATTAGGCTAGCGATTTAGGCAATGGGCACCAAGGAAATCTCCATTACGATGATAAAGACAAAAGATCTACAGAAGTAAGAGTGAAGATTAAAGTAATAAAAGCTATAAAAGAGTTGAGAGAACACCAGATAAACACCCAATATTTTACATCTGCACCCAGCTTCATACGCTAGGCCTTCTAGACAAGCAGATTTCATGAATTCAAAAGCCAGCATGAGATCTTCATCTGCATTCGGTAGTAGTAGTAGTAGTGGCGGTGGTAGTAGTAGTAGTGGCGGTGGTAGTAGTAGTAGTGGCGGTGGTAGTAGTGGTGGTGGTAGTAGTAGTAGTAGTGGTGGTGGTAGTAGTAGTGGTGGTAGTAGTAGTAATAGTAGTAGTAGTTGTAATAGTAGTAGTTGTAGTGGTAGCAGTGGTAATGGTAGTAGTAGTAGTAGTAATAGTAGTAGTAGTAGTAGTAGTAGTAGTAATAGTAGTTGTAGTGGTAGCAGTAGTAGTGGTAGTGGTAGTAGTAGTAGTAGTAATAGTAGTAGTAGTAGTAGTAGTAGTATTTCCTATTTACCGTCGTCCTCTAACCAGATTTTGATTATGCTTCGGGGTAAACGTGTTGATACCGTTCTTCCACGTAGGAAACTGGATCACTTTTTGTCTTGTCCAGGGTGTGAATGTGTTTATCCTAAGATGCTGCAGCAGCGTCAACCTCAGTGCATGAACTCCGTTGCAGCGGCGACGGTTCTGTGGAGTAAGAGATAAATCCATGGCAGTGTTGTGCTACAGGAAGAGAAGCAAACGATAGCTCTGGCAGAGCCTTCACACCAGAGAAGAGGCTTAACTAGTTACGTGATGCCGCCCCACTCCTATCAGAGCGCCTCAACATTAGGAACTGCATTCCCTGCAGCCATTCAGTCCCTCCAGCCCGCCGAAAACACTTTGGACTTGGGTTAGAGTTTTATTCTTTCCGGTTTGAGGTATGGATTGAATGCAGCTGTGGTGCCAATGATCTGGAGTTTTGCTGGCTTTGACACTATATCAGAGTCATTTATTAAGCTTTCCAGTTTTGGCCCGCGATGCTTGGCGCTTCTACAGCTCCAGTGGCTGATATGGTTAATTCTTTTGTCCCAGCCGTTCCACCTTAGATCATGTTGTCTTCTGATTCTTCTTTCGCTTGGGGTGTTTTTTTTTCTTTCTCTGGAGATTTTCAGAGAGTTACAACCAAGTCTAGATCGGAAATGGACGATCAATGTAGTCTGTGAGGAGACTGTTGGAGCTAGGACAAATTAAAGGTGCTGGCAAGAAATCCAAACTGTGTGGCAGAAAACGCATTGTAAACAACCAACATTTGATAGGAACTATTAAAAAACATATTCTTGGATGGATGCTGCAGCATGCAGCGGTGCATGTATGGGGTTGTCCCGAATGAAGTGAAGCCGGAGTCTGAATTTTGAACTTTATCCTAAGAATTCGTTGTCTGATGCCGTGACACAAAGAAGAGAAACTGGGCTTCGTGGGAGCAAAGAAATTCTTTCACTTCGGAAAAACACTGAAACAATTTAATATTCAATCTGTTGAGAAATGTTGGGATATTTCAAGTGATTTTTATATTTTTTTAAAAAAAATCAGATTCCAAAAGTTTTCTTTCGTTATCTACCGATGAATGTTTTTAAAGACTTAAAGTTCCCGGCACGCTTTTGTTTCAACAAACGCGACATGAAAACATGGCTTCGCAACGTTCAAACCGGTATCCACCAGGTGTCAACGCTGTTCTTTTGGGACCACCGGGCTCAGGAAAAGGCACACAAGTATCTTATCTTATATCCTTCCCGTGCCGTTAGACGTCACACAGGGCTCGCAAAGTAGTTCGCCAATTTTTCGTGTCTTCGGCGAGTCTTTCAACCTCATCAAAGGATTTTATGCCTGTTAATTTAGCCTCTCTTAACAATGACCTCTTCAGAGTTTCACGCTGTCTGCCTCTTTTTCTTCGGCCTGTTGTGTTCCACTTGATAGCTTGTTTTGGGATTCTCTGATCGTTTCTTCTCATCTAGTGACCAACATATGTCCATCTCCTTTTCCTGATCACCCATGAGACTGGTTGCTGTTCAGTCATCTGTCTTATCTCTGCATTGTTCTTGAATTCATTCCACTTGATGCCGAGTATTTTCCTTAGGCATTTGTTTTCAAAATAGTCTAATTTCTTTAGTTGTTTTCCAGCTTTCACATGCTTGTGTTATATTCTCATTGAAGCTACAAGGAGCGTTTTCTTTGCAGCCAATTCTCTGCAGATGAAAAAAAAAAGCGCGAAGCATTGAAGGGAAAACGGAGCAGGGAGGGAGATCTGTAGTGGAACCAAAGGGGGAGTGTTTCTCGATTTCGGGCCCCATTAGCCAGCATGAATCTGGTACAGAGAACACGACCGAAATGTAGGGCTGAGTCTTAGTCGGTACTGGTTCACTGCCCTGATAGCTGTCATATCAATACAGCTCTGATAAATGTCACACAAACAGAGCACTAATAAATGTAATGTCATGCTAGCTCAGATATGATAACTGTAATGTCATGCTAGCTCAGACATGATAACAGTAATGTCATGCTAGCTCAGACATGATAACTGTAATGTCATGCTAGCTCAGACATAATAACTGTAATATCATGCTAGCTCAGATATGATAACTGTAATGTTATGCTAGCTCAGACATAATAACTGTAATGTCATGCTAGCTCAGATATGATAACTGTAATATGCTAGCTCAGACATGATAACTAATGTCATGCTAGCTCAGACATGATAACTGTAATGTTATGCTAGCGCAGCACTGATAACTGTACCATCACACTAGTACATCCCTGATAACATTGTTGCACTAAAACAAGTCTGATAAATGCAGTATCACGGCAGCAAGGCAATGATATCATGTCACACTTACGTTATCTGATAACATAATGTCACACTGCACATCCCCAATAACATAACATCACTCTACCACAGCCATAATAACTACACCATCACAACAAAAGCATATAGTTATTTTCCTTCAACAATTTTTTTTTTTTTTGCAATCAAATGGAGATATAGAACTGTATCTTCCTCTTTATATAACTGTATCATAACATGAAGATAATATAGATTTTTTTTCCTAAAATGATAGTATTGATCACTTCAGTAAAATGCACATTATAAAAAAAATGAAACATTTTCAAAAAAAAAAAAAAAAAGAGGGTATGAATAGCATATGAAGATTGGCAAAATGCAATCAGAGAAATTAAACACATAATATTTCAGCAAAAAAGACTTCATAAAGGACCAAAAAAAAAAGAAAGACATAGGCATAGAAAAAGGAAAAAGGAAAAAGTTTCACCCAGAGACAGAAGTAGTATCTAAAAAAAAAGTCAAAATATGAGGTGTTTGTGTTAGATAATTTTTTTTTAAGCAGTTGTATATGACGAACCATAAGAAATAACATTTTATTAGCAGAAATGCAGATGAAGCCACTGACAACAATTATTGAGGAAAGACGCTGGCGATGGTTGGGACATGTGCTCCGAATGACTGACAACTCACTACCAAAATAGCACTGAGATGAGACACCACAGGGGAACAGAAGTAAGGGTAGACCAAAAGAGATATGGAGAAGAACAACAGAAAGGATGTTGAGCAATAGAGGGCTCACCTGGGCAAGAGCAGAAAAAAAGGCAAAGGACAGGCATTTGCGGAAAACCCTTGCGGAAGCCCCATGTGCCCTGGGCACTTAAGGTTCAGAGAGAGAGATGACGGACACTGATACGGGGGAAAAAAAGGCTGACCAAAAATAGTCTGATGAAGAATTGTAGGGCTGATGTGGAATACATCATACGAAAGCTGACTGTGGATCTTGCAGCGTACTCTGACAAGATGAAGGAAACAAGGCCTAGAAGTAGACCAGTACAGAGATGGAGAGATAACATTGAAGAGGATATACTGGAAATTGGTCTCACCAAGCGGGAAGGGAAGGTTAAAAATAGAGAGGGATGAAGGCAAACTATCTGCAGAAATGAGCCTTAATAGCTCGGAAAGCTGAAGAAGAAGAAGGTACATTTGATGGTCTGTCACTGTCTAAAGATATGGATGGAGATTTGTAAGAGACTCTTGGCTAAAACAATTAGATCATCGAAAAATGTGTTGCATTACACACAAAAAAAATACACAGCTGCAGGTTATATAGTAATGAAGCCACTCTATTCTTTTGTGCAGGGACAAAGCTAAGTATGTTTAAAATTGAGGAATAAACAGAGAATGTGGACTTAAACAAAACATTCAGTGAATCATTACAAGAGATAAATGAAGGAAGTGGTAACAACAGGAAATACATCAGCCTCCCTGGAATCAGCCTCCCTGGAATCAGCCTCCATGGAATCAGCCTCCCTGGAATCAGCCTCCATGGAATCAGCCTCCATGGAATCAGCCTGATAAAACAGTGGTCACATACCACCAATTAGCAGGACCTTGCCATTCATGACCCTGTTGTGGTTTGCTTAAAGTCAGGATTTAAAATTGCTGAAATATTTCTGCGAAAGGAGGACTTCTAATGATCCGAGTAGCTGCACAGTTGTTTCACTCCCATGAAACTGTCTCTACTTAGTTGAAATGTGTGCTCTGTAAGAAGCAGGTTTTAAAATACAGAGATTTCTTGTTATTTTTTTTTTTTCGTGCTCTGTCAGATTCTTTTGACAGTTTATATTTCTTACGGCACTTCATATTTCTGTCCTAGGCCTCAATACTGGCACAGACTTATTGTGTGTGCCATTTATCGACAGGTTAGTCTTTGTTGACTTTCATTTGTGGTATGGTCTTTGTGTTTGTAGTTTTGCCTTTTTATCCATGCTTGTTTTGTTTTTTTTTAAAATTTATTTCTATGATGGAAATTAAAAGGAGGACATCTATCGCTCTTCAGAAAGTAAAACAACTAAAGAATCTGTGGAGAGGAACAGACAGAGCTACAAAAATAAGATTTGTAAGGGCATGCATCTTTCCCATGGCAACATATGCCTGTGAGACCTGGACGCTTAACAAAACAGCTGAGAAACACATAAATGTCTTTGAATGTAAATATCATGGACACAAAAAAGAACAAATATATCTATACTACAAGAACTTAATATTGAAGAAGGCTGGCTAGTAAAGGGGATTAAAGAGAGAAAACTTAAATATTTTGGACACATTAAATGTCATCATAATTTAGAGAAAACCATATTGGAAGGGTACATAATGGGAAAAGAAAGAGAAGAAAACCAAGGCGAAGATGACTGCAAGACATCGTTGATGATCTGCAAATGGATGCATCAGCAGCAGGCCATCTTGCTCACAACTGAGAGGCCTACAGGAGTGCTGTTAGGGAGGCAAAGTTCCACAAGGGACATGCAAATGAATGAATGACTGATAGTCTAGTCTGTGGGTGCCTTGTTGTGGCATGGCATTACAGCTTGCGTACCCTGACCACCCCCAGAGCTATACCAGCGGGAGTTTTACTCCTGACAGGTCCAGCCAAGCTTGGAAGACGTGAGTGGAGGTAGGATGAAACTTGCACCCTGCTCCTCCAGGCTTGGGGTTGGAGCATGGGGCCAATGACCCCCATCCCCGCTAAAAAGATTAGTGTTATGGAACAAATAGAGGAGCCTTGAAATTGAATGGATAAAAATGGATTGCGACCTTGGAACATCAAAAAAGACATGGAATGATATAAAAGAAATTGGTGTCACCTACTGGAGAGAGAAGATTAGGAATAGAGGGGAATGGAGGTGAAGTTTATCTGCAGCAGTGAGCCTTTAATGGCTCTGAAAGCTGAGGAAGAAGAAGAATGATGTTCTAGTTAGTCGGAGTGGGGCAGTTTATCAGATGTCCACATATTATACAGTGCTTCTTGTAAGCCAAAGAGAACAGAAATGTATGAGACACATAGCAAGACAATTTTGTTACAGTGAGAAAGATTTGGTGGTTCATAAGGGTTGGGAAGGATGGTCCTTTGATAAACAAGGGAAGAGTCTTCATGTTTACTGAAGATAGAAGAGTGAGAGAAGAGACAGAAACTTGGAAGAATGAGGGGTACAGCATAAGAGGAAAGAAATGGTACAGGCATGTTTTGTAGGTATAGAGTTGTGGCAAGCTTTAATTGCAGAAGTAAATTTAGAGTATGAGTACAGGAGGAATGGGGGATGGGGGAAATGAATATATAAGACAGAAAACTTGGAGAAGACAGCTTTTGCAGATTATTTAAACCATGAATCCCTAATGTGCTTTGTTGAAATAGAGACACTTTGTTTGTGGGAGAAATGGCATCAAGAGTTTCTTTGGCAAATTGTCATTACCAAAAGAAAATGACTTTTCACCGAGCTTGGGAATGTTAAATGGTTAGAAATATGTGGAGGTTCTCTGAGAAGTATGAGAGAGATTTTGGCCAGTAATCTGCAGGGACAGCTGGTTCCACTGCAGCTGAAGGTGACATTTTTGTAACAGTGAACAAATGAGCTTCATTTTTTATATGTTATGACAAAAATTTTTTTCTCGGCTATCTCAAACCAAACCAAAAATTGTCACCAGCATATCAGGTCCATGATTTTGGCACCATTTCCAAGCCACTGGCTCAGATGAAGACCCACACCGCAGTGGACGACCCAGGGTGACAACAGCAGCTGATGATCGTTTTATTCTGATTTATCACCTCAGAAACGGGTTTACAGCAACTTCCCCAAGTGCCCAGTCATTGCTTGCAGGATGTCGTGTGTCTGATAAAAATGTCCAGAATAGACTGCATGAAGCTAGACTTGTGGCACGACGACATCTCTGAGGTCCTGTCTTAACGAGACGCCATCACCAAAATCGACTTGTTTGGGCCAAACAGCATTGGCCCTGGATAACTGACAATCAATGGAGACATGTTTGGTTTAGTGACGAATCTTCCTTTTTGTTACACCGCCATATGTGGAGAAGGGTCTACCGTAGACCAAATGAACATTTTGCCCAAAATTGCATTAATGAAGCTCTGCCGCATGGTGGTGGAGGTGTAATGCTATGGGGAATGATCAGTTTCAATGGAAGGAGTCCATTGGTGCAGATTTAAGGAGGATTGAATGTGCAACGATACATCAATGAAATTCTTCGACCCCATGTCCTTCCATTTTTGGCTGTGCAAAGGTCTATGTTTCAACAGGACAATGCCAGACCCCATTCTGCATGGTTCACCATACAGTTCCTGACTGCCAACAACATTCTCATCCTTCCCTGGCCATCCCTGTCTCCAGACATGAATCTGACCAAGCATCTATGGGATGAGTTGCTTCTTCTTCTTCGTTCGCTTCTACCACCAAAACCGCACTGTGATCCTACTGAATTTACGCCTGTGGTCCTCGTTAGGTCCCGTGGTCTCCTGTGTGGAAAGGACCACACGAGATCCACGAGAGGACCACATGGGGTTCAGAGTATCACAGGGCTTTAGCCTGTATTCTTGGTGGGTCTCAGAAGCGGGATTGCGTGACACCGTGGTTTTCATTGCACCAGTTTAGTCTAGGGTTGGACTTTCTCACCGGAAGACCTCGATGTGTTTAGGATATCAGTGCATCCCCGCTGGGTGAGAGGCGGTAGCCCACCCAGGCCAGAGTTGGACCTTCTCACCGGAAAACCTCGACGTGTTTTGAGATACCCGTGTATCACCGCCGGGTGAGAGGTGGTTGCCCATCCAGTCCAGAGTCGGACTTTCTCACCGGAAAACCTCAGCGTGATTAGGATACGCAAACATCCCCGCTGGGTGAGAGGTGGTTGCCTATCTAGACTGCCCTGGTCCAGTGCCTCCGACTTCAGCATTTTGCAGTCGTGGCCGCTACCCTTCCTAGTTGTGACCAGGATGGAGCTTTTGTCCAGGAGGACGGATCCTCGCCACTAGTGACTTCCACCCCTGGGTTGAGCCGGTTTAGGCATATTATCCCAGTATGGGCGTGTTTGGGACGTGACCGACCTCTACAGCAGAGGTACTGTGACATGCATAGCCTTCAAGATTCACCCCTGGTGTGAGCCAGTTTAGGCAAAATTCACCAGTATGGGTGTATATCAGGCGTGTCCGACCTCTAGAGCGGAGGTGACATGACATGTCTAGCCATCAAGTTCCACCCCTGGTGTGTGCCGGTTTAGGCATATTTCACCAGTGTAGGTGTATTTCGGACGTGGCCGGCCTCTAGAGCAGAGGCGCCGTGGTATGTATAGCTCTCGTAGCGATACTACTGGACATACCGATTAAACTTCACTTTATCCTTTCCACCACCTTTCCCATCGGCACCGCACAGCAACCTTTATTTCTTTTCCGCTTCGCTCCACGCGCGGCATTTGAAGAGTCTCGCCAGCAGTGTCTTAACCTCTGGGACAAGCCGGTTCATGCATTTCACCCGATATGACTGCACTCAGGACGTGGCCGACCTCCAGACCAGAGGTGCCGTGATTTGACTGTTTGCTTCGCTTTATCCTTTCTACCACCTTTTCCGCAGTGATGCTGCGCAGCAACCTCATCTGCACCTTTCTTCATTGGCCGGGAGGAGCACCGCTCCACGCACGGCAACTGAAAAATCTCGCCAACAGCAGGGATGAGTTGCAAAGACTTGGTTTTCGCCAAAACGTTTCTTCAGTCAATCATCGTGATCTGTGGCAGGCACTCCAGGAAGAGTGGGCAGCCATTCCATAGGTGCACATCAGACATCTGATTGCATCTGTCTCCAGGAGATGCCAGTTGCTGATCAATGCAAGCGGATACCACACACCATACTAACTTGAGAACCCCTGGGACTAACAAATTCTCGTCACACAGATGCAAGAAACTGTCAGGTTGAGTGTTTAAACCCTTAGGTATTATTGTGTGCAATTTAAAAATTTTATTAGTTCAGTTTAAAAAGCTATAGAATATCAAAGTTATGGCTAAAATTGGATAGTTATGCGTTTCTTTTTTGGACAGTATAATTCACCACATAGGGTGATTTAAATATTTTGTTATATTATTCACCACAGAGTGATTTAAATATTGTGTTACATAAAAAAAACAAAGGCTATCAGAGAATCCATACACAAACCGACAGAAGGCAACGGGAAACCACTGTTGTAGCTCCCAAGAACAATTATGCATATTCAGAGTAATAGATTTGTCATGAATGACGTTAATGGATGTTCCTCTGGAACAGCCTCATCTGGTAGGGCAGCTCACGAGCCACAGGTGAGGCCAGATTGTCATCAGGCTACTGGTGGCAAAACTAACAAGTTCATAATAGCAACATGGAATGTTAGAACTTTATTCCAGGCTGGAAAATTAGAAAATGTAAAGATGGAAATGGAAAGGATGAAGATCAACATATAAGGAATGAGTGAAGTTAGATGGACAGGTGCAGGGAAGATAAACTCTGATAAATATACAATAATATATTCAGGAAGTGAGAAACATGAACGAGGAGTAGGAATAATATTTGACGAACAAACAGCAAGGACAATTGTAGGATATTTGAACATCTCGGACTGAGTCCTGCTAACCCAACTGAAAGGATGACCAATGAACATAAATATTATACAAGTGTACACTCCAACATCTGAAAGTTCTGAAGAAGATGTACAGATATTTTATAATGACATAGAGACAGCACTAAAACACACAAAGTCACATGAAGTTACCATAGTCATGGGAGATTTTAATGCCAAAGTTGGTAAATAAAGGAAGAACTTCAGACATCGTTGGTGACTATGGACTGGGGGAGAGGAATGACAGAGGTTGTAAATTAATTGAATGGGCAAGAATACACAGCATGGTTGTAGGAAACAGCTGGTTTAAACAACATCCTCGAAGATTGGCAACGTGGTGCAGCCCAGACAAAAATACTTTTAACCAGATAGATTACATATTAATCAACAAACTATTCTGCAATGCATTACTGACAACAAAAACCATGCCAGGAGCTGACTGCAATAGTGACCATGACCCACTCTGTGGAAAAATTAGAATAAAGCTAAAGAAAACATGCAGAAAACTGAGAAACATCAAACTGAATACAGAACTCCTTAAAAATGACCAAGAACTGCGAGAACAATACAAAGTTATTATAACAAATAGATACAATGCAATAGCAAAGATAAATAGTATAGATGAACAATGGGCAATGTTAAGAGATTCTATCCACCAAACTGTTAAGGAGATAATACCACCAAAAAAAGAAGCCTCTAAAAATAAATGGATGACAGACGACATCTTAGGACTGATGGACAAGAGGAGGAGTAAAAATAATGAGAAAAAAATATAGCAAGGTAAATAAAGAAATAAGACGCAAATGCAGAGAAGCAAAAAAAGTGTGGTTAAATGAACAATGCAGACAGATAGAGGACTCTCATAATAAAGACAGCAAAAACATGCACAAATGAATTAGTGAACTCACAGGCAGGAAAACAAAATATACCACAGGATGCCTGAAATCGAAAGAAGGTAAAATGTTAATGGGAAAAGAAGACATTGTGGACAGAGTATATCAGTGAGCTATATGGAGGAGAAAGGCCAGAATTAACACCAGATACTGAAAACTGTGATGGACCACCAATATTTGAAGATGAAATCATAGATGCCATAAAAAACATGAAGAAAGGAAAAGCGACTGGGCCTGATAATATAACAATAGAAGAAATAGAGGCACTAGAGGAGATAGGAATAAAAATAATAACCAAGTTACAGATCGACATTTACAATAGTGGTTATATTCCCAATGACCTGATTAAATCCACGTTTATAGCACTACCAAAGAAACCAGGTGCAAAGGAATGTGATGACCACCGGACTATCAGCCTCTCATGTCACATAACGAAGCTACTTCTGAGAATAATTATGAGAAGAACAAGGAAAAAGATATGGAAACAGCAGATGAACAGTTTGGATTTGTTGAAGGAAAGGGAACACTCAGTGCTATTTATGCTTTACGAACACTAACAGAAAGAGCTTTAGAAGTACAGAAAGATCTCTGCTTATGCTTAATTAATTACATCAAAGGCATTCGACAAGGTGAAACATAATGAAATTATTAAAATGCTTGAAGACATCAATATAGACAGCAAAGACCTGAGGATTGTAAAACATCTATACTGGCAGCAAGAAGCAGCACTTCGAGTTGAAAACAGAACTGGAAAATATCAACCTATAAAACAAGGGGTGCGACAAGGATGTGTACTATCTCCAGACCATTTTTCTCTGTACAGCAAGAATATTCTAAGAACAATCATCACAGATCCAGGCATAACAATTGGAGGATGCAATATTAACAACCTGTGGTATGCTGACGACACAGTACTGATAGCTGAGAACCAACAAGACCTGCAAAATCTTTTGGATAAAGTGGCCAAAGAAAGTGAACAGAAAGGCCTTACTTTGAACATCAAAAAGACAGAGACTATGGTTATATCTAAGAAACAGAATCCACCAGCATGCAGTATAAAATTAAATGGAACTATTCTAAAGCAGGTGCAGAAATTCAAATACCTTGGAGCAGTAATAACTTCAGACGGGAAATGCAGAACAGAAACTAGGAACAGAATAGGCCAAGCAAAAACTGCATTTCAGAGAATGAGAAACATATTAGCTAACACATCCTTATCAATGAATGTTAGAAAACGAGTCCTAAAATGCTATATTGAACCTATCTTGTTATATGGAAGTGAATCATGGACAATAGGCAAGTCTGCACAAAAATCGTTGGAAGCAGCAGAAATGTGGTTTATTAGAAGAATGTTGTGAATCCCCTGGACAGCAAAAATAACTAATGAAGAATGTATGAGAAGAGCTGGAGAGACAAAAAACCTTGTCAAAAAGATAAGAGAGAGACAATGTACTTTCACAGGACATGCAGTGAGAAGAGGGGGCATTGAAAATATAACAACAGGAAAAATAGAAGGAAGAAGATCAAGAGGAAAACCAAGAGAAATGATACTGGACAGTCTGACGGGATGGTGTGAGAGGAGATCACCAACTGAGCTGATGGCCTGCATGAAGGATCGGGTACTCTGGAGAAGCATAATAGCCAACACCAGTCGGCACGGTACCTGATGATGATGTTACATAATTCACCACATAGAGTGATTTAAGTGCTATGTTGTACAATTCACCACATAGAGTGATTTAAGTCTTATGTTGTACAATTCACAGAGTGATTTATATATTGTATTGTGCAGGTCCGACACACAAAAAAAAAAACGAGACTGTACCTGTATCTCATTTTACAGAGCAAATTGAGAAAATCTAATTCGATCTCCTTCAGATTAGTTCTCTTTGTGAGTTGACACATAGCTCCATGTGATGCTGCCAGTGTTTGAAACATTTCTGCAAATCATTTTTTTTTAAAGGGTGTTGAGGACCTCCGTTGTTTTTGCTTTCACGTCTTCTGCTGTCAGCAAAAAAAAAAAAAGGGTTCTTTTGAGCACCAACTTGATCTTTTAGACATGGCCAGAGGACACAAGCTTGGGGCAAAAGCTTTGGGGCTCCTATCAGGATCTGGAGAGGACTGCAGGCTTTGCCATGTTGACAAAAGGGATCAGGATCTGAGGTGATTAACAGCCTTGAACGCAGAAGAAGAAGAGAATAGACAGAAGTCACAGGGAGACAGGTCAGGCGTATATGGTGGATGCTCAAGTACGGTGATGTTGTGATTTGCTAAAAACTGCCTCACAGACTTAGTGCTATGGGCTGGATTTGTTTTGGTGCAGAATTCAACCAGTGGTCATCATCTTTCATGCTTTCTCTGCCTTCTGAAAATCATGTTCCATTCAAAAATGCATGTATGAGACAAACAAACTGTAAACCTCTGTCAATAATTGAAAAGTTTCCAGTGCAGATTTCTTCAGGTTCACAAGGAAAATGATGCTAATTTGCTGTTCAGTCTTGCCTCTACCATTTTCCAACTGAGCATAATACACATCTTGTATTTAAACACGTGCCCGTTGGTGCTGAGTAAAGTGATGGAGTTGAGCCTTGTCTTAAGGTGACAGGTTAGAACATGCTCTTCTTCTTCCTTGTTTGCTTCTACCATCAAGATCGCCCCGTGATCCTACCGAATTTACTCCTGTGGTTCTCGTGATAGTCTCATTTAGGATGGAGGCTCAAAGCATTGTGGGGCTTAGGCCTGTATTCTCAGTAGGTCGCAGAAGCGGCATTGTGCGACACTGGTTTTCGTTGCACCAGTTTAGTCTAGAGTTGGACTTTCTCACCGGAAAACCTTGACGTGGTTTGGATATGAATATATCCCTGCTAGGTGAGAGGTGCATGCCCATCCAGCCTAGAGTTGGACTTTCTCGGCGGAAAACCTCGACATATTTTGGATATCAGTATATCCTCGCCGGATGAGAGGTGGTTGCCCATCTAGTCCAGAGGGTATTGATTTCTTGTATTGGCTTTTCAGTTAAATAAATAATAATAATAATAAAATTAAATTTTCTAAACATTTACAAGATTTTAGAAAAATCCACATACTTTTTATTTTCACACCTAAATATTAAACCTCTTCTTCGTTCGCTTCTACCACCAAGACCGCCCCATTATCCTACTGAATTTACTCCTGTGGTCCTTGATAGGTCCTGTGGTCCCTAAAAGGACCACATGAGATCCCCAAGAGGACCACAAGAAGTTTAGAGTATCGCAGGGCTTGAGCCTTTACTCTTGGTGGGTCTCAGAAGCGGGATTGCGTGACACCTTGGTTTTTGTTGCACCAGTTTGATCTAAAGTCTGGCTTTTTCACTGGAAAACCTCGACGTGTTTTGGATATCAGTATAACCCCGCTGGGGTTAAATGTTTTGGGATACCCGTGTATTCCCGCCAGGTGAGAGGTGGTTGCCCATCCAATCCAGCGTTGGATTTTCTCACCGGAAAACCTCAGCGTGATTAGGATAAACATACATTCCCACCGGGTGAGAGGTGGTTGCCTGTCTAGACTGCACTGGTCCAGTGTCTCCGACTTCAGCATTTTGTGGTCATGGCTGCTACCCTTTCTGGCGGTGACCAGGACGGAGCTTTTGTCAAGGGGGACAAATTCTTGCCACTAGTGAGTTTCACCCCTGGGTTAAGCCAGTTTAGGCGTATTATCCCAGTATGGCAGTATATAGGACGTGACTGGCCTCTACAGCGGAGGTACTGTGATATGCGTAGCCATCAGGTTTAACCCCTGGTTTAAGCCGGTTTAGGCATATTGCCCCAGTATGGGTGTATATAGGACATGGCCGGCCTGTATAACGAACGTGCCATGGTATGAGTAGCCCTCACCGCAAGTCTACTGGCCATATTGATTAAACTTCACTTAATCCTTTCCATCACCTTTTCCACAGTGGCAACCCTAATTGCATATATTTCTTCATTGACTGGGAGGAATTTCACCCCACATGCGGCAGCCGAAGAATCTCGCCAGCAGAGTAGTGTTTTAATTGTTGTGTTGTTGACCATCTTTTGAACCCTTGCCCGTTTTGTTCTCGGTAGCTAGTTTAGTTGTTATTTGGGCACAAAATGTTGTTTGTGGACCAGTGAGAGCAATAAAAAAAAAAAAAAAGCTAAAATATGCATGTTTTTGCCAGGCCCGCACAGTCAAGGGAATGGAGCCTAATTCACCTCATTGTAGTGCTCCCAGAAATAAATTATCATGTTCATTCAGCCTTTCAAGTGCAGTCTGTCTGTTGACTCCACTCTGGAAACTGAAGTCGACAGACAGTCAGGTTTCATGCCCTTGTTTCAACATGGACATGATGGGGTGGGCTACAAAGAACTTATGTTTGAAGTTACAACTAGGCTTAGACTAAAATTCTCCAAAACTTAATGTGTGAGGAAGCACGACTGAACTTGAAATTGCATGCTTCAGTTGCCAGCTCTACTAATGCCTTCTTAAATTTAAAAACAAAAAAATTTAAATGGCAATTTACAGGTGTCCGCCTCACATCCTGTTTGCCTCCTGCCCTGTGGTCTAATTTTCATGCAACCAAGACAGATGTCAAGGTTAACGAGAGTTGTAGAATATCTAGTTCAAGAAAGAATATCAAAAGAAAGAGCCTCTGGAAATGTACGTCAGATCCACTGGCCAGTTAAGAGTGTCACACCAACCATAACACACTTTAAGAATGAAGGATATGGTATGGAACATTGTTAGTTTTTATGTTCCACCTTCCACTTATAAATGCAATAAATCAATACTGAAAGTTGGTAAATGATTGTTTAAAAACATTTCTTAGCTGGAAGCCTTACTGTACAAGAGGAAGACTCCACTGGATGCTGTGGTTGAACTTGCTGTTGATGATTCTCTGTTAATGAGGCGAATCACTGGACGACTGTTCCATATTAAGAGTGGCCGTAGCTATCATGAAGAGTTTAATCCGCCAAAGAAACCAATGACTGATGATGTGAGTCATACTTGTCCTTTTTTTTTTTTTATGTCCTGAAGTACAGGTCTGGATTCTCTTTCTTATCCCTGGTAAAATCACTGCTGTCGCTGTCTTGTTTAATTCAAAATATTGAATCCCCTGGGAACAACTGTGTTAAGAACACACTTAAGTCTTTGTGAGATGGGGAACATAGATCTGATTGCTTAAAAACTCTGACCCACTTCTGTAGACCAAGAAAGCTGTAGCAGTCAACGCTAATTGTAATTTTTGTAAAATGTAATGTCAGGCTGGTGGACGGATGGGGACATGGAGATTGCTGGCGGGGATGAGGAGAGTCTGGTGTGAAACCAGTGAATCCAGGACATGACAAGCCTATGGGTTTTTACAACAATGGCTATCAGAATGATGTAAACAAAACAGAGCCAGAAGACTATAGGTGGTGGGGGATGGATATCACTGAGGTACTCATCGGATTCCTCATCCCAAAGTCAGTGTCTCTGTGGAACTGTCTCAAAGCCGCCTGGCCAGCCATCATTGCATGCTGGATCTGACATGAGAAGGGGCTTAAGTACGGCCACCAGAGGCTGGAAAACAAAGTTTTGACCAGGCCAGCCACACTGTCTTTATGGCAATCCGAGCAAGACCACAGTCTGCCCTAACAAGGAAAAGCGCTGAAGTCGGAGGTACTCAGCCAAAAGGTGGTGAGATGACCCTGGTGAATTATCAATGGTATTCAGAGGTCACGACCTGAAAAAATATTCAGAACCACTGAAGTACATCATCAGCTCAAGAGATCCTTCAATAATACATACATTATTATGAGACAGGTAAGTGAGCATGTATGTTTTGTTTATTCTTTTAACATTTCCTTCCCCCCATCTTTTCATATGGTCCGCATATCTGAGTTAGAAAAACATACACGAGTTAAATATTTTATGTTTTTGTTTGTATATGATCTGTCACAAAGTTTAGACCAAGTTCTGTGTGTGTGTGCGCATGATCTGTTACAAAGTTTAGACCAAGTTCTCTGTGTATGTGCGCGTGATCTGTCACAAAGTTTAGACCAAGTTCTCTGTGTGTGTGTGTGCGCGCATGATCTGTCACAAAGTTTATACCGAGTTCTCATGCGTGTGTGTGCATGATCTGTCACAAAGTTTCAACCAAGTTCTGTGAGTGTATGTGAATGATCTGTCATAAAGTTTAGACCAAGTTCTGTGTGTGGGTTGGATCCAATTTCTTTTTCATGTTCAGTTTTAAGATCTTTCTTTCAGACAAATTTTCATATAAATTTTGAAACATCTGCTTTACTTGAGAGCACCGTTTAATATTTGACATTATTAGCCACAGCTAAATTTATGAAGTGAAGACAAGTGTTCATATTAAATTCTCAGAACTTCCACTGGACTAATAAACCGAGTGCCTAACCACTCATCTAACCAGGCCGCCTCCAAAGACAGGAAAGAGGTTTATATAATTATCTATTCCAAAGACAAGAAAGAATTTTACATTACCAGCTTTTTCAAAGCCGAGGCTCATTTGTTGTATATTAAATCACTTTCAGCATGAAACTAACATAAGCTGACCTCAAAAAGTATGAGATAAAACTGTTTCAACACAACTCTGGTATGAGGTAAAAATAGGGTGCTTAACATTTCAGAACTTCAGAAAGCAAAGAAATTTCAGCCTGCAAGATGAGGCCATTTAATGTACATTTTACTTGGCTGTTGGTGGGGAAAGAGTGTATACTTACAAGATGAGTTTCAAGCACTGAGATCAGATACAAATAAATACTTAGTTTAATGGAAAAGTTATATTTCCACATTTTTGTTTCCACAAAGAAAGGACGAGGATACATTATACCATTTTATCTCCCCCACCCTCCCCCTAAAGATAACTGGTGAGCCTCTAGTTCGAAGAGATGATGACAACCCCGAAGCTTTGAAAAAAAGGCTGGAAGCATACCACCAACAAACCCAACCATTGGTGGACTATTACTCCAAGAAAGGGCTTCACTGCGCCGTGGATGGCTCTCAGCCACCTAAAGCCGTCCTTGCAGCAATTCAGTGTATATTCTCCGTGGCCCTTTCCAGGAGCCAGAGCCTGGCTGCTAGAAACTGATGCATTGTGCTGTCTTTGAGATATTCACTCTGAAGAAGAAAATAAATATCACTTGAAATTGTTTGCTACACGTTTCTTCAACTGATGTCAGGACAAGGTCTTCTGTTATATACAAAACTTTTAAAGGAGGTCCTTAATGTCAGCATATTCTCATAATAAACTGTTTTTGATCATTTCTATCAATCTTATCAGTAAGTGTTGTTTACTTTCTCAGAATTTCAAGAATTGCCCCAGCATTTTTTTTTTGGTCATTCCTTCATTCCAGTTTGACATTTATTTTCTTCAATTTTTTTGTTACCCCCTACCAATCAAGAAGGAAAAATACACATGTAGAGAACAGCTGCTGAAGAAGTCAGTCAATTTGCACACCTCAACAGCTACATAAACCATCCAACAACTACATAAACCGGGATGGTAACACCAGAAAGGAAGTTAGAATTGCAAAAGCAGCACTGACTCTTCATGAATCTTGAAAACATATGGCATTCAAAAGTTATAAGCACAAAAACCAAGTTAAGATTATTCAGTTCAAATGTAACATCTGCCCCTCATTTATGCGCGCAAAAGCTTAAAAACAACTAAAAGAAATAGACGAGCAAAAAATTTGACTCTTTTGAAAACAAATGCCTAAAGAAAATACTTGGTATAAAGTGGAACAAATTCAAGAGCAACACATAGATAAGGCAGATGAGTGAACAACAACCTGTCTCATGGGTGATCAGAAAAACGAAGATGGACGTGTGATGAGAAGAAACAGTCAGAGAATCCCAAAACAAGCTATCAAGTTGAACACAACATGCTGAATAAAAAAAGAGATTGACCACATGAAACTCTAAAAAGGACATTGTTAGAAGAGGCCAAATTAGTAGGCATAAAATCCCTTGATGAGGTTGAAAAACTTGCTGAAAACATGGCAAACTACCATGCGGGCCCTATGTCTGAAGTTCTTCCCTGATCAAGAAATATCATATCTTAAAAACTATGAGAATGTTGTTACATTATGTAAACTGATTATTATTTTCATTTTTCTGCTCTGTACTTATAATCACCAGTATCAAAATGGCATCTGTGAAGGAGAAAGCTCAGTGCTCTGTGGTGTCACAAAACATCTGTCATTTGGGAGGGATGGTCCAACGCTATGGCCACCACATTCACCAGATGTCCCTTCTCTTGACTTTTTTTTTTTTTTAACGTGTATACTAAGAACAAAGAGTTCATCTCCTGATACTGAAACTTTGAAGGCAAGAATAACAGATGCTTTAGCAACAAGGCTAAAAAGATAACAAACAACATATGGCGAGAAGTCATTTATCAGATCGACATTCTGCGTGTTAACAAATTTAGCACATGCTGAAGCAGACAAATTAACTCTTCCCATTCCGGCGTGATGTGCAAGATGGCGGTCGTTTTTAAAACGCTCTCGTCGGCATGCAGAAATCAGCGGAATTCCGCTTGATCTGTTACATATCATGTACCAGGAGTTGGGCATAAGGCTAACAACCTTATCCTGAGACCTATCTAGAGGCAACTCCAGATGGGAAAAAAAAGATATCGTTATGGAAACTCGCAGAGAAACCAACCGAGCATCAGGGATGCCAACTCCGAAGAGCTCATTCGTCGGCCCCAAACATGTGACAAGGGTCGGATTCTGGAATGTGAGAACGATGGCAGCACCAACAAAAACTACCCAGGTCATCAAAGAAATGGAGAGATACCATCTAGACATACTGGGCATCAGCGAAATGCGATGGCCAGAAGCAGGTAAAAGATCGGCGGAAAACGGTAAGTTAATTATACATTCAGGTAGACATGACAATAAATTCCGAGACGGAGTGGGCATTATTATGTCAAATGTAGCTGCAAAGAGCCTTGTAGAATGGGAACCAGTGAACAGTCGTATAATAAGAGCACGATACAACCTACGACACGGAAGAATGACAATAATACAGTGTTATGCACCCACGAATGATGCAGATGATGATGTGAAAGACGACTTCTATCACCAACTACAACAAATCATCAACAAAGTCCCTAAACACGACATCCTAATTGCTATGGGGGACCTCAATGCTAAGGTAGGGAAGGATAATACCGACGTTGAAAAAGTGATGGGGAAAGAAGGAATTGACATGGTTAATCAAAATGGAGAAAGATTAATTGAAATATGTCTAACAGAGGGCATGGTCATTGGAGGCACAATATTCCCACACAAAGAGATACATAAAACAACGTGGATATCTCCAGATGATAGAACTAGAAACCAGATAGACCATTTTTGTATTAGAAAGCAATACAGAACATCTCTCATGGATGTAAGGGCTTATAGGGGTGCAGATGTCAACAGTGATCACAACCTGTGCATAGGGAAAATAAAACTAAAATTGAAAAGTCAACACAAGAAATCAGTACACAGAAAGATAAACATCCACAGCCTACAAGAAGAAAATACTAACATTAATTTCAATCAGGAACTTGCCAATCATTCCAAAACACCCAGTGAAGTTGAGGAGATAGGTATAGATGAGTTATGGAATTCTTACAGCACAGCCATAATCACAGCAGCAAAAGTAAGTGCTGGATTGGAAAAACCAAATAGAAAAGCATGGATATCAGATAAAACATGGAAGTATATACATGAAAGACGAGCAGTCAAATTAAACATGTTGAATGCAAAAGCAGATCATGAAAGAGATTCGGCAAAAGCAAAATACAAAGACATAGACAAGAAAGTAAAAAGTTCAGCTAGAAGGGATAAAAGAGAATACATAGACAATATGGCGAAAGAGGCAGAAAAAGCAGCAAAAACAGGAGACAGCAAAACTTTATATAACATACAAAAGAGGCTAACAGGTACTATTACATCTAAAGAAAGACCAATCCTTAGCAAAACTGGAACACTATTAACATCAAATAAAGACCAAAAGCAAAGATGGGCTGAACACTTCCAAGAAATACTCAATCGACCACACCCAAAAGAATTGTTAAACCTTGAAACTGACTTACCAGCCCCACAACTAAATGTCAATCTAGATGAAATTAAATTGCATGAAATTGAAACAGCAGTGAATTTAATGGCTAACAACAAAGCTGCAGGTGAAGATGAAATAACAGCTGAGATGCTAAAAGCTATCAATAGTGACAACATGAGACAACTACAGAGAATGTTTAACAAGATTTGGAAAGAAGAAAAGGTCCCTTCTAATTGGAAGAAGGGAATCATTGTTAAAATACCAAAAAAGGGCAACCTTAGTGACTGTAACAACTGGAGAGGAGTAACCTTAATATCAGTTGTGTCAAAAGTATTTTGCAAGGTCATTTTGAATAGACTCAAAGATATAGTGGATACTGCAATGAGAGAAGAACAAGCAGGATTTCGAAAAGGGAGAAGCTGTCTCGACCAGATCTTTACTCTCAGAATAATACTTGAAGAACATATTGAAAAGCAGAAACCATTAATACTGAATTTCATAGATTTTAAGAAGGCATTTGATAGCATACACAGAGATTCATTATGGAGAATTTTATGTCTATATGGAATACCATCTAAAATTGTCAACATCATTAAGGACTTATACAATGGATATGGTTGTGCAGTCAAGACAGAAGAAAGGATGAGTGAATGGTTCCAGATTGAAACAGGCGTGAAACAAGGATGTATACGGTCTCCTTTACTTTTTGGGATTACAATAGACTTCATAATGACAAAATGCTGCACAGGTAACACAGGTATTGACTGGGTACATGGGACCCAACTAGAAGATCTTGATTTTGCTGATGACATAACTCTTATCAGTAATAATGTGAATTCCATGCAAGAAAAAACAGATAGCCTATCTTCACTGGCTAGCAAAATAGGACTTGAAATTAACAAGGACAAAACAAAAATAATGAAAATTCCCATCAATCAAAATGGAAAAATACACATAGAAGGGACAGATATTGAAGAAGTCAATCAATTTGCATACCTTGGCAGCTACATAGACCAGGATGGTGACACTAGAAAGGAAGTTAGGATCAGAATTGCAAAAGCAGCATCAATCTTCAAGAATCTTGAGAACATATGGAATTCAAAAGTTATAAGCACAAAAACCAAGTTAAGACTATTCAATTCAAATGTAATATCCACCCTCATTTATGCATGCGAAAGCTGGAAAACAACTAAAGAAATAGAAAAGAAATTAGACTCTTTTGAAAACAAATGCCTAAGGAAAATACTTGGCATCAAGTGGAATGAATTCAAGAACAATGCAGAGATAAGACAGATGACTGAACAACAACCAGTCTCACGGGTGATCAGGAAAAGGAGATGGACATATGTTGGTCACTTGATGAGAAGAAATGATCAGAGAATCCCAAAACAAGCTATCAAGTGGAACACAACAGGCCGAAGAAAAAGAGGCAGACCCCGTGAAACTCTGAAGAGGACATTATTAAGAGAGGCCAAGTTAACAGGCATAAAATCCTTTGTTGAGGTTGAAAGACTCGCCGAAGACAGGAAAAATTGGCGAACTACTTTGCGAGCCCTATGTGACGTCTAACGGCACGGGAAGGATATAAGATATAAGATAAGATGCCAAAGTTGCTATAGTGATAATTTCCAGTTACTGATTTGGGTGCCATAGTCGTTATAGTGACGGTTCATTTGTTTCAATAAAACAACCGGTGTAACATTTAGATTGTACATATTTCGTCCGCATTTCTGGCGACACTTTTCAAAATGGTGAAAGAGTCCTTAGTTACAGGCAATGCCGAGCGAGAAATAGGAAGATAAACATTGAAAATTTTCAATTTTTTATGATGTAGATAGGGGTATGGACATGGCTTGTGACCACCCCACTGCTCTTGAATGTATCCCAAGTAGATCTAGACATATTTAGACGACTGGAGAAGTAGTTAGGAGGTTATTTCAGACATTAATTTAGCGAGAATGCAACACAGAATCACAATACGAGATTGACAAGTAGATCTAGACATCTCAGATGGTAAGTAATGCATATCTAGACTTAGCTGATGATGAGCTGGGCACAATCATTGTCTAAAAACATGACATCATTTCTTTTTTTCCTAAAAAACTCTGCATTTATGAAATCTTCATACATTTAGTTATATTCTGAAACATAATAAGTACATGGAAGTACTGTTTTCAGTTCCACTTTACAACTATACCCCCTATACAGATCAAGACCCACACTTTTTGTGTGGCACGGACGGGAATGTCCGTGTTTTTTTCTGTGGCACGGGAAGAGTTAAAGGCCCATATTTTCCTTGGCATGTCAGCACACTAGAGGGTGATGTGGTCAGCATCATGCCTGGGCACTTCTTCCTTTCTCAGCTCCAGAATTCAGGAACCCATTTCTACAGCTGGGTGACTGGTGTGGCCCCCCCCCCCCCCCAACCAATCTCCACTTGTTCTGCTATACATAAACATTCCAATGCTGACTGCATTTTCACATGATGATTTGGACAGACAAGGGACCCAAAGACCGAGTCTTCAGTTCAAAACATTTAATATGCCACATAAATGTTTTTTTTTCCTTTGCATGAAAGACTCGTAACATGGTAACAACAAGAGTTGGTAAAAAATTGAAACAACAAACAAAAGCATCAACAATGATAACAGAAAATGGAATCAAAATATGCCTTCATTTTCTTATTCAACATAAAAGAATATGCTATAAAATTTCAGACAGGCAAGAGCTGTAAAAATATTTATAACTTGACAAATGTGTTAACTGGAACGCTTCTTTTCTTTACTACACATACAAAAAACCCCCCCCCCTCTCTCTCTCTCTCTCTCTCTCACACATCAACATCATGCACAGACAAAAAAAATTTAAAGTCTTAACTGAAATATACCAAAGTATGTCACACACTCAGGTTCTATACAATGACAATATTCATGTGATTCAATATAGGAAATGACAAGTCATACAACATCAGGTTTATGTAGTGTTATGCTGCCAACTGAACCACATGGTTTTAGTGGTATTTTTGTTTCCCAACAATCCTGGCAGTTAAAGTACAAGGATGAGGTTAGAAATCACCGCAGTTCAAGGGATGTAATGCTGAAAAATATAAGAAAAGACCGACATATTCATTATCTCTCTTCTTAAACATCCCACCATCTTTTCATATATTTTTCAATGATTATAACCCTTGACTTGCTGTTACTTCTTGAAGCACCCTCATTCATTCTCATACTTCATGCCATCATACATCTCTGAATGATCGCAACATACCATCAACAGACATGAACAAACTGAAAAAAATAATACCATATTTACATCTTAACAGACGAGGTTGAAAAGCTCGCCGAAAACAGTAAAAATTGGTGAACTACCTTGCGAGCCCTATGTGACGTTCAACAGCACGGAAAGGATATAAGAAAATATGAATTGGAACCCCAGCTGCATAAATCTGATGCAAACATTTAAAATGATTTAAAACAGTGATTTTGGGAGTCAAATATTAAAAACAATAAATTAATGAAGAGTCAACACTGCTACAGAAGAGTTCTTCAAATATGGACACAAACAAAAAAAAAACAAATATCCATACTACAAAAACTTTATATTGAAGAAGGCTGGCTAGTAAAGAGGATTAAACAAAGAAAACTTAAATATTTTGGACACATTAAACATCATGAGAATTTAGAGAAGCCCGTCTTGGAAGGATACATAATTGGGGGGAAAAGAAAGAGGAAGACCAAGGCGAAGATTGCTGCATCAGCAGCAGGCCATCCTGCCTACAATCGAGAGACCTACAGGAGTGCTGTTAGGGAGGCAAAGTTCCACGAGGGACATGCAAATGACTGACTGACAACACTGGTTACTGGCATTTATACAATTGTTATAAAACATTTAGTTTATCAAATAATGCATATTTCAAATCACTATTAAGGTAATTGATTTAGGTTTGTGTTACCCTGTTGATGTACTCATTTCCTCTGTGTATAGATAATATATTGTCTTAGATATTCAAGTTCCATGGTATATTACAAAAAGGTAACTGCATTTACAAAATTCTTGCTAGCAGTAGAGACCTGGTGAGGCATCTCTGTGGGAAAGGCTAAAAAAAAAAAAAATGGCACAAAATACTCTGAATCTACTGACCACCATGACATAACATCAATACCATTATCACAATACAACTCAGCCATGGATGTGTTCACTGACAAATGAGTATGACTTACTGATTCTTCTTGGTAAGACCATGCATATTCTATAAACTGACTGGACGGATGTGTTCACTGACAAATGGGTATGACTGACTGGTTCTTCTTGGTAGGACCATGCATATTCTCTAAAGTGACTGGACCCCTGATATGGTTCCCTAAATTTCTTCTACTTGATGTATGACAACTGGGATTAATGCCATCTATATTCACACCAGTGTAACCTCTCTTTGATGTCGTGCCCACTTGTTTGCCCCTATTTTTTCTGGTTACCAAACCACTGAACTCCACAGAATCGGTCCCGAGCCCATGCTGAAAAATACAGAGGAATCTGTGTGGCTGTGTGCACATTATATCACTGGGTCTAGGAAGTTAAAATCAAGAACCGGACAGAAGCAATCTAGTCTGCAGGTGATGGAGTGTCTGCTAATGAGCGGTAGTTTCCAATATGACTGACCTTGCACATAAGTAAAATATGACAATCCCCCTCAACATTTCAATTACTCAAGATGCTTTCCGTGTCAAAAACTGTGATCTTATCCATCACATCTTTGCTAGTTCCTTCATGTTGTTGCAGGACTGCTGTGTCAGGTTTATCCACCTGCCGCTGGTGAATTTTACCACCAGTCTCAGGTAGTTGATCCTGACAAGATTTTTTTTTTAATACTCTACTATATAAAGGCCCATGACGGAGGTTACTATATGCCCATCTTCTGTCTGGGTATTTGACACTTGTCAGCTATGATTCTTGTCAGCTAATCTTCTGTCTGGGAATATGACACTTGTCAGCTATGATCCTTGTCAGCCAATCTTCTGTCTGGGAATATGACACTTGTCAGCTAGGATCCCTGTCAAACACAAACTGCTTCACGGAACATCATCAACAGAAAACTGGGCAGAATCTGCAGTCAAATACAGGTTTTTTTTCTCCCTATGTGGATGCTCAAAACAAACTGATATTGAAGCTTTTATAGCTGGTTGATTCCTGCATAGGCTTCTTCATTCTCTGTAAACTACAGAATCATCACAACTGATTGATGTGAGCACATGTCTAGAAGTATCAACTGTTACAGTAACATCCTGGGACTCTACATGGCATTGAGGAAAGGACTTAGTGTGCTGGAACTAAGCGTTGAGACAGATTCAAATGAGGATACAAAAGTTTTTAAAAACCATAAAGACAACAAAAAAAAATCTATTGTCAGATGCACATGATAAAAACTGATCCTTGCAGAAGTAGACTTCACATTTCTGGACCACAGCTCTGTGAAGAAGGGAGACCAGCACATACCCTAACTGCCTTTGTTTCCACCAAGAAAACCTCAGATACCCATTTTCCTGAGCCAGGGTCGACCTCAGTGACTAGTGGTCCCAAAAAAAAAAAAAAAATTCCACTCAATGGGGAGTCAAACCCTGGATTTTCAAAATCTACTGCATCGTTGTACACTTGTGTACTCGTATCTTCTAACAACATGTGACTCAATGTACTCACACTGCTCAAAGAACAGTTCTTGTTCTCCTGTTAATATAATGCTCATGGCTCAGAACTTTTGTTGCAGGCAAACAAAATCTTATTGTAACTCAAACCATCACATTCTAAATAAATGTAAATCTAGCTTCTTTCATGAAATGTTTCCTGGACAAAATTTCAGCACCTCTTGTGGTCCATGAATCCAGACAAACAAAATCACTTATTTTACCAATTTTTAAAAAAAAAGACCAAAAAAAAAAAAAATGCTTCAATTATCACGGACTCACTCAAATGGCTCATTGTATCCCTGAGAATTAAGATGACTGAAAAACCTGCTATTCTCTGAATGCATTTCTGTACTGGAACTATCCTGCTTTTCTAGATATCCAACCGGTATGAATGATGGCTCTGAGCTGGTTGAGGAATTCTCATCACTGCTGCCAAAATTACTGATAACATCTGAAGAGGATCCAGATGGTAGTTTTGATGCAAATCTCATACAAAGTTCAGCAAAGTCTAAAGGCACACAAAGGTTACCACAGCCAACAGACTCATTAATGGCCTGCATGTGTGAATTGATGGCACTGATGTGTGACTTGATTGATTCGGCCTGAAGTTGCATATTGATAGCCTCGATATGAGACCTTGTGGAATCGGAACTGACAGGAAGTGGCTGTGAACTGAAAGCCGCTGGTCCAGGACCTAAGTCCTGAGACCCAATAATTTCATGCAATGGTCCAACTGGAGTGATTTCAAGATTATTACCATAAGTATGATCCTGCATGATGACATTATTTGAACCTGAATTTGTTGATCTTACTGGATGAACAGAGCTCGGTCCATCTGCTTTCATACAGTTAAGGGCTGGGTTCTCCGAGAAACTATTTGCAGCACTGCCTTTTTTCACTGACCTAAACACAACAGCAGAACCATTTTTACCAGATTTTCTTATCTCCACTTTCAGAGATCCTTTCAGTATATCCGACAGTGTCTCAGGGGGGACAACAAGGCACCTCACTTTCTTGCCTGCAGCACTGCCAGGACCAGTTTTAATTTTCTCAGAGCCTGGGGTCATCGGAGGAGACTCGAGAGAACTGCTACCACTTGACACCGAGTCTGAATCTAGACTGCAAGGACGACGTTTACGACTCGCTATTAGACCTGGGTGAGCCTCAAATTTAGCGTTTTTGCGTGGTAAAGTGATTAACCTTCGCTCTTTAATGTTTGACTGTGGTACAGGATTTGGGACTGTATTGTGGTGTGCAAGGACTGTTCTCTTCTGAAATTTATGTTCAAGTCTGTTGGTCTCAAAGGATGAAAAGCTGTGAGCATGACCACTAAGAAAAGGTGCAATAGGAACAAGAGTTTTTCTCTCATTTCCTCCTTGTGTAGAATCCTGTGGAAGATATTTCTGTGCTGGTAAAGAACTTTGCGACCTTATAACATCTGGTGGGTTGTATTGACTCTGTGGTGATGATGATGATGATACAGCTTTACTGACTCTAGAATGAGAGATTGACTCTGATACTCTCTTAGCAATGCTCTGGGCACTCTTGATGGATCTGTTGGACAACTGGGATGATTCAGATGAAGACGAGCATTTTTTGCTGCTAATGGTGGAAGACAACTTTGAAATGCTTCGTTTAACAACAAGAGACTCCCAGTTTGATGATGGCATAAATGTACACTGTGAAATAAAAATATGCATAAGTTTGCTTAATATTAATTCTAGTATCTGCTGCTGCAAAATTTTAAACTTATGACATTATTCAGATATTTGTAAAGGTCATAAAAACACCATAATAATTCCTTTGGTGCATCTGCTAGGCCAAAAAAGACAGGTATGGAAAGAGTTAAGACTCACCAATTTATGCCAAGACTGAGGTCACTGTGTTGAAGGTGGCCCACAAATTAGAACTGACCGAGTTGCTGCCATACCTCCCTGTCCTGCTTCCAGCAACAGGCTGCTTGAGATACTGCAGTTGGTCAAGAGGACTGATGTGGTGGTGGAGCCTACTGCTCACTTCTGCACGCCACTTGGCAACGTTATTCAATCAAATGCTACAACTCTAATGCAACCTCTTCAGCATATCATCTGTCAATAGTATTTAGCTTTTGGGATATCTGACAATCTGAGCTCTCTGGAGTGGAGTCCAAATCAGTACAAATGTACCATTTATGAAGGAGTCAGAGATAGTAGAAATGTACCATTTATGAAGGAGTCAGAGGTGCTAGATATGTACCATTTATGAAGCAGTCAGAGATATTAAAAATGTATCATTTATGAAGGAGTCAGAGATGCTAGATATGTACCATTTATGAAGGAGTCAGAGATAGTAGAAATGTACCATTTATGAAGGAGTCAGAGATGTTATATATGTACCATTTATGAAAGAGTCAGAGATGCTATATATGTACCATTTATGAAAGAGTCTGTGATGCTAGATACGTACCATTTATGAAAGAGTCTGTGATGCTAGATACGTACCATTTATGAAAGAGTCTGTGATGCTAGATATGTACCATTTATGAAAGAATCAGAGATGCTAGATATGTACCATTTATGAAAGAGTCAGAGATGCTAGGCATGATGCATTTATGAAGGAGTCAGGGTTGGCTGAAATGTACCATTTATGAACGAACAGAAACTGAATGGCAGAAAAGCAGTGGACTGTGTATCATAAGTAATTTTGGATGGAGTCAGAAACACACCACTTATGAAAGACATGAAACTGGAGTCTGAAAGAATTGGACTGAAAATGTTTAGTGACTGTCTACAGTTTCGCTTACAACAATGTTAAGAGTCAATAAAAGATCAGTTTTAACATGAAATATTTGTGCTATTATGTTCCAGTAATACTCACATCAACATTTTTGCACATAAGCAAGGCCTCCTCCTCATTTAGCTGAAACAAATGAAGAGCACTGCTGATGCCTTGGAGAGCACATCTCTGACAGAACTTTGTAGATGACAGTCGCTCGATAGTCTGAAATAAGAAGGCATATTTCATTATATGAGATCTGAATTTTTCTTTTAAAAATTATCTATCGCACATTTCCTAATGCTCTTATCTTCTCCCAACTCTTAAAGCAACATTCAAATGAAAAAAAAAACAACTAATGTCAATGTGACACAACTGGTCCATTTTTCAGCTGTTTTTTTTTTTTTTTAAACTAAGCCCTAGATTTTTTCTGATATTTTCTTGCTGCAGCAACAACAAAATAAATACAATTCTTTAAAACAGCTACAAACTACTATCCACAGAAACAGAATAATGACAGTCTAATACTGTAATAGAACATACTATCAAAACTACTGGACTGCGTTACCAAAACTCCATCTCAGCGATTCATTCTTTGGGTCACCAATACTTACCAAAAGTCCAAGCTTGATGAATGTATGAAAACAAGTCACACAACCACACATTAAACATACAACACCAGCAAACGACAACATTAAAACACAAATGATAACATTAAGATGCACCAAAACTGATAACCTCAGAGGACAGTCACAATGAAAGCTATGACCATTAGATTCAACGCTAAATTTGCTATCAGTGCTCCACTGAAAATAGGCATGGGTACTATTTTTCTCCTCACATGATTGTTTGCTTCACCTGTTAATATGTTACTGCACTGTTTAATCTTCTGTGGCTCACTTTTTTCTTTGTCTGACTAATTCAATAGTCACAAAGAAATGGTTAAACAGATTAATGATTAAATTTCTCTTTGTAAACTTGGAGAGAACAGAAAGGGAATACTTCAAATGAAGCTATTTTAGATGAGTAATTCCAGCTGCACATGAGCAAGGAGGGGGGAAAAACTGCAATGCAGTTAAATGCAAGATTCACAAATGTTTTCCAAATAATTGCTTACAAAGAGAAAGAATTTTTCTTCAATTCCTATATCTTATTCACTTCTTTCTCAATTACTCAAAGAACCTGTTGACCCTATAAACAAATTTTTACTTAGCTTATGCTTAGTGTCACATAATCCACTGAGACTAGTTTTCTGTTTTCTTTAATTACACTGAGATAACCATGCATAATGTACTCTGCTGTTCCTTCTCTAACAGAGCAGATATTCCATTTTATAAGACAATTAGTCATGTGCCAAATGTTTCTAATATGGATACAGATTTTGCATCAAACTTTTTTTTAAAAGATCATTATCTTTAACGATAAGTCTTCATAAACTACAAAGTCCAGTGCTTCAGACATAACATGTAATAAAGCATTCCAGTTAATGCTGAAAGTTATAATAATTCTGTGACTTCAGTAAATTGTGGTTAGCTTGCCAAAAGGCCTTTTAAGACTTTAGTTCTGAGAATTATAATCAGAATTTTATAACTAAAGTATTTCTAAGCTGCCAGTGTGGGCAATAGCTAAAACGCAGTCAACAAGACAGTACAGCAACCACGATCCATACAGCCATTTAATAAGTGACAAACAAGGGTCTTATGTGTAATGACAGTGTATGTCTGCATGAGGAGACAACACTTGTGGCGAAGATCATGAAAAAATCAAGTCGGTTGCCTTTTTAGATACCGCTCTTTTGCGGTTGTCAGGGAGAGCTGGCTTCTTCGCCCAGGCAAATGTATCATCATCACCATTCATTATTTTAAACCTGCAGAGCAAAAAATGTGGCAACATCACCATCATTGTCAATCAACATTTACCATCACCACCCGCGAGGGAGTGCAAAGTCTGGTGCAGCATTACACTCAATGCGAAACAAAAAAGTTTCGAAAAAGTGAACGCTCTCTGACTAATGGTGACGGAATTTAAAACGATGTCTAACACAACTCTGCTTGCTTCCGTCTTAGAGGACATCATCAACAGCAGCAGTTATGTGAATCTAAACCTACATCTACTGATAATCTAAAGTATCAATATTTCGAAGTTCTTCCCAAACATGCAAACACTATTCATGTGTGTGCTATTCAAGCAATTAGGCATACAGCCACTCCATATCAAATGTGCTGCTCGTTTTCTAGGATTTTAAATTATCAAAAATTCTCCCTTCAAAATAAAGTATATTATCTCCCTGTAACTGCGAACCTGAAGCTCTTGACAGCTCATGCAGTGGGGCTAGAGTGGCTCATTTATATTCCTGAAGCAGCTTTGTACTTTAGCTCTAAATAACATGGGACTGGGCAGTTCGCTCTTCTCCCCAATCAGATGACTGTGGCGATCAGATGGTAATATTAACTGACTTTCATAGCTATCATTTTCCATGGTATACACAAGAAGACATGATACCCTCCAATATGAGCCATATTTCTCATATAATGTCCACCCCAGATTTATACACCAAGTCATGGCAACACACCCTGCCATCAGAAAGTGCCACAAAGGAAGTGAGGTACGAACATGGTTAGGCATAGTTCAACCTCTGCTGCCCGGAACCGACCTAAACAAATGGGCTTCTCAACAGGTTCCACCACCATAGAGAACACAATCCCATCAATCATCTGGTGCACCACTTGGGCATAGGATGGGAACTTACCAAACACAATCCCCATCAGTTATCTGCTGTGTCACTTGGACACAGGATGGGAGCTTATCAATAATAGCTAAAAATTTTGGTCCAGATGGTCTTGACAATTGTGTTAAATCTTTTAACAGTTGGTCCAGATGGTCTTGACAATTGTGTTAAATCTTTTAACAGTCATTTTCACCCCCATTCACAATCAAAATCTAGTCTGAGGTATCATACACACACAGACACACCCCTTGATATATAAATCTACAACTAACAATAAAAATATTAAGAAACATATAGCAGCTAAAAGACTCATCAGCAATTACACTGTCAACATATAAATTCACAGATTTTTATTCTTCACCGAATACTGAAGCACATGTTTGCAGTAATCTCTAACACAAGCTAATTCTGCTATATGCCCACGAAATTATTCTGATTACAGAATTATGACTATAATAATATGTTAATCAGATATACAGTTCTAGTTATTAAACAGTTAATCACATTTCACACTTTTTTAAAATAATCAACAAAACTTGAAGTTGTGTCTGTCACTTTCAATGGGGCTGGCAGAAATGTACCATTTATGAAGGAGTCAGAGATGGCAAAAACATATCCTATGAAGTTTGGTTTGTTAGAGAATTAATAATGTAAAATTGTGGTTGAATGAATGAACTGCTAGCAATGGGATTCATGAATATAGCCTTTGTTGTTGTTGTTTGTTTGTTTCTTTTCCCCTAGACAGCTGAGGTTATGAACATAAAGGCAGAAGACCTTCAGCTGCCTAAAACTTCTTTATTCTTTTTTTTTCCTGTCCATAAATTATATCCCATTATTCTGTATACTCATGCAACTATGATCTTAATTCTCTCGTTTAACTCCATCCTTCTGTACCATAGTTCAGCATTTAAAAAAAAACAAAAACTAGTAACTGTCAATTTTAACTGCCATAACTTTTGTTTCAGGTTTACAAATGGACTTCATTCTGCTGATACTGTAATAAGCCAAGTTTATTCTCCAGATGATGTCCTTCTAAACAAATTCTTTACTATTACTTACTTTATTTTCTGTTTACTCTTACAAATGTAACTGTGCATCTCAATCACAACATATTCGTGTCTGCTATGTATCTATTTTTCCCTTGCCTATATTCCTAGCTTCTTCTTGTTTGCTTATGAAACATTCTACAAGACTAATGGATTTTGTGCATTCAGAACTATTGTCTGAGATTATCAAGTGTTATTTCCTTACGATCTCATTCATCAAAATGGATATAGTTTCGTGGTGGAATATTTCTATTATCAATAGGCAATCTAAATTTATGCTCTTATTCTTGATGAAATATATCAACATATTTATAATACGCATTTATAAATCAAAATAATCAACTGTCCCTTTCCTATATAATCACTCGTTCCAAAACGCAAGATTTCACCGGTTTTCAATATCGTCAAACTTTTGCAACAATCATTTACTTTAACGTAATGCAATGTTTGCAGTGATAAACATAACTTATTTTTACATGTGATTTGATACTTACCATTCCTGTTCATCGAATCACCAACAAACTGGTTATTCATGAACAACCTCACAACAACGTTACCGCCATGTTCTACCCGGACCAAGCGTGAGCAGGGAATTATGGGTACCAAACGATTACCCTACGAATCAGAAATGTAAAAATATTTCATTACACTTTTCTAATTACCAAATAATTATCAATTTCCATTTCGAGATCAACAGTTATTTATAGTTTATACATAAAAAACAAAAGCTAGCGAGAATGTTTTATGTTTACTGTATATGATAATGTAAATAAAATGGTTTGGATACGTTATATTATTGCAAATCTTAGGATAAATTGTGTAAAGCAAATTTTAAAAGCCCTGCAACAGCTGCAATGATATAAATACAAAATAATTATTTTGTATACTAATTTGTGTAATTTATAATAACCATTTATATTTACCGTAACATGTGTCAATAGTCACACACAAAAATTCACAGAGAACAACTTATCCAATATTTCAGTGGTTGATAAGAACGCTGTAAAACTGTCCTGTGTGGAATGGCCGATCTCTTATACTTCACTAATTTGTAACGAACGTCAGTTGTATCAGAGAAACGTTTAGTCTTACTGAATCGATTGTTTTTAGAATCGAATCTAAATTTAAATAAATATAAAAGGGAAAGATGTTAGCATTTTGTTAAGTAATGTTAAATTGCTAAATTGTTTTTCCTCCCTGTGTTTCACCTCCATCTTCCTTTATTAAGATTAACAATGAAAGTTTTCGGGGATAACAGAGAAAACTAGAGCATTAATTAATCCTCAGAAATTATTAAGATGTTTTATTTTGTAAAATCTCTTCGCAGCCATTGAGTTTTAACCATCTGGTATATGATAATATGCAAAGATAAGACAGATGACTGAACAACAACCAGTCTCACATCTTGTGCTGAAGTTACCTGTCATCTGCTTTGTGATTTTGTATATGGTTTTCATGTCTTTTGCATATGCTGCTTTCTCTGCTGCTTCTGCTAAGTTGTCATAGTACTGACGTTTATCTTGACAGCATGATTCCTTCACTTCCTTGTCATTTTGTGCATAATTACTTAAAACCTGTTCTATTAGCCTTTGTGATTTGGTGTTCAGTAATTTTTTCTTGATTTCCTTTCTTTGCTCTATCTTTTCCCATGTGGTCTTGCTTATCCATTCCTCTTTTCTCCATTTCCGATATCCCAGCACCTCTTTTGCTGTTTCCTGTAGTGTTTTATTGAACTCTAGTATGGACATTTCTGCTTCGTCTTGTAGGACACTGAAGCGGTTCTTAAGTACTATTGAGAATTCATTCCATGTTTGCTGGTCTTTCAGTTTTGCTGTATCAAAATGTGCCTTTCTGTGTTTTCCAATTTTGGCTTTCCTTACTTTTAGATTTATTTTTGCTACCAGAAGATTGTGATCACTTCCTACATCTGCTCCTTTCCTTGCTCGCACATCTTGTAGTGACCGTTTCCACTTGTTGTTTATTAGTATGTGATCAACTTGGTTTTCTGTGGTTTTATCTGGGGACCTCCAAGTCACTTTATGGATGTTTTTATGTTGGAAAATTGTCCCTCTGATGGTCATCATGTTTTCTTCACAGAAACTGCACAGTCTTTCTCCATTTTCATTTATTTTTCCGATTCCTTCTCTTCCCATGATTCTTCTTCTATCTTCATTTCCTTCACCTACCTTTGCATTGAAGTCGCCCAAGATGAGTAGCATATCATGCTTGGGTATTGTTTCTACTGTGGCTTGGAGGCTGTTGTAAAAAATCTTCTTTTAATTCTTCTTCAGCTGCTTCTGTTGGTGCATAACAAACTATAATAGACAGCTTCATGAATCTTGAGTTGAAGCGTGCATATAATAATCTCTCATTTATAGGGGTCCATTTCAGCAATGCTCTTGATGATTCTTTTGTTATAATCAATCCTACTCCTCCTTCATGATGATCTTCTTTACCTGACTATATTATTGTATCTTCTGTGTGCTGTGTTGTTTATTTCCTTCTGCCTTGTCCTGTCCATCTTGCTTCTTGTATTCCTAGTATGTCTAGTTTGTATCTGCGCATTTCCTTGATGGTTTGTGCTAGTTTTCCAGTCTGATTAAGTGTTCTTACATTCCAGCTGCTTATTTGCATCTTGTGTTAAGGTTCCAGGAGGTCTGCAGTCAGGCTGGGGACTTCCAGTGGCTGGCTTTCATCCACAACCTTCATGGGCTTAGCTTTCTGGTAAGCATTTCTCCTTCCACCTGCATTTGTTTTTTCCATTGCTTCTGTTTCTGTAGAGTCTGAGTCTGATAGTTTTTTTACCAGATAGAGTTGCTGGCCCTATGCTAAACCCTCCTTTAGTTGCCTTTTATGATCATTCATGGTAGGGTACAGTGGTCCTATTCTTTGCAGATCGTGGGTACCACGCGGGGGGTTATATCATATATATATATATATATATACACACACCTTATATCCTTCCCATGGTGTTAAACGTCACATTGGGCTTGCATGGTAGTTCACTAATTTTTCCTGTTTTAGGTGAGCTTTTCAAGCTCATCAAGGGATTTTATCCCCCCTAAACTGGCCTCTCTTAACAATGTCCTCTTTAGAGTTTCACGTGGTCGACTTCTTTTTCTTAGGCCTGTTGTATTCCACTTGATAGCTTGTTTTGGGATTCTCTGTTTCTTTTCATCACATGACTGACACGTGTCAGTCACCTTTTTGTGATCACCCATGAGGCAGGTTGTCATCTGCCTTATCTCTGACTGTTCTTGAATTCATTCCACTCTATACAGAGGCGAAGTGGTTAGTGCACTAGTCACTCATAGTGAAGGTCTGGGGTTCAGATCGGGCCACAGGGGGCCAGTCCCCCAGCTGTAGAAATGGGTACCCAACTTCTTCTGGAGTTGGGGAAGGAAAGGCGGCCAGGTATGATACTGACCATATCACCCTCTAGTGTGCTGACAGATCAAGGAAAATATGAGCACTAACACCATATCCCTATGTGCCTCTAAGGCATGACAGGATTACCTTTACCTTTACTTTTTTTATACAAAGTATTTTCCTTAGGCATTTGTCTTCAAAAGAATCTAATTTGTTGTCTTTTTTTTCTTTAGTTGTTTTCCAGCTTTCACATGCATAAATGAGGGTGGATATTACATTTGAATTGAATAATCTTAGCTTGGTTTTTGTGCTTATAACTTTTGAATGCCATATGTTCTTGAGATTCTTGAAGGTCAATGCCGCTTTTGCAATTTGAATTCTAACTTCCTTTCTGATGTCACCATTCTGGTCTATGTAGCTGCCAAGGTGTGCAGATTGGTGTACTTCTTCAGCAGCTGTTCCTTCTACATATATTTTTTTTCTTGGTTAATGGGAAGTTTCATTATTTTTTTTTTCTTTTTAATTTCAATTCCTATTTTGCAAGCCAGTGAAAACAGGGTATCTGTTTTTTCTTCCATTGAATTCACATTGTCATTGATAAGAGTTATGTCAGCTGCAAAATCAGGATCTTATAGTTGGGTCCTATGTACCCAATCATTGTCCATTTTACCTGTGCAATATTTTTTTCATTATGAAGTACGAGGGGTGATTGATAAGTTCGTGGCCTAAAGTACAAATACTTGAAACACACAGTTGATATTAGGTGCATTTGTAGAACAGGTTAATGTAAGATTAAACACCAAGTTGAAGGAATTAACTGCAACCAATTTTTTTACAGGCTACTGAAGTGGTAAGGGATGGCAGAAATTGAGAAAATGGATAAAATTTCTCATTGAGCAGTCATTCACTACCTCTGCATCAAGGGCTTATCATCAAAGGAGATCCATGAGGATATGGTAGAGACTCTAGGGGAGAGCGCCCCTTCTTACAGCACAGTGAAGAAATGGGCAGCTCAATTCAAACATGGAAGGGAGAGTCTGGAAGATGATCCCCGTCCTGGAAGACCAAGAACGGTAACTACCGATGAAACCACCAGCAGAATCCATGACATGATAATGGAGGATTGATGACTAACTGAGCAGTACATTGCTACTGAGTTGGGCATCTCCCAGGAATGTGTTCATGCCATTATTCACAATGATTTTCAAGTGACAAAGATCTCTGCTCAATGGGTCCTGAAACTTCTTGGAGCTGATCACAAACGACAGTGTCTCAACATGTCAAGAGACAATCTTGGCCATTTTTCTGCAGATCGTGAAAAGTTTCTTCAGCAATTTGTGACTATGGATGAGACGTGGGTTCATCATTTTCAACCAGAAACCAAAGAACAGTCAAAGTAGTGGAAACATCATGGATCCCCACCTCCAAAAAAAACAAGGGCGCTTCTGTCTGCAGGCAAAGTGATGGCATTCATCTTTTGAGATTCAGAAGGTATACTATTGGTAGACTATCTTCAAAAGGGCAGAATGGTCACCGGGGCCTATTACGCTAATCTTATGAAGCAACTGTGGGTCAAATTAAGGAAAAGTGTCAAGGGAAATTGATGAGAGGAGGCTTCTTTCAGCAAGACAATGCTCCAGTTCACAAGTCGGCAGTGGCAATGGCTGCCATTCATGAATGCAGCTTCCAGCTTCTTGAA